>CM069858.1:27438700-27846200 GCA_036172795.1 Pelodytes ibericus | reverse complement strand
CTCTCACTCACACTGACATACACACTCACACTCACTCACACTGACATACACACTCACACTCACTCACACACACACACACACACTCATACACTGTCCGTTTTTAACTTACCTTCTGCAAGGATCTCTTTGTTTTGAGCTCCATGTGAAGGAAGTCTCAGCCAATCACAGGAGGGTTCTGAACTCCCAGCCAATCAGGAGTGTTGATGAGTCTCACCTGATTGGCTGAGACCTCCTTCAATCAAGCTCCCCTGGACACAGGAAAAAAAAAAAAAAAAGATGGCTGCATGAAGGAGCAAAGTGCCGCCTCTGCCAGGATGCCGCCTGGGGCAGCTGCCCCACTCTGCCCCATTACAGGGCTGTCCCTGTGTGTATAATGGTGATTGCGTATATTTTTGTAACTTCCCGGCACTCTCATGTGGAGAGCCTCCAATGTGCTTGTTTGTACACATGGGCCTATCCCATTTTGGGGGGTTAGGTACTTTCAATAGAATAACATTTTTCAAAACTTAATGAACATACTTTTTGTTGAACATCAAGAAACCAGAAGCACTCCTTTCCAGGATGGTTTGCAGCTGAGTCCACCCGCATGTGTGGCTTTCTTTATATTGTGTGTCAGGTTCTACTGTCTCTTAACAGGTTTGAATGAAGTGGGTGCAGGCGAGGGTCCATTAACAGGCGCTGATTTCAGACTTTCACGACCAAGAAGGGGAAGATTAGTGCTCAGATTTCTTCTCTCACCCTCAAGAAGTGAAATTAACCATCTCAAATGTATGAATGAAATAGATACATAATAATCAAAAGAAAATGTAGGTGAGCAGATGTAGACTAACTTGTAAAAAAAAATGCAACACTGTAGGCTTGCTATGGGCTTACTCCAAGCTTAGTACATTGTTGCCATTTTTAAAGTTACTCCCTTTACGTGCTCTCCAGTTGTTAGGAATGAGGATCATATATCAGGAATGTGTACCATCTACTTGTCTCACATTCCTTGCAGGTTTTGTTTATATTCGTGTAAGTATCCTACTTTAACCTCTGTGTCCATTCCATGAGTTATTAAGCCTTGTCCCAGTGTTCAGGCATATAATATGCCTTGAGACCAACTTAACCGGGAACACAAAGAGACTTGATGCAACTCAGCAGCCCTGAGCAGGAGCCTGTTGTGTTCCCAAGAGTTTTCTAAAATCGCATGATTATTTATTGCGTTTATATGTTTTCTACCCATAAACCTAGTCTTCTCTGCAATTACTGATGTAGTCATTTATGTCAGCATTTTTGCTGACTGATTTGTACTTTTATAGAACGATTAAAAGGGAGGTTGTGTCTTTTACTACAGAAAGGCAATGAATTATGTTTATGTTACTGTGTGGACAGCATATCTGAAACCTGGTAGAAGAAACTTCTGTTTAGAATGTATAAGATGAAATGCACAGAGCTGAATATCCCTTCCCTCTTTCTGTCTCTGTACAAAGCCAGAGTAATGTTTTGTACAGGAAAACAACAACATTTAGAGAAAGTGAAATGAGCAATAATATGAATAGAAAGATAAGAAGTGAATTAGAAATTGTATGTAAATGTATAGAGACATACACAATGAATGTATAGAGACAACTGCATTGATTAAATATTACGGTATGTTCATCCTTAGTGCAAAAAATAATATAATACACTGCAATTTCAATTAAAAGAGCAGTTTTAGACAAGATTTACCATTTTGGAAAGCAATTGATTTTAATTTATAAAAAAATATCGTTAAGTGGAATTTCCCTTTAAATCTGTATAGTCTATAGTTTTATCAAGGATAGAGCCCTTTAACAAGAACATGTATTTACTAGATAGCTAGTATCACAAATCTGACCCAAGATTCTAAACAACAAGGTTTTTACTTATCTTCTTTCATTGAAGTATGTCTATTTAACCCCTTTGCGACAATGGACGTGTCAGGCACGTCCTGCTGGGAACTCTGTTTCCGACAATGGATGTGCCTGGCACGTCCTGCAGTGAAACAAGCAGTTTTTGCAATCAACGATGGGTGCCATATTGACGGTTTAATTAGCTTAAAACTGGTATTTTGGTTAGATTAGCCTATAGGGTTAAAATTAATAAATTTTTAGCATAAGGGATAGGGTTAAAATTAAATTAAAATATATTAAGGGATAGTATAAGGGTTAGAGATGGGGTTACATTTAGTGTTAGGGTTAAATTTAGGGTATGGGTTGGATTCAAAAGGTCAATATAGGAAAAAACACTATTTTTTTCCCCATAACTCGCAAACAAATACTGAAAAAATATGGAAACTTGCATATTTCTGAACTCTGGACAACATTTAGAAACTATTTAGATGGGGTATTTTTTAATGATTGTATTTGTGTAAATTATATTTTAGGTCAAAGTTAGAAAAAGTGTTTTTTCAAATTTTTCATCATATTTTATGATTTTTTTGTAGTAAATTATAAGATATGAAGATCATAATAGTGTCTAATGAAAGCCCTTCTTATGACGATAAAAACAACCTATAATTTGTGTGGGTACAGTATGTGAGAAAGAAGAAAATTACAGCTAAACACAAACACCCCAGAAATGTCAAAACAGCCATTGTCACCAAGAGAAAGTCAAGGTAAAAATGTCTTGTCACTAAGGGGTTAAAATTAAATATTATTTAATTAATAACATCAGTGCTGATGTTAGGGGGTAACGGCGATACACCTGTCATGGGCCCGTAGGTCCACTTAGGGCCCCAGTGAAAACATTATTTTAAAGCTTTGTGGATCAGCTTTTAGATATGTGGGAAGTGTGAGAGGATGCAATGTAGGATGTCTGTGCCCCTGGGCAGAGTACAGACATAAAACTACCTAACACTTGGCAGCAGGGAGCTGGTGAACTGAGGGTCCTGGCTGGGGTAAGTGATGGGTGTGCAATGTGAGTGCTTGGGTAAGTCCTGGGTGTGCAATGTAGGTGATGGGCAATGTCCTGGGTTTGCAATGTGGGAGCTGGGGCATGTCTTGTGGTGCTGGGGTAACAGCTGGGTGTACAAGGTGGTGCAGTGGCAAGGGTGTGGGGCAATAACAAAAGGAGAGTTGAGTTGGGGATGTGGGAACCCAATTTTTGATCGTTGCCTGATCACCACTTATTATTATTTTTATTTTTTTTAAATTTTTTTTAACATTGCAATTACTAAATGTTATTTGGTTTCAAATCTTTGCAAGTAATATCGTACATATAAATTATAAACACTTCATTCACTTTTATAGTAGGAGTATGTCAGACATGTGACCTTTATTTACACCGCGAGTTAGATGTACAAACAGTAACAATTTACAAAAATACAAACTTAAAACTCAGCCTTTTCCATCATAAAGTGAACATTATTTTTTTTATATATATATAGTCTTTATTCATTATGTTTCCTCATAAACACCAAAGATACCAAATTACAGAAATATACATTTACAATGCATTATTTCCGACAATCTCTTTCCATTTGGGTAGTTTCCAACATCAACAATATTCCTCTTAACCTTATTCATAAGGTCATTCCCTCCCCATCTTATTCTATTTTATACAGGAATACCTTGATTATTCATTATTCTCTCCTTAAGTTAAGACATAAACCAAAGGAGGAACCTAGACAAACACAACAACAACAACACAAAAACGGACAGAAAAATAAAAGAAAAGAAAAACATCAAAGTTGCAACTCCCTGCATCTCCCTGCGGCCTGGCAAGCCCTCCTCAGTCTTGGCTAAACTGCCCAACCACTACTGCTACTACTCCAATATAAAATGCACAGAGATCCCCCTATACTAAACTTATAGCTCTAATTAGATCTTCATATTTGATAGCTTTGTTTGAAACTACCATCCTTAGTTGGAATAGGCTTTGCTCCCTAACCTCCTCCCATGTTGGAACTAATGAGGAACCCCATTTCCTGGCAATACTTATCTTGGAGGCCGCTAACACGTGTAGAGTTGTTATCCTGCCTGGTTTAGGCCATTTATGACCATCTAAGTGTAGCAACATTATTTCTGATTTGAGCTCAAAGGTCCCTATGCCTAATTTATACATTTTTTGGCAAATCATTCCCCAGAAGAGATAAATTGGTGGGCAATTCCACCAGACATGAGTGTAATCTCCCCGCTGTACCCCAGATCTCCAACATAAATCTGTTCTACTAGGGAACATTTTTGCCACTCGAGCTGGGACCAGATACCAACGATTAAGAACTTTAAAGTGTGTCTCTACCAGATTTAAACAATGTATTGTTTTATACATCATTATCTGTGAGCCGGTCCATTTCTCATCAGAGATTGTTACTGATAGATTCTTCTGCCACTTATTTTTTGCTTCATATTTTATTGCCGGTCCTATCTCTTCTAAGAGGGCCCTACATCTAGATATCATATGCTTTGTATCATCCATTTCCAGTATAAGGTCTAGTTTCCCCCCTCCTTTTAATACTGCATGGGGAACATATGTTGTCAAATATGCTTTAATTCTGAGGTAATTGAAAATTTCACTCCCTGGTAACCCCACCTCCTCCCTTAACTGTGGGAAGGCTTTCAACTTCCCCTGTAGGTATAGATTATCTATTTTTACCAATCAGTGTTTAATCCAGTTGGTTAAGTTAAGGTCTGCTATATTCCCCTTGAGATACTCTATGGGACAGGTTTTTAGTATTTTATTTTTTAGTCCCATTTTCCCTTTTAACCTCTCCCAACTGGAGATCAGATGACTCAGGATCACGTTCCCGCATTGTAGATTCCGTTCCCCCCTCCTCATTGACTTAGTCCTCCAAAACAGTGTCCCTAGATCCTGGGTTCCCGCATTGTCTTTCTCTATTATATACCAGCCTTCCCATTTAGATTTTATGTTCTGTGTTGCGATTGCATGTGCGATCGTACTAGCCTCATAGTATGTTTCAATATTCGGCATACCCAATCCTCCCTGGGATGCTGACCTTGAGAGTGGGCCCGAAGCCACACGTGGCCTCTTCCCCTGCCATATGAATCTAGTTATAGCCGTTTGGATCATACTCAACCATTGTTTAGGTATCCCTAGGGGTATCATCCTAAATAGGTAGGACCACTTTGGGAGGATATACACCTTTACAATGTTGATCCTACCCCACCAAGATAACCCCCTTGGTTTCCATTCTAATAATTGTTTGTTTGTAGTTTTTAATAGTGGTAAGAAATTATTCTCCACTGTTTTCCCATGGTCCGCAGAGATCTTAACCCCCAGGTAATCCACACATTGGTTAGCCCACTTGAAGCCATACTCTTTTGACAGTACTGCCCTATCTCTTTCAGTAATGTTGCTAGGTAGCGCCACTGATTCTCCAGATTGAGTTTATATCCAGAGAGTTCCGAAAAGGTAGATATCACCTTCATCAGTTCCCTCATTGATTCTTTCGGTCGACAAAAGGTTAGGATAACATCGTCTGCGAATAAGCTAATTTTCATGGTATCTTTTGAGGTTTCAAACCCTCCTATTCCGGGATCCTGCCTAATCACAGATGCTAGGGGCTCTATGGTCAACAAATACAAGACTGGGGAGAGGGGGCAGCCCTGTCTCACCCCATTTGACAAGGAGAACCAACCCGAAGTGAACCCATTGCCCATTACTCTGGCCTCTGGGATTGTGTATAGAGCCATAATTCTATTCAATATAGCCTCCCTGAAACCAAATGCCATCAAGGAGTTTTTTAGGAAGCCCCAGCCGACCCTGTCAAACGCCTTCTCGGCATCTAATGAAAGGGTCAGCTGGGGCTCACCGCTTCTGCCCACTGCCTCCAGTGTGTCAAGGAGTCTTCTAATATTATTTGTCTTCCTGGGACAAATCCCGTCTGATCTGAATGTATCAATGTGGCTATTATCCCTTTCATTCTACCCACAATCATAGATGCGTAAAGCTTTGTATCGACATTCAATAAGGATATTGGCCGATAGTTGGCCACCAATGTGGGATCCTTACCCTGTTTCAATATTGGTATGATGTGAACCTGGAGCATTTCTGCTGGTATATTATTTTCAATCCCCAGGGTATTATAGACCCCCATTAGATCCCTCTTAATATTCCCTATCATTACTTTTATAAAATTTACTACTAAACCCGTCTGGGCCCGGGGCCTTACCTATCTTTAGCCCGTCAATCGCACTCTGTAATTCAGTTTCAGTAAATGGTTTATTCAGGTCTACCAATTGTTCTCCCTTTACTCTAGGGATCTCCAATCCTGCTAGATATTCCTCGGCATACCCGTGTGGGTTATTCGATGGTAAATTATACAAATGTTTATAAAAAGTTTTAAAAACATCGCCTATCTTATCTGGAATCATGGCCCAATCCTGTCCATCTTTAATTCTACTGATGACTTTTTTACTTCTTGCCCCTTTTAATCTGATGGTCATCCATTTGTTCGCTTTATTACCCTGGTAATACCATTTCCTCTTAACGTACTCAAGTGCTTTATTTGCATTTTCCAGTAGTAAGTTGTTAATGCTTTTCTCCACTTGGTTTATTTCATTAGCTATTGATCGTGTAGGGGCTGTTATATTCTTAGATCTTAACTGATCCAACTTAATATAAAGCTCCGATAGAGTGAGTCCCCTCCTTCTTTTCTCCTGTGCACCTAGTTTTATGAGGTGACCTCGAATAACACTTTTATACGCGCACCAAGTAATTGGTGCGTTCACCTCTCGATCTCTATTTTCCTCAAAAAAGAGGTCAGTAATTTTAGCTAGGTGCGCTAAATTATCCTTATTGTTTAGTAGTTGGTCATTGAGCCTCCATTGAGATCTATCACATTTTTTTTGGTCCTTCAACTCTAATAGGATTGGACAGTGATCGGACCATGCAATAGTCAGGATCTTTATCTTACCTAGCGTTTTCGTCAATCCTAGTCCCCCAAAAATTAAATCAATCCTTAAGTATGCAATATGTGATTTAGAGAAACAGGTGTAATCCCTTTCGCTAGGGTGAAAGACTCTCTATAGATCTATCAAATCGGAGTTCCTAATCGGTTCTCTTAATCTTTTCGCGTTGCTCCGTATACTCTTATCTGGCTCGCCCCCCTTCATAGTCTTCCTGTCCATCCTGGGGTCCGTTACACAGTTGAAATCTCCCATGACAATATTAATTCCTTGCCTGATTCTGTCAACTCTTGCTAATACCTTTGTTATAAACCTTATAGGGGACTGATTGGGTGCATATAAATTTGTGATCGTATAGGTCTTATTATTTATTTCGCAGACAAGAATAAGATCACCAGCGCTTTAATCTTAGCTATAGCAGCACTGAGGCAGTGTGTCCCTAAACCACACACAGTAAATAAACATAAAGTGAAAAAAATAGCTAAAGTGCGCTTAAACAAACTGTAAGGTGAAAAAACAAACAGTGTATATTTATATATATACAAAAACCTTATAGGTGAAGGTATAATTTCTGTGATAAATCCATGAAAAAGATCCGTGGAAAAATATTTTTGTGATTGAGGGGGACTTTGTCTCCCCTCTAATATCTCACTCACAGACTTCCAGAAAAACAAGTTGCACTTCATAAGCCTGTATTCGTCAGTGGGGGCATGGTGTAGACCTCCTCTGTGGGTTACAGCTCGAAAAGGTACAACAGTAGGCAGTAAGTTAGTATATGAATATCCAAATATTTAATAGAAAAAAGTAGCAGCTTACACTTAGGGTTATCTTTATCCTGTGTGACGGGTGCATCAATCACTTGTTAGATTTGATGTCCTCAAGCGGTGCAACTGTATTTAAAATACATATAAAACTTTATAATAAAGTTTAAAAACAAATAAAAGTCCAGAAGGTCAGAATGCAGGTGAGTCCAGTCCGCCACGCATCTCGTCTGAGGGCTTCAACTTGAGACTAGAGACGCCAAGTTTTTTCCACCTTACAGTTTGTTTAAGCGCACTTTAGCTATTTTTTCACTTTATGTTTATTATTACTATCATTGGTATTACTATGGTAGTGTCATGTTAGCTTTTCTACTTGCAATTTCTGCCATAACAGTTTAATCAAACTCTTAAATTGATAGCTAGTCTAAATTTGATTTGTTCCCCATTCTAACATCTTACAGAGACCAATAAAAAGTATTGTGTTTACAGACCTCAGCCGGTTAATCTAGCTAAGTATGACAGAAAGGTAACTTAATCTGAGTAGACAAAATGTTCTTTTGTAGACTGATGAACGTGTTTTTAATTCAGCTTCCAATGAAAAGCTGTGCACTTTGAATAGAACAAGACACTGTGGCTAGCTGATAGCAACAGACTTTATGCTCGTAATAAAACCCATTGTGTGCTACAGAGTTTAGCATAAAAAAAGTCACCTTGAAATCCTTTCAGAACCTTGTGTAAAGAATCATTATGTTCAAGTAGAACATTCTTAACATGCTCTTCTTTAAATAAGACTGGTCATCAATCAGATGAAAACAATACATTAACAGTTTATATTGTAAGAAGAGCTATATAATCAGATATTAGTCAACTGAAATTATTAACTTGAACAAATCCTGGGTAAGAAACAAATCACATGTGCCTGATATGAATAAGCATACTTATCCAAGTTGGATGCATGTGGCCAAACTGTGGCCCTTTTTCTGTTGATGGTCTGCTTGTCCCATATACTCCCAGTAGCCTCTTACAGTGACTGAGATTTAGTCCATCAGTAGTTGGAGGGCCCCTGTTTAATATTAAGCTGTACTTTCAACAGATGAGGACATTTGAGGACAACCATCAACTCTCATTAGGTGTGTATTTGTAAAAAAAAAGCAGATAAAAGATTCCCATGTTGGGCCTTTAGTCATAGAGTTGTTTAATAATGAATTGATATAATGTTAAAGTCTGTGTTCAGGTCTGGAATGGTATGGATTCTGAAATCCATAAGATACAACTAGAGCTGAACAGATATCAGTCATAATTATGTTATTCTTGCCCTAATATACAATGGGGTCTTTTCAATGACCGGAGTTAGTATATCTCATGTTATTGAAGCCCAAACACTGCAATAGAAAAATGTGAGTTTAAAAACAGTAAAAAGTTAAATGTTGTGTCATTGAATCAGGCCCAATATGCGTGTTGAAATGAAGGACCATTATTTGGCTATTGTACAATAGGGGCTCTATATTTATCCTAACAGTTCTTAACCTCGGTTTTCTAGCACATTCAATTGTATAAGTAGAACATTCATGAACCCATCACACTGTGGCATACCTCCCAACTGCACCACTGTTCCACAGAGCTCTACCTCTGTCCCCCTTTGTGCAGTCCTGATCACATTCACCGCAGTCCCATACACCGGAGAATGCTTACTTCTCATGTGCAGCACTGTGCACATGCGCGTTAATAATCTTGGCTTCAGATGCCAGGTTCTGAAGCCATTGAAGAACACTGACAAAGCACTTCCCCAGACTCCACACCCCAATGTCCCGATTCACCGGGGGGCAATGTTGGGGGTATGCACTGGGATAAAAAGACAGATGATGAGGAAAAACTTAAAACATTGTTCATGTATTATGTTCAGCATAATATTGTGTTCTCTTGCACTCGTGTATTCCATATTCTTCTGTTCTGGAATATGTCTATTAGTGTAAGGAGTCATTTGACAGCTGTAGATATGAAATAATAATGCACATGGTCATATACGTTGGTGGCTGTTCAAAACACTACAGTGAGTGGGGAGGAATGTTTCTTACGGACACTATTTTCCAGATCTTATAAATATTTTTCCACATGTTGCAAAGACCTTTAAATACTTCAATAGCATTTTTGAATATGAAGATAATAGCATACATGGATATGTGTTACACCTTCAGCCATTGTGATGTTAAATAGGCCTAAACTAAAAATATGACATAATACACTTCTAACATACTTTGACAGGGATGTCCAAGTTCTTTCTGAAGTGGGCCATGTGAACAGAAACACATATTTGTTTTGGGTCACATTCATTTTTTCATTTACAGTAATGGTAAATAGTATGTTTGTCTTAACAAAATTGTTTGGTTATTTAGCAGTTATACAATGCAGTTCAAAAAGTTTTAAACCATATTAATAAACCAACACTACACATTTATAGGACTAATGAGAATATGAATAGTTAGGTCAGTTGGGCCGCACTCTGCTGTCAGATGGGTCACAATTGTCCCATGGGCCGTATACTGGATGCCTCTGTACACTTCTGTGAACACGGGTTCACAAGATGGATTTTTTTAACTTGGGGTACATTATGTAACTGCTTTCATCATCTTTTCTATTGCATTATTTGGGAAACATATCTGTTAACAGAATTTAGCCTTCTTTTCTTTGAAACGGATGACCTTGTGAATGAACCTTATAAATGGACCTATCTAACTATTCACCCAATCCTATCATCTTTTTAATATTGTAATTTTGAACTAATAGAACATAACCAGATCATCATTTGTAGAAAACATACTATACAAACATATCTAATAAAAAATAAAAAAGAATCTAGACTATAGTGGGCTATTTTAATAAGGCTGTTACATTGTTTAATAGAGACTGTGTGCTGACAGCACTATCCTTAAACCTGTTTCCAGCTCCATTTCTTTGGTCAAACGTTTATTGTAAGAGGGTACCTTCCTACATCAAGTCCCTATCAGCTAACTTTATACCCTACTGTCAAACCTAAATTACTGCCACGGTGTTTCCAGAGTGAAGTGAGACCTTTGCAGTAAATACTGTAGGTGCATGGTGAAAATGGAAACTAGAAATAAAAAAGTAGGAACAGGGAATTGACTTGCAAAGTAAACAAGAAACATCAAATAGGCAAGGCCACTGCTACTGGTAATGGTGCCTTTGACAAGCAATTATTTGTCCCTTCATTACCTGCAACACTATAATGCAAGTAGGTTAAATAAAATAATGTGGGCTGACAAAATGGACAATTTCCTCTCTGGCCTATACCCAAACCTGACTCAATAGACTGAGATTGCACCAATTTTCACTTTTAAATGCACCCAAGTCATGTATGCTCTGGATTTGGAATTTCACAAATATCCCCTACTGTATGAGAGGAGTGCCGCTCTCTGACTCCTTCACAGCCTAAAAATCCATTCAGACTCACTTATCTATATGTCTGCCAACATTTCTACCTTGCCTGTCTATCTCTGATGATAATGGGTGGGCTGATGAAGTAGGACCATTCTCCACTACATTGTTTTGTCTACCTGGTATCTCTGCAGGGTTTGGGGGCCCAATGTCCTTAAAAGATCCTGAAATAAATAGTGAGAAGGTCTGAGGTACAAATGATTGGAATGTAATTTTCCTGGGGGAGTGAGTTGGTTAGATGATTGTTAATCATGGTTTGTAGGTTTCAAACTATGTGGAAGTTGGGGGTGGTTGGGTTTGTCAATGTTAATATTTTGTGGGAAATGGATTTTGTTATGTTTTTTTTATCAATAATTTTTGTTTAGCAAATCATTTTCATAATACATAATCTAAACGCCCTATTTTTCCATCTTAAATTGGTGTCCATGTCTTATGGATGTTACATGTTTTTTCAAAGGGGCCTGAGATATATGACATATGCCAATTATTTTACCAGTAATCAGGTAAAAAATGGCTTGAGGCAAATGTTACATGTATGGAGGCATTGGAATGGCCAATAAAAACGTTTTGGAAGAAAAGGTGACAACCCTAGTTGAACCACATTACTTACTCACCTAGTTCTCAAAGCAAACCCTTATTGCCTAAGTTGCCTTGATTTATATAACCCTGTTGGTACACCATCAAATCCTCATGTTCTGCTATGGGAATTACATCCAAAATATAAAATAATCCCCAAAGCAACTTAAAAAATTGTGCTGTGCACAAAATGTAGGGCTAGTGAATCAAGAGGTTTTTATATTAATCTATATCCTCGCCAGTTCCAGTTATCAGCAATAATGCTGTCTGTAATTCCTTTCAATCCCACAATTTTGAAAGAACTAAGAAATTCCACATAGTCGTCCAAAGCTACAGCAACAGATTGGCACATTTTCTAACGTGTTGGTGGCTGGCTTGTTATGCGTTTTCTTTGTTGAAATCAGTGGTTTTAGAGAATTCATGGCATATGTGTCATCCTGCACACAGATTCCAAGCAGTTCCTATTTTTCTATAACAATAATTAAGAATCCAAAAAGATATAATTCGTTATTAGATACCTGTTAGATCTAACGTTTTGTTTTAAACTAGGAAAATAACCAGATTATGTTTAATTAGTGCAAGAATATAATTTTGGAAATGGGTCTTGTGGCACTATTCAGTGTGATCTATTCACTAAAAAGTGAATTGCGGTGAACTGGCATGGGAATAGCAATTATCAATCATTAATGGCAGAGTTATAAATATAGGTAAGTTGGAGATTTTTTTTCAGCTCTGCTATTAATGCCTGTTTTTTTGCAATTCTCTTGTCCATTCATCACACTTTACTATTTAATGAATAAACTTCAATCGTCATATAATTTGGTATAATATTTGTCTGGGATAAAGGCCAAACATTAACAGTTGTGTTAGTTTCATTAACACAGAAACTGTTTTTTCTGGTCAACATTTACATATGTCTATTCATTTGACTCATTTGTAAGAGCATGAGGTCCAAAGAAATAGAGTGTTTGTTATCAGTGATGGGGTTCATTTTCCCATAAATTGCAATACAAATGGTAGAGATAAAAGCAGAGATATAACATAATAATTTAGGTTGAGAAAAAGACTAAATCTATCAAGTTCAGCTCTTCTACTTATCATTCCTACTTTTGGTGAACACAAAAAACACAGTTTGAAAAGTCTCCGAGCATCCAGCTTCCAGTTCCCGTAGTTACTATAATCCAGAGTAGTAATCATCAGCTAAGGCACCTACACTATTCTGTCGGCAGTGAAGAAGACACACGTTGGATAACCAGCAGGCTGGAGGTACATCAGGAGCAGTGGGTACTCTCTTCCTCAACATTGTAGGTGCATGAAGACCTCTGGTATTCTGAACTTTATTTCTATTTTATGAGCAGGCAGCACAGTTTCTCAAACTGTCTACACCAGAACACACTCGTGTGTCAGCTGCAGTGTGTAGGTGTGTCGCACGAACATGGTGCTGTTTAGTATGGTGCTGCCAGCAACATTTTCTTTTAGGGTCACACGGAGACAGCAATGCTAGGGCAGCATTCCTGCCTTGCTGTCATTGCCACCGGATATGACCGCCAGTAATATCTGATGGGTATGACAGCAAGGAACATGCTGTGTGCAAGAGGGAAGACTGAGAATTGAGGAGGTGACCGGTGATAAGATGGCCGGGCATATCAAAGAGCAGCAGCCCGGCGAATAATTGGGAATTAGTGAGAAGACCACAACCAGAGGATATTCCCTGCAGTCATATTTACAACTCTCCCTCCATGAGGAGATCACCATCTACAGTTCCTGCTGCATGCTTAAGCATTAAGGACTTCATTAATTTGTTGTGGTTTCTATCAGATTAAGTTGTGTATATTATATTCCAGCAGTTTTTTTTATTATTTGATGTTTGATATAATTGTATTTATATTTATATTTCTGAAGTATTCTGAAGCAATAATTCTATTTCATACCAATGTTAAGAATGGTTGCCGACATCACATCAGCAGTTACGGGCAAGGCGGGAGATGATACCTCTGGGCCCAGACTGTGTCAATTCCCTACCATTGTGGAGTGAGTCACAAATAATTGGGTTGGGAGCTTCCCTAGTAGGTGTGTTTGGGCTTGCCATATACAAAGGAAGGGTCATTATCTCTCTGGCCTGTGGTGTTGCAAAAGGGTTAAACGACACTTCACAGGCAATTGAGGAACTATTGATGGATACAAAGGGTATGAGAAGAGCTATCTTAGAGAACAGAGCCGCCATTGACACTTGGGTATCAGGAATTTGAAGGAAAGGGTTAATTTGTATCTGTAAGGGTTAAAAGCCGACAGTGTGTATAGTAAGCTATTGTCTGTAGCAGCTTCTGGAAACCAAATCATCCCAGAGGTTTTTGGATCATCAACAAGTTTTCTCTGAAAGCTCTGTTCTTCCATAAGAATGATTTTTGTAACTTTACTTTGAATATTACGTTCAAGTTTATTTTCTTACTGAACACGCCTTTCTACGTATGAGAATAACCAATTAGATTGTAGAAACTAATGCTTTTATCTTCGTTTATATACATTTCTCTATACAATACAAATTAGAGTAAATTAGGAAGAAGAAGCACTATCTAGTCTTTTCCTTCATTGTCCTTGGTTCTCCAAGTGTTTGTCTCATTATCAGCATGGCAATTCACATGAATATTCTTCCCACTATCTGTCCTATTGCACTCTCTTTTCTGTTTTACCTAGTGACATCCACTTTTTACATCATTCTCCACAAGCTCTGCTAACTTTGATACTTTAAAAAAAAAAAAATGTTTACATTATTTACCACTTACTCTCAGAGTGCTTAGATACAGCTTATTTTATCTATGTCATGATTCACTACAGAAAACCTGAGTCCCCCTGCCCCCTATTGTGACAGATGAGACTCTTTACCATACATTGTGCAGTTATTTCTCCACTCCTTCAGTGCTTCGTCTGGTTACTTTTTTAAAGCGACCAGTTGCGGTACCAATTAGTGATTACCAACTATGATGTATAACACAAAAGAAAAGACAAATTAGGATAAAAAATATACTACAACTCAAAGATATATATATATTTATATATATATATATATATATATATATATATATATCTAGTAAAAAGCACTCACATAATAGGAACTGCATATGAGACATGGCAGGTACAGCAACAAATATTTTAAAGCACTCACAGGTTTTTACCAAAATTAACACAAATAATTAATTTAAGCAGCAAATCAATATTTTGTATAGACGTTTATCAAGACTTTTATAAGAATTATGTTAAGGTTCACTAGTAGCCAAGACACACAGGGTAATTCAAGAACAGGGCAAATATATCCCTCAAGTTCCATTGCATCTATTTGCTTAACAAATCACAAGTAGTAAAACAAAAACAAGAGATAATTAATACAGGGATATCACAGTTAACAAGGGAGGCAATGTACAGAGGGGTGGAGGAGTGGAGGGCTTTGTAAGTTAGAGACAGAATTTAAAATTTTATCCTTGAGCAGACGGGGAGCCAGTGGAGGGCATAGCAGAGAGGAGCCACCGAATCAGACCGATGTGCAAGAAAGATGACTCTGGCAGCTGCGTTTTGGATAGATTGCAGGGGAGACGGACAAGTCAGAGGTAGTCCAATAAGGAGGCTGTTACAGTAGTCAAGGCGAGAGATCACGAGCGAGTGCACTAGTATTTTGGCGGTCTCTTCGCTGAGGAACGGGTGAATGCGTGCAATGTTCCTTAGGTGCAGCCGACATGATTTGGCTAAAGACTGAATATGAGGAACGAAGGAGAGAACAGAGTCAAAAGTGACCCCAACACGGTTAGTCGGTACAATTGAAGCATTTTAAACAGTGACTGTGAACCCAGGTGTATGGATAGAGTTTGAGGGAAGGAAGATAATCAGTTCTATTTTGGAAAGGTTAAGTTTCTGGTCGCGATCAGACATCCAAACGGAGATGACCGACAGGCACTCAACTACACGTGACACTAGAGAGGGAGTGGTAGATCTGAGTATCATCAACGTACAGGTGGGATTGGAAACCGAAAGAGCGGATGAGTTCTCCCAGACAGGTAGTGTTCAGGGAAAACAACAGCGGCCCAAGCACCAATCCTTGCGGAATACCAACAGAGAGCGGAACAGGTGACGATGTCGCTCCAGCAATCAACACTGAATAGGAGTGCTCAGATAAGTACGACTCGATCCAAGAGAGTGCCGTACCACCTGTGCCAAATGAGGATAATCTGTTAAGAAGGAGGCGGTGGACAATGGTGTCAAAGGCAGCAGAGAGATCTAAGAGGATCATCACTGAGAAGTGGCCTTTAGATTTGGCAGAAAGGAGGTCATTTGATACTCTAGTGAGGGCTATTTAAGTAGAGTGTAAGGGTCTAAAGCCATACTGCCATATTGGCAGTCAGAAAGTCTGTTAGTCGCGAGTGGGTTAGAGTTGGACAGAGTAGAGGGGGAAAAAAGGATACAAGGTTCGACAGCATGGGATCTAGCACACAAGTAGTAGATCTCAGGCAGGAGAGCAGATCGTCTACCTCTTTCACAGCTACAGGGGAGAAGATATTTAGAGTAGGTTTGTGGGGTGGGAACAAGGCAGGAGGCAGTTGGGGCAAGTCAAGGGAGGTGAAGTTACATCTGATAGTGTCAACTTTGTTTTTGAAGTGCGAGGCAAGGTCTTGGGCCGTAACATTGGAGCAGGATGGAGGAGCAGGAGGTCAGAGGAGAGCATTAAATGTTGAGAAGAGACATTTGAGATTCGATGAGAGGGTGGATATTAAGGTAGAGAAATATTGGTGCTTGGACTGAACGAGAGCAGAGTTGTAGGAACACAGCATAAACATATAATGAAGGATATCCTCCTTGCAGCGTGATTTCCTAAAACACTGCTCAGCCATGTGGGTACATTTTTGGAGGTACCGTGTTTGCTTTGTGTTCCACGGTTGTTGGTTGGGTTAGTGGGCACATTTGGCATTAACAGGGGCAATGTTGTCAAGGGCTGAGGTGAGGTTGCTGCTGTAAGAGTAAGCAGCCTCCTCTGGACATGAGATGGATGGAAAGCAGGGGAGAGAGGTTTGAAGAGCAGTGGTAAGTAGTGGGAGGGTGGAGTTAGATAGCAGTCTTTTGAATTCAGTCCGGGGGAGACGTGCAGTAGTTGACTGAGGTAAAGTGGGATAGAAGGTAAGAAGGTGGTGGTCAGACAGGGGGAAAGGTGAATGGGAAAAGTTAGAAATGGCACATGATTTAGTGAAAACTAGGTCTAGTGAGTGACCGACAGTGTGGGTTGTAAAGTTGGTCCACTGGGAGAGGCCAAAGGAAGAGGTTAGGGAGAGGAGTTTTGAAGTAGCAGGAGAGTTGGTTAGGTCAATGGGGATGTTGAAATCTCCCAGAATGAGGCATGGTACATCAGTGGAAAGAAAGTTGGGAAGCCATGCAGAGAAGTTTGCAAAAAACTGGGAAGTGGGCCCCAGGGGCTGATAAACAACGGCAACACGAAGGGATAGAGGGGAGAAAAGACGAATAGTGTGTACTTTGAATGATGAAAATGAGAGGGAAGGAGCTGAAGGTTAGGGCTGGAAGGAGCAGTTTGCAGATAGGAGGATGCCAACACCTCCACCCTTTTTGTCCTCAGGTCTTGGGGTGTGGCTGAAGTGTAGATCACCATAAGAGAGAGCAGCAGGAGAGACAGTGTCGGATGAGGTAAGCCAGGTTTCAGTAAGCGCAAGGAGTTTAAAGGAGTGAGAGATGAATAGATCATGAATGGCTGTAAGTTTGTTGCATACAGAGCATGTGTTAAGCAGGGCACAGTTGAAGAGCAGGTGACTAATGCAGATGATAGATATAAGATTATCAGTTTTGCATTTGGTTTGGTGATATGAGGCAGGCGAGGTCTGTGGCAGATGCTGATTTTATTTCTGGCCAGGGTTATTGGAGGTGTCAAGGTTGAAGGAATAAAAGGCTGAAGAGAGGACGAGCTGGTAATGACACTAGGAGGTCAGTGATGATTGTATGATGCTGATTAAGTAGGGCTGGGTATTCACTCTATTGTCAGTTGCAGTGTGATTCTATTGTAAGATGCTGAGGTAAGTTAATGAGCATATTACTCAGATAGGCAGTGTGTTTAATGTGGGTTTTATGATGAAGGAGTTGAAGAGTAATACATTGGAATTAACAAACTGGCTCTAAGGTGTTATCAGTGGATTGTGTTTTGTTTTGAATTTAAAAGACTGCAGTTATTTCTCAGATTATATTAATAACTGATCATTAGAACCTGTGTATAGGTGGGGCAACTTCTATGGTTGAGTAGAATCTATAAAAGAAGAATGACCAGGAATGGACAGGTGGAGGAAGAGGGCAATATATACCATGAACATGTAATGGTGCAGTGATCACAGTTTAAGATCCACGACACAGGGCCTGAATAATACACTTGAAATCTTCTTGTACAACTGGTCAGCAGGTCTTTGAGAGGTAGTAGGAGATCTTTGTTCCAAATCAGAGATATCCTTGGTTGAGCCGTGGACACTGCTGAAAAGGTAAATAGCTGCACCTCTACCTCTCTCCGAACACTGGTTAAGGAAGTACTAGTGATTGAAGGTTTTTGGACAGATAACTTTAGCCAACTGGAACACTGGATATCTGGACCCACAGCAGTACTGATTCTAAGATACTGGATAACACACAGCCACTAGTACTGAAATATTGGATCTTGAGACAAACCGCTGTACAGGTTCTGAAACTCAGGATAATATACAGCTATTGCTACTGAGATGATGGATGTCACACAGCCACTGGTTCTAAGACACAGGATAACACACAGCCACTGGTACTGAGGTTCTGGATTATTGAACATACAGCTGTACTGGTTCTGGAACACTAGATACATATTGCTACTGGTTCTGAGAACTAGGATAGCTGGACACACAGCCACTGGTACTGAGACAAATGCCGGAAACAGAGTGGAAGCTGAGGTCAGGATAATCAAGGGGAAGCCGACGTCTGGTACACAGGAATGAAGATCAGGAATGGTCAGGCAAGCCAGCTCAGGAATACAGGAGTCAGGATAACAAGAATCGCCAGATAGCTAATAACAGGCACCGAAGGACCTATTACAACAAAGGTAGAAGGAAACTGAGGTTGAAATACAAATCTGGTGCCAATTACCAGTTAGGGGTTTGTAACCAATCAGTGAGTAGAGTTACAATGAGATCTGTCACTCCCTCATTTGCACATGCGCATAGGGTGCTGCACGGCCATTTTGTTGGTTACTGGACTCTGGAAAGATGGCATCATGGAACTTTGACAGGAGCTATATGGAGTTAGGTGAGCAAGTTGCAGACAAATGCGGGGAGCAGCACGACGAGGATCAGGTAAGGTTGTTACAGAACACAGATATGTGTACATATGCACATGTGTAATCCAATGCAGCCTCATTGAAGAATAAAACCAAACATATACTATACAATTTTATAATGTGGTAGATAATTCAGTCAAAACAATAACCAGAACCATCACTTGCAGGCCGTTCTTATCTGAGATCGAAATGTATTTTCCTGTCAGTTTTAATAGCTTTTGATATTGGTAACTCTGACACACAGTATGTTCTATGTTAATTATGACAAGTACACAATGCCTATTTAGCAAAAGAGAACAAAATAGTATTATCTGCTCTTGAATGAGGTGTGACAATTTTTCCTACTTTGCCGAACTTCTAAGATCCTTGATAATGAACACATCAACTCTCCTGGAACAAAACGACATTATTCTATCCCTTAAAATCCATCACAGTATCTTACTAAAGTCAAATCAGTGATCTGTGCTACTCGTATCTGCACAATGCCCTTTTTGCATCATTCCTTGTCATTAGTTACAAGCTTCAAGAAGCAAAATGGTGACACATTTTATGGTCCATGAGGTCCCTGTCGTATTACATTACATCGAAGACATATGAGGCTTTTGCCACCTGCATCTCCTGAAAGCATGTTTTACTTGAAAGTTCTTGAAAGTGCCTGGAATTATCTAATGACAAGACATTGTTGAGTACACCAGTTTTCCTATCAGGCTATTGCAAGGTTCCCAAGCCTGTTGAAGATAACTCCAGATTCTGGTTGTATGCCAAATAAATAATGTTTTAGTTAAATATCTCCATAACATTTCAATCAGAAATCCCACCCATACAAGTTTATACTTACTAGGATTAACTCTAGTAGGAATTATTGCTCTACAGTTTTAAACTACTATTTATTGGTTTTAAACTGGCTAAACGCATCTCTTACTAAAGTAATGGCAAAATGTACATCTGTTTCTTACATTAACCTAGAATTTTTTTTTTAGAAATAGGGACTCTGTCCAAAATGCATCTTCCAAATGTTAATGCATTTTTATTGTACTTTAAAATGCATATTTTTCATGTTGCATAGCTTCAAATATTGATTAATTGGCATATGTTCTTATATGAATGTGTCAAATTACACAGTCTGCACCTATTCAGGACCACCCACACTGTTCGGCTCAGTAAAAGTCCATTTACTTTACATGCAGTGTGGCATGGAAGCTATCAGCGTGTGGCACTGTGTTATGGAAGAACTTCAGCTCTTCTGCATTGTTCGGTCTCAAGTCTCTCATCTTTCTCTTGGCAATGCCCCACAGATTCTCTATGGGGTTCAGGTCAGGCAAATTTGCTGGCCAATCAAGCACAGTAATCCCACGGTCATTGTACCAGGCTTTGGTGCTTTTAGCAGTGTGGGCAGGTGCCAAGTCCAGCTGGAAAATGAAGTCAGCATCCCCATAAAACTCATCTACGGAAGGAATCTCCTGCTAGAGGGCTGTGTTGAACCTGGAGTTAATGAAGCACAGTGGACCAACACCAGCAGATGACATGGCTCCCCAAATCAACACAGTGGAAACTCCACACTGGATTTCAAGCATCTTGCAGTGTGTGCCTCTCCATTCTTCCTCCAGACTCTGGGTCCTTGGTTTCCAAATGAGATGCAAAAGTTGCTCTCATCAGAAAAGAGGACTTTGGACCACAGAGCAACAGACCAAGTCTGTTTTTCTTTAGCCCAGGTAAAACGGATCTGATGCCCATGTCTGTCTGTGTGTGGTGGCTCTTGATACAGTCCACTCCTTGTGAAAGTTCCCAACACATATGAATGGCCTTTTTCTGACAATCCTCTCCAGGCTGTGGTCATCCCTGCTGCTTGTGCACCTTTTTCTTCCACAATTTTCCCTTCCACATAACTTTCTATTAATGTGCTTTGATACAGCACTATGGGAACATCCAACTTCCTTCGCAATTACCTTTTGAGGCTTTCCCTCCTTATGGAGGGTGTTAATGATGCTTTTCTGCACAACTGTCAGGTCAGCAGGCTTTCTGAACCTTTAGATGGTCTCTCAGTCTGGTTCAGTAGGAATCACAATCATTGGATTGTAATTCCTACTGAACCAGACTGAGAGACCATTTAAAGGCTCAGAAACCCTTTGCAGGTGTTATGGCTTACTTAGCTGATTAGAGTGAGACACTGTGAGCCTAGAATATTGCACTTTTTCGCAATATTCTAATTTACTGAGATTGTGGATTTGGGGTTTCCATGAGCTGTAAGACATAATCATCGCACTTATGACAAATCAAGGCTTGAACTATCTTGCTTTGCATGTAATGCGTCTATCTCATATATTAGTTTCCTTTTTTATGTTGCATTACTGAAATAAATGAACTTTTACATGATATTCTAATTTTTCGAGTATCACCTATATCTACACACACAATTTAGTTATACCAGTAGTTCTCTACATTGTTAAACTTGTGTAACCCTTGAAATAATCAGCAGTAAAATAAAAAGTTGGTTTATATAATCGGCAGTAATGTATAAACTTGACATCTCATGGCTAAATCAGCATTAATGTCAAGGGCTTATTAAGACAGTGTAGGCCCCTGGGCTAAACTTACCGTGAAACCTCCAGTAATATTGGATTGGGCATTAGACACTTTACAAATGTTCCAGCACTTAAATTGCACTCACAGGATTTTCTCCAGCACCCAGGACTTACCCCAGAACTTAGATTGTTTTATGTATAACACCATATAAGGTGTTTTATGTATAGCACCATATAAAGCGTTTTATCTATAATACCATATAAGGCATTTTATGTATAACTCCATATAAGACATTTTATGTATAACACCATAATAACACCATATAATGAGTTTTATGTTTAACACCATGTAAGGCATTTTATGTTTAACTCCATATAAGGCGTTTTATGTTTAACACCATATAAGGCGTTTTATGTATAACACCATATAAGACGTTTTATGTATAACACCATACAAGACGTTTTATGTATAACACCATAAAAGGCGTTTTATGTATAACACCATTTAAGGCATTTCATGTATAACACCATATAAGGCAATATCTGCTACTACTATATAGGTCATAAATGGTCATATAAGGAATTGGTTAATTTCACCAATGCAACATTATTATTTTAATACTAAAATATATATTTTTCTATAATTTATTTTTCAGTTTTTCAAACTTAAAGTAAATAGTAAATAGTTGAGTCGAGACATTGACATTACATTTGTACTGTACGGTTTTATGTAATAAAAATAAAAAGACCCCATAGAAGGGCCCAATGACAGAAACCTCTGGACTCACTCGGAGTCATCCTTCAGCACTCAGGAGAGGAAAAAAACCCTGTGGGGGAAACCTCTGAGGAACCATGGCTGAAAGGACTACCCTTCCCTCTGGGTGTTAAGAGGTTAATGCCACGATTAAAGTTGCGGTTGCAGAATGAAAAATGTTCATGTCTGTGTAAAGTCACCTTCATTAGGGTTTGGAGGATTTAGGGTAGAATAGTTGTTTGGGGGTTATTAGAGTGGGCGTGATCTGATTTGACACGAACAACAATCCATGTGAGCATGCTGAACGAATTTTGGGCTTTATAATATGCACCGTTCAGAACATGACATTTCAAAAGTAAATCTTGATCCCTCAGCACAATCAGATTCTCCATATAATCAATGGTCAGATGTAATATCCCGACCCTTACATAAAACTCCCTACCAGATTCTCTTTCAAAGTGATCTAAATGCTGATCCCATCGCATAAATCTTCCTCTGGTCATATGTTGTCCGACGTTACCTTCACCAGAGCCAACAATCTTCATTCCTTTGACAGTGAATTGTAGGCATGCAAGCTCTGAACATTGATCCCATCGCAGAAATCTTCCTCTGGCCATTTTTTGTCCGATGTTACCTTCACCAGAGCAAACAATCTTGACATTCAGAACACGACATTTCAGAAGTAAATCCTGGTCCCTAAGCACAATATTATTTTCCATACAATCAAAGGTCAGATGTAATATCCAAATCCTTACATAAAACTCCCTAGCAGATTCTGCACTTGTATTAATAAAAAAAAAAAACTGACGAGGCGTACCTTCTCTATCAATGTCCCATGATGCGATCCTCTATCTGAGTGTTCTAAATGCCGATCCCATTGTAGAAATCTTCCTCTGGTCATATGTTGCCCGACGTTTCCTTCACCAGAGCAAACAATCTTCATTCCTTTTACCGTGAATTGCAGGCATGGAAGCTCGAAACACTGATCTCATTGCAGAAATCTTCCTCTGGCCATATGTTGTCCGACGTTACCTTCACCAGAGCGAACAAGCTTGACGTTCAGAACACAACATTTCAGAAGTAAATCCTTATCCCTCAGCACAATCTGATTTTTCATACAATCAAGGGTCAGATGTAATATTCCAACCCTTACAGATTCTGCACTTGTATTAATAAAAAAAAACCTGACATGGCGCACGTTCTCTATTAATGTCCCATGACTCTATCCTCTATCTAAGTGATCTAAATGCTGATCACATTGCAGAAATCTTCCGCTGGCCATATGTTGTCCAACGTTACCTTCACCAAAGCGAACAATCTTGACGTTCAGAACACAAACTTTCTGAGATAAATCCTGATGCCTCAGCACAATCTGATTCTCCATATAATCAATGGTCAGATGTAATATCCCGACCCTTACATAAAACTCCCTACCAGATCCACTTTCTAAGAGATCTAAACGCTGATCCTATCACACAAATCTTCCTCTGGCCATATGTTGTCCGACGTTACCTTCACCAGAGCGAACAATCTTGCATTCAGAACACTAGAGTTGAGCGGACACTTGGATGTTCAGGTTCGGCAGGTTCGGCCGACCTCGAAAAATGTCGGGTCCGTGCTCGAACTTGACCCCGAACTTGATCCCGAACTTGACCCCGAACCCCATTGAAGTCAATGGGGACACAAACTTTTGGCCACTAAAATGCCTCTAAAAAAGTCCTGGAAAGGGCTAGAGGGCTGCAAAATGAAGTAACATGTGGGTGAGTGTCCCCATTCAAACAAATAGGTCAATTGTCTTTCGGTTTATAGACTTTCCGTTTATGTAATACATTTTATGCTATTGCTATTCTACAAACCGAAAGTCTATTAACCGAATGTCTTTTGGTTTATAGACTTTCGGTTTATGGAATACATGTAATGCTTTTGGCTTTCTATAAACTGAAATAGAGTCCCCATTCATAAGAAATTCTTATGAATGGGGACTCTATTTCGGTTTATAGAAAGCCAATAGCATTACATGTATTCCATTAACCGAAAGTCTATAAACCGAAAGACATTCGGTTTATAGACTTTCGGTTTATAGAATAGCAATAGCATTAGATGTATTCCATAAACCGAAAGTCTATAAACCGAATGTCTTTCGATTTATAGACTTTCGGTTTATGGAATACATGTAATGCTATTGGCTTTCTATAAACCGAAATAGAGTCCCCATTTATAAGAAATTCTTATGAATGGGGACTCTATTTCGGTTTATAGAAAGCCAATAGCTTTACATACAATGTAATAGCCGAACCCCGAACTCCAACACGAACAAACACTGGGGTCCAAAAACAGTAATGTTCGGCACGACCCGGAACAGTGCGGTTCGGGTTCGCTCAACACTACAGAACACAACATTTCAGAAGTAAATCCTGATCCCTCAGCACAATATGATTCTCCATACAATCAAGGGTCAGATGTAGTATCCCAATCCTTACATAAATCTCCCTACCAGATTCTGCATCATCTCTGCTCTATCTGCTGATCTATCTATCCTATATCTGTAAACATGCATCCTATACATCTATCTATTCTAAATCTATCATCCTACATGACACACACCAATATTATAAGTATTATTTACACTGTGGATTGTAGCCCCTGATCATTTAGGAGCATAGCAATGCTCCTGCATAAAGGTGTAGTTTTGCTCTTGTAAGGGAAATTAAATTACTGTGGCCAGACTCCCCTAAGAAGTAACACACCAGAGTATCCTAGGATCTAGACAATCACAATCGCCTCCATTCTCTCCACCACTGGGCTCAATACAACACTCTCCTGCAAGAGTTTACTATCCCCTTGACAACAAGCAAGGTCGCGCGGCGCACTTCACGCAACGTCACGCCTGAGTGAAATTAAAAGGAATTTCAGCATTCAGTATGGCGCTGAGTGATTCTCGTGTATCCTTCCTCGTAGCGTTTATTACCTTCTGTTTACTGTTGCCGAATTGGATTGTCTTCATTACCACTACCTTGCCTGTGCCCCTGACCTCGGATTTCCTATTGACTTCGCTCCTGTGCTTGTTTTCCTGACCTTTGGATCAGCTGACGCGTCTATTCTGGCATTCTATTTACTTGGTGTTCCCCTGGATTATTCTACACAACCTTGACTTCTCAGGTATTCCTGTATCATTATATCCTGAAGTGCTGCTTCCTAACGGGGCTGTATACTGTGACTCGTGCACGCATAAGAACTGTGCTGTATACTGTGACTCATGAATACGTAAAGAACTGTGCTATATACTGCTACCACTTTTTGGACTACTAAGAGTCTTGGTGTTTATACTTCTGCTCCATCTTCAAGCAAGGCGCCCTGTTTCCAGTGTCATTATCCATTTCGACTACCCAGGTGTGTTCCTCACTGTTCATTCCTATTACTGTGGCACATCTACCATTCCTGTTTTGCCGTACCCTACATATTGGTTTTCACATCCTGTATATACTCACACCATGTGATGTCATTAATGCTAATGTCCTGAGATGTAAATAAAGTTTTGTGTGTGTGCCTGCACAATTAGAACCGGCACAACCCAGACCTGTGAAATTGTCAGAGGCTCTGCAGATACATTATATTTGTGCATTAGCGCACATGCTGACATGCTGATAATGTCAGTATCTGGCATTAAGTGTGTGCCGAGTTTATACATGACCACCATTGTTTGTACTGTGAATATAGAGTTTATAAAATTGATCTGTACTTTTACATTTTGGGGACTAGTTTGTTCCTCTCTTCCTTTGCTCCCTAAAATCTCTACCCCCCAACTATAATTCTCCTATCTTTGAAGAACCCAAAATAATGTTGTGGAGTGGCACTCAGCAAGCCCACATGGGCTCCAAATGGATCTATTTTACTTCCTTTCCTTGAACTACATTCTTGTACATTGGACTTAACATGTTTAAAGGAAAACTGTAAGCAATGAGTAGATATTTTAAAAAGAAATGTTTTAATGACAGAATAGAAATAAGGTTATTTGCAAGACCTATTTGCTCTTACAGTGGGCAGACATGTTATTCAGAATCTAAGGTTAAGGTTAGAGTTAAATTAAAATGTAAAAATAAAATAAAAAATGAAACAATATTATATAAATAAATAAATACAAAATATTTTACAAAATAAATAAATTATATAAAAATTATAAGTTATTCCGTAGAGGACCAGTGACATGTTAGTTCTGTCAGTGGTCCTCTAGCAATATTTTATTTTTCTTGGTGCTTTGGTCATTAAGGACCAAAGCACCATCCACCGTGAAGGGATTAATACTCACAAACTCTGTAACACATCAGACTCTCACCTAGTGAATACCTTACACAGAGCATCACACACATCTGGTTAATATTAACAAACTCTGTAAAACATCAGACTCTTACCCAGTGAATTCCCTTTTCCGATCAGTCGCCAGAATCTTGCGGCTCGAGGAGGAATGAAGTGACCAATCAAGAGACTGAACTTCATGTAATGAGTGTATGTATGTAACATGTGATAGAGAGGAAATGTAGACCAGGCTGGGTAAGTTATCTTTAGTATGCTATGTGTGTCTGAGAGATGTGTAATGTAATTGTGTGCTGCAGAGAGCTGAGTAGAAGCTGCTCTGCTGTCAGATCTATGTGTGACTGGAATGCAGGTCAGGCAAGTAATATTTGTAGCCTGCATTATGACATCACATGACATCACAATATCCATCATGAGTGTTCCGGTCACTGGTCTGCACTTATACTGCTCAAAAAGTAATATACTGAAAATTTTCTATTAGGTTTAAGGGGAGTGTGAAAAATTCCTAGATTGTTTTTATTTTTTTTATTATAGATTATCGATAGCTATTGCTTTACAGAATATGAACAAATTATTTTATTTACATAATATATTTTATAAACACACTTCCTGCAGTTTAAATATACATTACTGTGAGATTTCTTGCTGTGCAGTCCGTGATAGACTCACACATACTGCATATTACAGATAGATTTCTTACTCTCTGATAAACTTAACATATTATGACTAAATCTGCAGTAATATATTAACTTGGCATATCATGGCAAAATCAGCAGTAATGTTTAAACTTGGCATATCATGGAAAAATCAGCAGTAATGTATAAACGTGGCATATCATGGATAAATCAGCAGTAATGTATAAACTTGGCATTCATGGCTTGATCAGCAGTAATGTATAAATGTGGCAAATCATGGCTAAATCAGCAGTAATGTATAAACGTGGCATATCATGGCTAAATCAGCAGTAATATATAAACTTGGCATATCATGGGTTAATCAGCAGTAATGTATAAACTTGACATATCATGACTAAATCAGCAATATTGTATAAACGTGGCACAACATGGCAAAATCAGCAGTAATGTATAAACGTGGCATATAATGACTAAATCAGCAGTAATGTATACACTGCCATATCATGACTAAATCAGCAGTAATGTATAAACTTGGCATATCATGACTAAATCAACAGAAATGTATACACTTGGCATATCATGGCAACATCAGTTGTAATATATAAACTTGGCAGACTTGCAATTCTGCCTTAGACTTGCCAATCTATCCCCATACTTGCAAATCTGCCCCTCATACTTTTCATTCTGCCCCCAGATTTTTAAATGCACCCTGGTCTTGCTATTAAGCCCGCAGACTTGCCTATGCAATCCCACATCCAGAATATGCCTCATGACCCACACTGCACACCCATGACTTACCCCACCCAGTACATGGGCCATCAACCACATTTCACACCCAGGACTTACCCCAGTATATGCCCCTTCACCCACATTGCACATACAGGATTTACCCCAGAATATGTCCCATCACCCACATTGCACATGTAAGATGTACCCCAGAACCCCAGTTTATGCACCATCACCCACATTACACACCAATGTATTACCCCAGGGCATGCCCCATCACCCACATTGCACACCAGAACTTACCCAAGAATGCTAGGATGTGCCCATCACCCACATTGCACACCCAGTACAAATCCCACCACCCACATTCCACATTCAGGACTTACCCCAGAACATTTTTCAGCCCTCTTAACTATAAAACAGGACATTTTTGTTTGTTTACTTGTCTGAAGTGTTAAAAACTCCAGAACACTAACCTCTAGAATCATGAAATTACACAGTTCATTCATGTTGGATTTGTTTTAGACATTTGTGTTTGGCAATGGGAGATATTGACATCACTAGTGATGTAGAACAAGATTTCTATGCTTTGGGGCCATAAGCCGAATTTTGAGCTACATAATATGTGATCCCAAATAACCTCAAATTTGGCCATAGTATGTGTAGAGCGCTAGGTTGCTATCATGAACCGACCAATCAGAAGAGGAAAGATTACAAGTACAGGACAAAACTCAGTAAACTATTTGATGAAGCAATGAAACTGTTGAGAAAACATAAGCGTGACAAGCAGAACAACGATTGTGAACTGTTACAAGACGGAGCAAGGAGACTGCTTAAGAGACTATGAAATGCTTTTCCAGCACAGTTTCTCAGGGGAGGAGAACATAGCATTGGTAGCTGTGCCAATATTACAACCGTGTGATAGGGGCAGATGCAAAGAGGACAAGCCAGAGGAGGAAACATGAACAGCATGGCAGCAGATTGTGGATGCTCTTTATGAAGTTGGTGGAAATCCGAGGAGATGGTGAAGAAAAGGTAAGTGCATTTAAAATACTTATACACCATAGGTAGCATGTTATATCACACTGAACTGAAACCTGTTGTTTATGTAACACATCTGTTAGCTGAGTCAAGGATAGTTAAGAATCTACACTCATAGGGAACTTGCCGGCTCCACAGTGCTGCCAAGATGAGTAGTGTGTAGTCTCTCCCTCCTGTCGCAGTGCTCTGGGATCTACATTTTCCATGAGCGCTGGCTTCTCATTTATGGCACCCGGGAGTGTGAAGCAAAGGAGCTTCACCGCTGAACATCAGGAAGATGAGTATCCCTTATCCAAACTGATCCACATCCGAAAAGGCAGGACCAAACGTTTCCTAGCAGAACATTGTCCAAAGCATCACATAGCCTCTGCCAGCTTACCACCTATAAGTGATCAGAATGTTATGACTGATCGGAGTAAATACCAATCAGCCATAACACTGATCGGTGAATATAGCAATGAGCCACTGAGCAGCCATAACATTGGGACCACTGACAAGCTAGCAGAGGCAGCGTGATGCTTTGGAGAATGTTCTGCTGGGAAATATTTGGCCCTGCCATTCATGGGAATTTTACTTTGACATGTACCACCTACTTAAGCATTGTTGCAGACCATATACACCCATTCATGGAAACAGTACTCCCTGATGGTGTTGGCCTTTCAAGTTCAAGCTGCTAACTTGGCCTCCAGCTGCATCATATCTCAATCCAACTGTGCATCTGTGTAATGTACTGGACAAACATGTCCGATCAATGTAGGACCCACCTCGCAACTTACAGATTTAACGGTTCTGCTGCTAATATCTTGGTGACAGATACCACAGCACACCTTCAGAGGTCTATGCCTGATTTTATTTGACTAAAAAATAATGTGACCCATGCACACATATATTCCCAGTGAAGTGGTCCTCTGCCCAAAACAATTTGGTCACATCTGACCTGATAATTTTTTTTTCTTGCTATGCAAATGATTATACTATGAAAAATATAAAATAAGCACACTGAACATGTAGTATTAGTACCTAATTGTATTCCCTTTGTCTACAGGATTTTGTCTATGCTTCAAGATAGGCTCCTCTTTTTGATAAAATTTGGACTCATAGCAGCATACTAATAATTATTAAATAATTTCCAATTATGTGTACACAATACAGAATTTCCCTCCAATACTGAACTGAACTAAAATAACAGCAAATCATATCCTTCACCTGGTTTGCTTTTTTTTTTTATATCATTTATTTCATAAAAGCAGGCACTAACAAAAACAATAATGAATCATATTTTAATTAACACATTTTTCCTTGCTTAATTAATATTTGCAAAACAATCCTTATTAAAAATTTCTTCACTGGCATACTGAAATAGTGTTTTTGTATGGATATGTGTCATTGTACATTTCAAAAAACAGCATTTCTCAGTTGAATGTGAATCATTTGTTACATCTAAATTGTATAAATATAGAATTTCCCGTTGCTAAGTGTGTGGATTATGTAAGGATAATCGACATTCAACAAGCCATATGGACTTCTAATATAGCAGATGTTTTAATGATTATCTCAATGCTTATAGAGAGTTTTAGGATAAATTGTTTGCACATGTACTCTTGGACAGAAAAGCATACAATATATTAAAATGATATGACAAGGATTTGTCTCCTTCTGTGGGTTGGCCATCAGGAAAAAGCATATAGAGTTAGCAGAAAAATACACTAAATAAGACAAAAGAAATAAGACTAGTAGAATTCATACAGACACAGAAAAAAAGGCTAAAATATATAGTATTGCTCCCTTCCATTGTGGAAGTGTCACAAAGCATCAAAGAAAGGGTATTCCATAGCAGAAAAGTTGTTTAGTCAGTTGTGGACTATAAATCCCATGATAGAAACATAGAAACATAGAATGTGTCGGCAGATAAGAACCATTCGGTCCATCTAGTCTGCCCAATTTTTTGGAATACTTTTATTAGTCCCCCATTCCCAGTCTTATGGCTAGGATAGCCTTGTGTCTATCCCACGCATGCTTAAAATCCTTGACTGTGTTTACCTCTACCACTTCTGCTGGCAGGCTATTCCATACATCCACTACCCTCTCAGTAAAGTAATACTTCCTGATTTTACTTTTAAATCGTTGCCCCTCTAATTTAAGACTATGTCCTCTAGTTGTGGTAGTTTTTCTTCTTTTAAATATACTCTCTTCCTTTACTGTTTTGATTCCATCCAACCAAAAGGTGTCCATGATGCTGGTTTAGCATTACAGGAAACAAAGGCTACAACAGCTTCAACACAAAATCCCTCTTTCCTGTGCCTTTTTATCCATTTGTCATAAAAACAGAATGTGGTCATTTTTCTATAAACACAGTAATGTGTCTTTACTTTAAGGAGACTCTGCTGTGCTTATATTACTTTACTTTATTTGGAACAGCTAAAGTAGTAATCAGCAGGAATTTTCAGTAAAAGGATTGTATCACATAAATAATATTTTACTGTGAATGTATAGAATAAAAAATGATATATACATTTTGTTAGCAAAATTGCAAGCAAATACCTAAATTTGGAGAAAAGTGTATTTTAAATGTGTCTGTGGAGTCTCCTCTTTATGACATCACCTGTGGCATTACATATTTCTCTTTGAATTTGCATACTGTGCCACAGGTGATGTCATAAACAGGAGACACCACAGACACATTTTAAAACGTATTCTTCTTTAATTTTATGCATTTGCAATGTTGCTAACACAATAGTCCCCCGGGAAACAAGCAAGGCTAGGTGGGAGGGGGCCCTGTATGAGGGAGGGGAGTGACTGGAATGGCTGACGTGGTGAGGGAGGGGCTGTGACCAGGGTATAAAGGCAGCCCTCCCCCCCTCTCTGTGTCGGCCATTTTAGAAAACGGACACAGCAGGATTATTTTCTGCTCGTGTCTGAGTCTCCCAAAACGGCCTGGGGCAATGGATGTTGAAAACATCCTGGCTGCCCTCAGAGCAGAGGCGCTGCTGGATGGTGGGGCTCACCTCCAGCAGCAGATGGCGCGACTGATGGCGGCTCCGGCCGGAGCCCCCACTCCAGCGGTGGATCGCGGGTCGGTCAGGGGTGCCTCGCGCCCCCCCGCCCACCTGAGCCCTGAAGACATGCGGAGGACCGCATACCGGAGCAGGAGTCCTGGGGACCGCAGCAGTCGTCGGCGCTCGTCGCACGCGAGCCCGGTGAGTACCTCTGTTGCTGTGCCCCCTGCCCCCCTTCCCCGCAGCGCGCGCTCGCGTCCCGCGAGGCCTGCGGTCTTGCCATGCGGAGCACTGTCTGCTCCGGTTCCCCTGCTGCCACGTGGTGGGCCGTCACTGGCTGCGAGGCCTACACGTGGTCCCTAAGGCCGCATGGCGCCTCCCTCTCGTGTCGCGGGCCGCGAGGCCTACACAGAGGGCACAGGGTGGCCTGCTGACGCTGTCCCCAGCTCCACTCACCTCCACTCCGGCCAGGGCACTGAGATCTGGCGCCATTAGTGTCTCCAGGGATGCTGAGCGGCTGGCAGCATCCCCCCTTACTCCCCCCCTTTCTGGGTCTGGTCTAGTGGCATCTGGTGTGGTTAGTGGGTCCCGGGCGCCCAAGCTGGCGCGTGGCAGGCGGGTTGCAAATCGGAGGGCTGTACGCTTGCCTCCAGTCCCTGTCGGCCTTGAGCCCCTCTCTGAGGGCTCCATATCGGGCCTTTCTGAGGAGGGTGAGGCGCTGGATCGCCTTTCCCCAGCCCCCCGCTCCACGGTTGCTGTTTCTGCCCCTGTCTGTCCTGGTGCTGAGCCTGCTGGTTCCCGGCGGGGAGGGAGGACTACTAATGACGCTGTCTCTTCCCTGCAGGCTGTTCCTCCCTGCAATGCCCCAGGTGTTGCACAGCACTTGCTGTTTGCAGGCTCACAAGGTAGTGCTGCTTTTTCCTCGTCTGCCCCGACTGCAGGGTCTTTGCCGGTGGACTCCTCGGCATCTGGGTTGCCGCATCAGCATGGTGAGTGCGGGGACACGGGGGGTCTGGGTGGAGGGTCTGTTGTAATGGGTAATAACTTGGCGCCAGCGTTGGAGGGGTTAATGCGGGGTTTACAGGGGGTCCTGCTTCAGTTGGGGTCCCCGGGGGGTTCAATGCCTTCGGTGGCACAGCAGATGGATACCCATTTGCGGGGGGTATGGGAGGCGGCGGGCCTGCCAAGCGGGGGCTTGGGCGGCTCACCATTTGCGGGGTGTTCGTCCACCCCTCAAGTGCCAGGTCCAGCTCCAATTACCCCGGCTCCGCCCGGGGGATTGGTTTCGGAAGGGCTGGACTCATCTGAGCTTACAGTAGAGGCCCCTGCGAGTACGGTGGCGCCCATGGCTCATGGGGCGTCTTACATGTGCTGGTCGGGTCCTCTGGGGTTGCACCTTACCCGGGAGGTTCGGGATAAAATCTGGAAGGGGGAGTATTTGGAGATCCTCTCCCTTATTCCCCTGGAAGATGTCCCACCTCCTGAGAAGGATTTGAAGGACTCTGAGAAGGAGAAAGAGAAGTATCGGTTCCGGAAGATCCCTAAGACCTTTGGGAATTGGATACGGGCATTCTCGGTCTTTGCAAGTGTGATGGGGGAAAAATTCCCGCAGCGGTGTTCGGCTTTGTTCTGCTATCAGGACCAAATCTGGACCGCGTGCCAGGTATACGGGGGGCTCAGCTGGTGGCGTTACGACGAACAGTTTCGCCAGCGGTTGGCAGTCCGCCCTTCACTGACATGGGACCAGATGGATATTGGTTTGTGGTTGTCAATCATGACCCGACCTGCATCTGCCCAAGGGGGGATGTCTTCCTTTCTTGGGGGGGCTGGCGGGATGGGAACTGCTTCCCCCCCGTCAGCCTCCTCGTCTACAACAAAACGCCCCGGTTCGTCGTGCTGGCAGTTTAACGACGGCCAGTGCAAATGGGGGGCTACCTGCCGCTTCAAGCACGAGTGTTCGGGGTGTGGTGGAAATCACCCCTCCACCCGTTGCTTTAAGCGTGGCAAATCAGGGGACAAGGCAGACGTGGGCGCAAAGGGGGAGGACGCCAGTGGACGCCGCCGCGATGCGCCCGTGGCTAAGCCGTTATAGAAACCGTCAGGCGGCGGATATTCTGGAGTCGGGTTTTGAAGAGGGTTTTTGGATTCCCTTTCGGGAACGGCCCGCGGTTTTATCCTTGCGGAACTTGCGGTCGGTGGCAGGTAATCCAGAGGTTGTGAGGGAGAAGTTGGGGAAGGAGATCGCATTAGGGAGGATGGCGGGCCCATTTCGGGAACCCCCCCTCGCGAATCTGCGGGTTTCTCCCCTGGGAGTGGTTCCTAAAAAGGAACCCGGGAAGTTCCGTCTCATTCATCATCTGTCTTACCCCTTTGGGGGTTCGGTGAATGATGACATTGACGCGGAATTATGCCGCTTGCTATACGTGTCGTTTGACGCGGCGGTCCGTATGGTTAGGGACGCAGGGGTAGGGGCCCTTATGGCTAAAACGGATATTGAAGCTGCATTTCGGTTGTTGCCGGTTCATCCGGAGTGTCATCACCTGTTGGGGTGTTTCTTTGAAGGGGAATACTACGTGGATCTGAGCCTCCCTATGGGTTGCTCGATTTCATGCTTCTATTTCGAATGCTTCAGTTCCTTTCTGGAATGGGTGGTGAGAATGGAATCAGGTTATGATTCCGTACTGCATTACCTGGATGATTTTCTTTGTGTTGGTCCTCGTCAGTCGGACGTTTGTGCGCACGTGTTGCAATCAGTGCAGAGTGTGGGTGCCTCTTTCGGGGTGCCTTTAGCACCTGGGAAGACGGAGGGCCCGGCGACGTGCCTGAGCTTCCTCGGCATCGAGATAGACTCTGTCGCCGGGGAGTGCCGGCTGCCCATGGATAAGGTTGTGGGGCTCAGGGATGCCGTGGCGGGGGCCATCAGGGCACGTAAATTGCAGCTCCGCCCCTTACAGTCTTTGTTGGGGAAGCTTAATTTTGCATGCCGCATTATTCCCATGGGAAGGGTTTTTAACAGGCGGCTTGCGGCAGCCACTGCGGGGGTGACAAGGGCGCATCATTTTATTTTGCTCACACGGCCGCTGCGGGATGACCTGGTGGTCTGGGATTGTTTTTTGGCTAACTTTAATGGTACGGCGTTGTGGCAGTCCCCGGAAGTTTCCAATCAGGATCTCCACCTGTACACAGACGCGGCAGGGTCAGTGGGTTTCGGGGCCATCTTGGGTTCTCAATGGAGTTCCGGTGTGTGGCCATCCGATTGGCGGGTCGCGGGGTTGACCAAAAATCTAGCATTTTTGGAACTGTTTCCTATTCTAGTGTCTCTGGAGCTGTGGGGCCCGGCTCTGAGGGACCGCAGAGTGATCTTTCATTGCGACAATTTGGGGGTTGTGCAGGCCATTAACAATCTGACTGCGTCTTCCCCTCCCGTCATACGGCTGTTGCAGCGTTTGGTTTTGCGCTGCCTCTGCTTGAATATTACTTGTAGAGCCGTGCATATCCCTGGGGTTCTTAATGTTACCGCTGATGCCCTTTCTCGTTCGCAGTGGCCGGAGTTCAGGGCGGCTGCACCATGGGCGGACGAGGAAGGGTACCCCTGCCCTCAGGACTTCTGGGACCTTGGGTGGGTCGAGTAACTCAGTGGGTTCGGGGGTCGGTTTGTCAGGCAACGTGGGATAGATACGGTAAGGCCTGGGCTGAGTGGGAGGAGTTGGAGCAGGCTCGTGGGGGTTTCCATGGGGTCGAGGATCGATTACAGGGTTTGCTCTGGCTATTGTGGCACTGGGAAGCTTCGGGTCTGTCCCCAGGTGTGGTGTCAGGTAAGCTGTCTGGCCTGGCTTTTGCTTTCAAGCTACTCAGGATCCCGGACATCACTAAGGAATTTGTGGTTCGCCAGGCGATGAAAGGCTGGCGTAGGACTCGGGTGTCTAGGGATTCGCGTAGGCCGGTTTCAGGGGCTCTCCTCCTGGGGCTGTTCCACACTCTTCCGTCGGTTTGTTCGTCGGCAGGGGAGGTGTTGTTGTTTCAGGCGGCGTTTGCGCTCGCATTTTTTTGGGCGTTGAGGGTGGGTGAGCTGGTTAGCCCCTCGAAGGTGAGACAAGGGGGGCTCCAGTCGCAGGATGTGTTGCGGGAGCCTGGGTCCGTTCGCTTTAAGATCAGGCGGTCTAAGACCGATATGGATGGTAGGGGGGCTTGGGTCACTTTACGGGAGGTTGTGGGGTCTAGTGTTTGTCCCGTGGCCTGTCTGGATCGTTATTTGGACGTCCGGCCTTCTGCTCCGGGGTCACTGCTGTTACACTTGGATGGCTGCCCCCTTTCCCGTTTCCAATTTATCCGGGTGTTTAAGCGGGCCTTGGAGGTTATGGGGATTCCGGGGGGTGAATTTGGGGGTCATTCCTTCCGGATCGGGGCGGCTACTGAGGCATCCCGGGTTGGTTTTTCTGACCGAGAGGTTCGGCGGATCGGGCGGTGGGAATCGCGCCGGTTTCAGTCTTACGTGCGCCCAGGCGGGCTAATCTCATCTGTTCCTTTTGTATCCCCATAGGTTGTCCTACATGTAGGATTTGGCTGATCGGCCATTCTTACATTTATTGGGCTTGGCAGCATGCGGCAGTTCGCCCGGGTGGGGAGCGTATGGGTCTTTCCCCTCTGCAGGTCGAGGTGCGGTGGTTTGGGACGAGGGGCATGAGATGGGTTCGGTTCCTCCCGGAGGTAGTGCAGCTCTCGCGGCTCCTGGGTCCCCCGGATATCTTGGTCATACATCTGGGGGTAATGATTTGGGCACGTTCCCAGTGTTGGGCCTGGGTGACGCGATCAAGCAGGATTTAGCGAGGCTGCGGGTTCTTTTTCCTGAGGTGGTCATTATATGGTCTGAGGTTATTCCCAGGAATTTTTGGCGCTGTGCTCAAAATCAGAGGGCACTTGAGAGGTCTCGGATTAAATTAAACAAACGGGTTTCTAAATTTGTTTTGGGTATTGGGGGTTTTACAATTCGGCACCGGGTTTTTGAGAGTAATGCGGCGAATTTCTTTCGGAGTGACGGGGTCCATTTGAACGAGGTGGGTCTGGACCTGTTTAATTGAGCAGGCCATGGCTGGGGGTGGTGGGGATCACCGTTGATTTAAGGTGGTTAAACAACGGTGCTTATGGCGGGGTGTCCTTGCCAATTTAATAGTTAAGGACGGAAGGGATGAAGTCCTAAGGATGGTAAAGTGTCCCCTCCCCTAACCTCGGATAAAATGTAGGTGATACTAACGGCCGTGCCCACTGAGCTAATAGTCGGCTGGTGGTTAGCATTAGGTTGGCAAAGAAGAAATGAGGTGATGTGGACGAGGGGGGAGGGGGGCTACCTTTGTGTAGGGACCTTAGTTTTAAAAGGTCGGGATTGTTATGTGTTAGAGACTATTTGGCAAGGACTAGTTATAACTGTATGATGTCTTTAATATTTTAATGTTATATATTTGTGATCTATTTATATATTTCAGAAGGTTATAAGTGAAATAATAAATGGAGGATAGTTGGTGGCTCATACAGTTATTTGTTATGTTAATAAAGCTGTGGCCTAATTTAAGTCCAATTTAAGTCTGGCGTCTTTTATTTGGGGGGGTTTGTGGGTAAAGGTTGGTTTTTATACATGTAAGGAACATCTTCCCCTGTACTACATACAAGATCATTTACAATTATTTGTTATTCTCTACATTAACAATAAAAACAATGTTTCCGTGATATAGTCCCTTTTACTCCTTAGTGACAAGACATTTTGACCTTGACTATCCCTTGGTGACAAGGGCTGTTTTTACATTTCGGGGGTGTTTGTGTTTAGCTGTAATTTTCTTCTCTCTCACATACTGTACCCACACAAATTCTATGTTGTTTTTATCGTCATAAGAAGAGCTTTCATTAGACACCCTTATGCTCCTGCAAAAGATCCATAGAGTTTTGATTTGGAGAGCATGTTTTTTGATAAATCATACTTCTATGAGAAGGATATTACTTACAGAGCTGAGAATAATGACTTCTCCAAGCCCACTTGTGATGTCAGGAGTGCAACTCCTACCACTCTTAGCATGCACAAGGCTAACCAAAAAAAAGCCAGAAACTGAAAGACCTTCAATAAGGATTTATGCAGGCAGGAGTGCACTTCCCATGATTCAGGTCAGGCAAAAGGGTAACCCATGAAAAAAGACAGCAAGACGCCCTCTAGTGGCCCCATACCTTGTTCTAGCATCTGGTAGAACAGTCATGTTGTTGGCTTCACTGCAATAAATATTTTCTACATTTACTACATCCCTGGAGTGCATTTTTTTTTCTAAATGTATAGAACAGTTATAAGAAGATAAAATATAAGAAATATCTGCTTGAACAAAGGTCACTTCAGGGCAAAGCATAATAATAATAATAATTCTAAGCATGTACCAGCAATAATACATTGCCCATAGTTCCTCTGCGGAACCTTTTGTCCTTGGCACTGTTCAGATAGTAATAAAAAAGAAAAACGTACCAGCTGAATATCTAGAGAAATTTGTGAAACCAAGTCAAGTTTAGTCATCATAAAATCCATGTCTGTCTACCAAGAATTTTATTCTGATCCTTCAGAGTCACAAGGCATTACAGCAGGTGACCTGCCACCAGACTATGTCAAGCCTTCCAATGGGACTCCTGTAAGAAATGGAGTCATGTGTGTTTCCTTCTTTTGTTTGCAAGTATGCAGATTCCTTGTTTGTACCTTTTGTTTGCAATATGCTTATTTACGGTTTATGTCACAACTTGCCATAAGGAGCCCTAGTTGGCAGAACAAGCAATCTGTGGCAATGTTTCTGCCATAGACTGTATCCCCTTGTGCCACATTCCCAGGCTCCTTGCGCACACAAAAAAAGCATCCCACTGACACATTTGTGCCTAAAACAGCTTCCCAGTGCCATCCAGGGCCACCATAAGAAATTTCAGGGCCCCTTACTGAAAAATAAATCTGCCCCCATCTGCCCCATATCTCCATCTTGCCCCCTACCCTCCCAAAGTAATTTTATACAGGTCTTTGTATATCATGTCAGTAATTTAAATACACCCCAGGGCATGCCCCATCACCTGTTTTGCACATCCAGGATTTGCTGCTGCCCTAATACCAGCATTGCACATCTTAATATGCAGCAGCCAGTGTTAGTTTATCCATTAATATGCCCCTGATAATTCCCATTAATATGCCCCTGATAATTTCCATTAATATGCCCCTGATAATTTCCATTAATATGCCACTGACAAGTTGACCATTAATAGCCACTGATAATTTGTCTATTAATATGCCACTGATAAGTTGCTTATTAATAACCACTGATAATTTGCTTATTAATATGCCACTGATTTGTCCAATGAAAAAAAACCCTCCTCCCCCAGTACTTACCTGGATGCTGCTCGTCCCCAGCTGTCTCCTACGCAGTGTTTCCTAACAGCCGCCGGATATGACAGAAAGCCTGGTCCCATCCACTGGATGCGGACTGCCAGCTGCTGCCCAGTTGTCACTGTCTCCATGTGAAACAGTCATGCGGGCAGCAAGGTCCCACGGGGCAGCTGCTTTGGGCCCCCAGGAATGAAAGGGCCCTGTTTGCCCAAGCTTTTTTTTTTTTAAAGGGCCTTTGACGGGTGTATCGCCCTGGTGCCATCTCTGTCCTCAAAATGCTTGCCAGCATACCTGACTGAAGATCTCCATTGCTCCTTCAGCATGCAAGGTGTGCTGTTAGGCTAAAAAAAATAAAATGGAGGCTGACTTTGAAAAAACAGAGGAGCAGGTAGGCTTCAAAAAATCTAGTGTATGGGCTCCCCTGCAGGCAGGGGATATTTAAGCAATGGGCAGGAATTTTTCTTATGCTGCCCCCTGCAAAAAGAAAAAAAGGCCTTGTGGCCTAGGCCAAGATACACAGTCCTGCCTGAAATGTCATTATAGCATTTAGCCTTTGCTACATTGTTACCTGAACTGGTTATCTTAAGCTGAACTGCTGGTGTCAAATCATGGATTACATTCAATACCAAATCTATTCTGTTACCCAAAAGTTGAATATGTATCCTAGAAAAGCTCTCCTGGAGATCGTACTTCCATTGATGAATCTTTATATTTATCTCATTGCCAACTAAAATACTTACCTTGTTCCAGTATACACATCTGTTTTTTTTTGCAATAATACTTACCTTTATTCAGTAATCACCAAACTTGCATAATAAGTACTGTACAAAAATACTTACTTTCTATAGTGATCAAGAAAATTGCATAATATGAACTGTCCTACTGTACTTACCTTGTTCCGGTGTATTTATCTGTCACATTTCTTGTCTGCATTATAAGTACTGTGCATAAGTACTGTCTCATGTGTTTATCTATAACTGCATAAGTACTTACCCTGCTGCTTTGTTCATCTAAACCTACATCAATACTTACCCTGCTTCTGTGTTTAAACACACCTGCATAAGTATTAATCCTTAACCCCTTTGCGACCTTATGACGAGTTAACTCGTCATAAGAGCCGCAGCATTAGCGACCTTATGACAAGTTAACTCGTCATGCAGTCTAGCCGGCGGTGCGCTCTGTGAGCACCGCCAGCCAGTCTGCAACGGGCCAGGACTAAGCCTCGCACCCGAGGCAAAGCTCCAGGACCTGATCGCTATTTTTCTTTTGTATTAGTTAGTTAATTAGGGGGGATAAGTGGGTTAGTGTTGCACTAGTTGTGTAACTTATTATTGGGAAAATAATGGGGAAAAACTTTTTTTTCCCCAAAAATTTCCTCTTTTATATTTATTTTTTAATACTAAAATGTAAATAATTTTTATGTATAGGGTATCAAAAGAAAGCTGTAACTGTCCTGTAAAAAAACAACATATAACTTATATGGGTGCGTTAAATGAGAGAGAGGAAAATTATGTTTCAAAAACCGCATATTAAAAATTTAAAAACGCTCTGGTCCTTGGCCTTGGAAAATCCCTGGTCCTTAAAGGGTTAAGCTGTGTTCATTTACATAAACACTTCCCTTACTTCTTTGAATATCACAAAAATCCTAATGATCTATCCTGATCCAGATTCAACAAAACCTGCAAAGAACTTGAACTTGTACTTATCAATATTATTCCTTTCTTCAGTTGTTTCTTTGTTTCAGTTAACTGAATCCAAAATAAATTAGGCAGCCAAAATATAGCTGCATGAATCAAGGCCGAAGAGAAACTTTTTTTAATTTAACCATACAGCTTTTTATACTCATTTTATGCATTGTTATACATAAAAGATTTAACCCCTTAGTGACAAGACATTTTCACCTTGACTTTCCCTTGGTGACAATGGCTGTTTTGACATTTCTAGGGTGTTTGTGTTTAGCTGTAATTTTTTGCTTTCTCACATACAGTACCCACACAAATTATATGTTGTTTTTATCGTCATAAGAAGGGCTTTCATTAGATACCATTATGTTCATCATATCTTATAATTTACTACAAAAAAAATCATAAAATATGATGAAAAATTTAAAAAAAACCACTTTTTCTAACTTTGACCTAAAATATAATTTACACAAATAAAATCATTAAAAAAGACCCCGGCTAAATAGTTTGTAAATGTTGTCCCGAGTTCAAAAATATGCATGTTTCCATATTTTTCGGTATTTTTTTGCGAGTTATGGGGCAAAAACCAAAAATAGTGTTTTTTGGTTTTTTCCTATATTGATCTTTTGACCCCAAAGCGAACCCAAAATTTAACCCTAACACTAAATTTAACCCCAACTCTAATCCTTATTATATCCCTTAATATTTTTTAACTTTAATTTAATTTTAACCCTATCCCTTATGCTAAAAAATATTTAATTTTAACCCTATAGGCTAATATAGCTAAATAACCTATTTTTATTTAATTAAATATGTATTTTAATTATTTTCCATTGCAATGCTACTAAACTACCACTAGGGGTAGTCAAGTAGCATATTCAGAGCGACGGAAGTGAAGTTACTTTCACTTCCGAAGCTCAGACCGGCAGAGACCGGCAGACGCAGCATGCTCCGTCAATATGGCTCCCCACGATCGCTCCGTGGGGCGATCGTGGGGGTCCCAAAATAGAAATATCGGTGCTGGCTATTGCCTCGATGTCGAGGCAATAGACCAGCACTGTTAAAGCGGTTTTCGCGATCGTTGATCGCGAAAACTGCTTCATTCACTGCAGGACGTGCCAGGCACGTCCTTTGTCATTAAGGGAGATTCTCCCAGGACGTGCCTGTTAAAGAATAAAAAGTGGGTTAAAGAATAAAAAGTGGCAAAAAATATATACGTGATTTTAGCTGAATTCCATGCACTGATAGGTTGTCTCCTGCTTATGACATCACCTTGTGACTTGATGTGGACATCATACATTTACCATTGGAATGTAGTTACTTTGCACATGAAACCACAGGTGATATATGAGATACCCTAGTCACATTGACAACACAGTTGTCTCTTAGGTTCATGTATTTGCAATGCCATTGTGGATATATATAAAGATGGTGCCATGTAAAAATCAGACTTCCAACAAATTTCCCTCCCAAGCTCCAGCCGAATAACAGAGCTGAGTGGGATGGACAATCAAAGTGCCAACTTGATACTTTACCAACTAGAGCAAATTAAAGATATTTTGAATATAAATATAAACATTTTAATAAATGCACACATAATTAGAATTAATTATCTTTAATATGCATGCTAAAAAATACATCATTTTAAATTCCGGTTTGTCATTTAAATCATTTTTCTATACATATAATATATAGGATAGTAATAAATAAAGTGATAACACAACTGGCAAAATTGTAGCATTGTCACTTACCCGGTCTCTGTGCGTTGCTCGGTGCCTTCATCCTCATGCTGCCTGAGATCTCGCGTTGTTACGGCGTCCATGTTTTTGGAGTCCGGAAGTCGTGAGTGACTTCCGGTGATGTTTTTCTTCTTCGGCAGCCATCTTTTTGGAGTCCGCTCACTCTCTATGAGGACTCCAAATAGATGTACCTTTCTTGTTTGTGTTTTGTTTTCTTTTTTCTGTTTTAATCTTAGGGAACTTGCCATCCTGTTCTAATATATATATATATATATATATATATATATATATATATATATATATATATATATATATACATACATATATATTTAGGTTTCTATGTGTTTTCTAAACTATCAGTACCTCCCTACTGACACACCCCTCTCCTTACATAGAAACATAGAAACATAGAAGGTGTCGGCAGATAAGAACCATTCGGTCCATCTAGTCTGCCCAATTTTTTTTTTTGAGTACTTTTATTAGTCCCCCGTTCACCGGTCTTATAGCTAGGATAGCCTTGTGTCTGTCCCACGCATGCTTAAAATCCTTGACTGTGTTTACCTCTACCACTTCTGCTGGCAGGCTATTCCATACATCCACTACCCTCTCAGTAAAGTAATACTTCCTGATATTACTTTTAAATCGTTGCCCCTCTAATTTAAGACTATGTCCTCTAGTTGTGGTAGTTGTTCTTCTTTTAAATATACTCTCTTCCTTTACTGTGTTGATTCCCTTTATATATTTAAATGTTTCTATCATATCCCCCCTCCTTCTCTATAGACCTATGATAATAATGTCCTATATTTATACACCTGTTCAGTTCTTTTCTAGTTGCCTGTGCAATGAGTTTCTCTCTATTTTTGGGCTATTGTTATTTTGTCTGCCTTTTTTAAACTCAACCCTCGGCTTCTTTTCTGACTTCGTTTTGATGTCTGCCTGCCTCGACCCTCGGCCAGTTTTCTATCTTCGCTTGGTATCCGCCTGTCCCAACAATCGGCTCGTTACTGACTTCACTATTCCTGTCACAGCTTAGTATCCTGCTCTGGTTCACTGTGTTAGTTACCCCATTCCTGGTTACATCTAGGTTGTATTTGTGCTGCACAAGCCCCTGGCAAAAAATTATCCTGGGCTCAACCTTTGGGTACATATTTGTGAACACCACAAAGTACTTCCCAAGAGGTAATCTTGCAACAAGGGTCCATCTTCCTGGGTGTTACCAGTTACACCGTTACAAGCATGTTAACCTGTTTTATAAGTATTGACGTATTCTATATTTCAATTTTGATCACAATCCAAAAAATTTATGGAAACATGGAATATATTCAATTTCCCAAGTCTCACAATAATTTTGATATTGTTAGATGACACTATTCAAGCACACTGTACTTCACCATAGTCTAGATTGTTATTGAGATGGATTTATTTTTGAAATTCCGACACATTTGCTTCTATTCACAATGCATCATCAAGGAAACAGGAAAAGCTTTAGCTGAGTAGACATTAGGCAAAAGAATAAATGCAAATAACAATAAAATAGTATACCATACTTCATGCCAAGTTTTACTCTCCAGTATTTCAATTTGAAAGCAGTTTAACACAAAGACTGAATTATATTAGTGTTTCTTCCTTTTCACATATGTTTAATAACGGTGGAAAATATTACTTACAATACACTGCATTGCTTATATTTCCATCGACTTAATACGGAGATAATATAGTACAACACTGAATATTACACACACCCCTAAGAAAGTAATTATAATGCTGGCAAGGGATATGTAATTTATCACAGTCTATCTTGTTACTAAAAGCTAATTTGCATACAGAAACCTTGAAAGGTGTGCTTTGGATTCATATCACACCTGAAGCTGTGTAATTACATTATTGTTCCATTTGACAGCCTATGGTGTCAAATGAATGCAATCTATAGTGCAACCCTGACATTTAATTCATTAAAGGACAATATCAAAGAAATAAAATGTGATAATGTTAGGCAGAACTGTGTATATTGTACTTTTTATCATTATAAATTATTACACTCGGGAACATATCAAATAATATGCTTTGCTAACATTCAGAAGATAAATACATGTCTATAAACATACTAAGCATAGACAGCAAAATTAATATTTAATCCCAAACACTAATGATAAAAAAAATGATGTGTTGGAAACTTGTATGTCACAACGTAGGCAAAGCTCATGCATCATAAACTAGACTTGAAGACATGTAGGACAATTACAATCCCCATTAAATAAATATAATGGTTATATGGCCATCAATACGTCAAATTTTTACCCTTGGGGTCACGTCAAATAAATAATGTATTGGATCCCAGGGATCAGGGGCTGGTGATATCCTGCTGGTCTCATGAAAAAATTAAATCGGCCACATGGGGTCAGGGCCTGCGCAATTACCTTGCAGCACAAAACGCATCAAGCGTATTAGAGGCAGCTGGTTTCCTGTATTCTTTGTTCTGTTTTTATGTAAGATCTGTTTGGATCTTTGTGCTGTTTTTATGTAATCCAATAAACCATTGAATTTTTAAAATTTGACAAGCTGTGGAGTGGTTGTCTGGTTTATGTACCGTGTTTCCAGCTCCTGCCCTATTAACCTGGCCCATACAATTAATTTAATCTAAAATCTAAAATACCCTATCTCCCCAACTCTCCACCAACTTGTCCAGGTAGGGTGGATAATTCAATAAAAATGGTGAAAATCCCTTCCAACCCTCCTGGTACATAAACAGTGCTCTGAGAAAATAAATATTCCTTTTAATCCCTTCATGAGCGATGGTGCTTTGGTCCTTAACGACCAAACGATGCTTTGATCCTTAATGTTACTTTGTGACGTCACATGTGAGGCGTGCCTGAACCCGGAAGTTCGGGCATGCCGGGATGTCTGAAATGTAGTGGACACTCGGTTTGAGCATTCGCTACATTTCTTATGTCAGACTGAGGCCACTCAAAGTGGCCTCATATGACACTGGGGATCCCGCTGCAAGTCCCTGCAGTGGGATCCCCAGTACAGCTTATCACAGACGCTCCATTTTCTGTGTCAGAGTGAGGTCACTCAAGTTCCTGCAGTGGGGTCCGCACTTAATGTTAATGTCGGACGTTCCATGCCATCCTACTAGAATCTTTGCACTAAAAAGTAGGATGGCATGGAACGTCCTACAGGCGGGAAGGGGTTAAACACTGCGAGCGATAATCCGCAATGCATTCAAGTCTTCATCTTTGTCTCTGGGAAAATAGACATCCAAAATAAAACGAATCTACCTATTTTATAAAAATAATCGTGCCATTAAAAAGGAAAAAAAAACATGCCCCACCTAGCTGCTAATGAAACTTCAAATGCCAAAGGTGGCATCTGAATGGCTGATGATTTTTAAAAATATAGGGACCCGGGAGGGCTACTGATTGTCTGTCTGAAATAGGCAATCAGATGCATCCTTTTGGCATTTGAAATTCCAGGACCATTGGGCTAAGATTTCATTGTGCATCCATTCTCTGCTGAGGACGGATTTAGTAATTGGTTGCAGCATATATTTTGTTTTGTTTTTTTGTCAGTGTGATTATTTTTAAAGAACAGGTCGATTCATTTTTATGTTCAGATGGCCCCTTTCCCTGGGCCAAAGATGAGGGCTCGAAACATCATGGGTGATTGCTGGATATTTTAAAAAGGTATATTTTTCACAGGGCACCTTTTGTGTGCCAGGAGTTTGGACAGGGATTTTCACTGCTCACCTAATTGCACTCTAAGGGTGTTTTTTTTTTTTTTTTACAGGTTGGACCATTTTTATTGATTCATCCTCTTCTACCTGGTAATGTATTTATTTTTTTATTGAATTTTGTAAAATGTCATTATTGTAAAAAAGAAAAAATAGTGTAGGCACTACTAAAAATAGACTGATAACTCCCAGCTGCTTAACCAACATACTGGAGTGGCAGCCTAATTACCACTCCCAAAGTGATAATATCTAAAAAGTATGTCTGGAGTGCTCTATTTATATAAAATGCTGTTATTCCCTTACCACAGACATTGTGCTTTAATGCCCAGTAAAAGTACAGGAATAATAATGCACAGGTGCGATCTAAATTGGAGGATCCAACCGTTGCTGGTAATGCATGGGTAAATATTTCATGCCCTCACCCTTCATCAGAAAAGTGTAATATCCAATCAGGCTGCTAGTGGAGATCATTGCATTGAATATTTTATACTCACATCTGAGCAGACTGCTTAATACGTTTTACACATGTGCTTACAATTAAGCACATATGTACGAAACACGTTTGGCAGTCTGGTCAGTATTTGCTATTGTGATGTTATGTGTTTTATATTAAATAATTATTAGCACACATCACATCAGCAATTCTGATATTTCAAGAAACAATGTCCAAAGTAGAGTTACAAAGAAAGTAGTACTTCAAGTGACACTATATATATATATATATATATATATATATATATATATATATATATATATATTTATATATATATAACCAGTAGAGATGTCCCGAATAGTTCGCCGGCGAATAGTTCCCGGTGAAAATAGCGTGTTCGTGTTCGCCGCGGCGGGCGAACATATGCGATGTTCGGTTCGCCCCTATTCGTTATCATTGAGTAAACTTTGACCCTGTACCTCACAGTCAGCAGACACATTCCAGCCAATCAGCAGCAGACCCTCCCACCTCCTGGACAGCATCCATTTTAGATTAATTTGGAAGCTGCATTCTTAGTGAGAGGAGGGACAGTGTAGCTGCTGCTGATTTAATTGAGAAATCGATAGCTAGGCTAGTGTATTCAGTGTCCACTACAGTCCTGAAGGATTCATCTGATCTCTGCTGTAAGGACAGCACCCCAAAAAGCCCTTTTTAGGGCTAGAACATCAGTCTGCTTTTTTTTTTTCCTGTGTAATCTAATTGCAGTTGCCTGCCTGCCAGCGTGTGTGTCAGGCTCACAGCGTATACTGTGCCCACTTGCCCAGTGCCCAGGGCCGGTGCAAGGATTTTCGTCTACACAGGCGAAGGTGTATTTTGGTGCCCCCCTGCTCTGATCCGCCACGCCTCCCACACCATTAAGCCTCCTTACATTATATATATATATATATATATATATATATATATATATATATATATATATATTGTATAATGTAGAAAATAAATACATCTAAATATTCCACTCGCATGCTCTAAATGTGTCACACATTGAAACCCTTAAACACAAAGACACCCTTGCAGTCACACACAGAGACACACTTACCACTTACACATACACACCCTTACACAGACACATGTCATGGCAGTATAAGACAAAATGGACACTTGCTTGCTAAGAAACTGACATGATGCAGAAAATTGCTGTGCTTAACAGAAAGAGATGTTGCTTCACAGGATGCAGCTGCATCCTATTACGTAGCTTAGCTAAGAGAACCTTTACATTTGCATAACGGCGTAGCTTGTCAATCATTCATCCTTATAACCAATCAATTGGTAACATAATAGCTTTCCACACCTATATCCTTGAAGTATATAATCAGCTGTGTCGCACTCAATAAAGTAGAGATTTGCGTTGACTCCACAGAGTGTGTCAGTGTCTTTTCTCTCCGTGCACGTATCCTATCTAACTAATTTGGACCAACACATCAACATAACTGACCCTTGATCAGATCCAAAACAGTTGGCGCCCAACGTGGGGCACACGAGAGACCTCCTGGCGGGACACCCCCCAAACCATCGGACAGAGGCGAGACACATCAACAGACACCGGGACTGCAGCCCGTGATTGAGGTGAGGAAGTTTATCATCTTACCTACATGTGTCACTTGATGTAGTCTTCGTATATCTGTCCGAGGGAGGATGTGACGCCAGCCAGAGGCATCGTGTGGGCATGACAGTAAGAATCCCCATATGTTGATAATATCTTGATGTGTTGTATATTCTGAGGAGAACTTTGAGTGACTAGCCTATATCTGCGTATAATAATAAGTCACCTCAAAATTCCTGTACCACGGGTCAGCCCGGTTGTCTATCCGTGGGGACAGACGGGAGGAGGCGGTCAGAGTAAGCCCAGGTGGGCTGCGTCTAGTCACAGAGAACTACACGTGCGTATAGTCACAGAGAATTATACGTGTCCAACTCTGACTCAACAAAATATACGTAGTATATGGTGAATCACAAGATTAAGTTACGGAACCCCCCATATGTTTTAAACATATTGAGTGACTGACATATATTTCCGTATAATAATAAGTCACCTCAAAATTCCTGTACCACGGGTCAGCCTGGTTGTCTACCCGTGGGGACAGACGGGAGGAGGCGGTCAGAGTAAGCCCAGTGGGCTGCGTCTAGTCACGGAGAACTACACGTGCGTATAGTCACAGAGAATTATACGTGTCCAGCTCTAACTCAACAAAATATACGAAATATATGTCAGGAGGTCATAAGACTAAGTTGCGGACAAGTCCCAGGAATTGATGGAGGCAAATGGGTAATAATATAAGTGTCCCGAAGGGTTACTGCTTGCCTGAGCAGTACGTGGTGGACAAAAAGAGGAAAACGGTTTGCCAAGTGCCTACCGAGGTTAGAAAAATGTTGGAAACAATTGTTTAATGACAAAAGAGGCAAATTAACAGATGACAATCTGTTGCAAGGCAGTCAAGGTGTGGTTTGACTGTAGTAAAGAATTTGAAAGGACAGGAGGAAAACAAAAATTTGACAAAGATTCAAATAGATTTTACTGTAAACCAAGCAAAGTAGTGGAATCCGGGCAGCCACCGCCCTAAAATGGCGCCGCCAAAAAAGAAGGAAGATGGACTTGCTCCGTATGTGATCAGAAAAACCCCTCTTCCAGAGAGACGTGTTTTACGTGTGCTCCACATAGCCACATCTTTATATAGTTTCCCAACACGTCCCCCAAGCCCTAGCAGCGGTGCCATCTTATCCTCAGCTGACTCCCACGGCTGAACCTTTAATTTCCCTTAACCCCTACCCTCCTGTCCAGCCCGCTCCAATGGTACAGCACCTGTATCCAATGATTAATCCAGATGGTATTTTCTGTACACCTCCTATAACCCAGCTGAGGGTGGCTGAGGATGATGATGGGGAGGAGAAGGAGGATGAGGGAACCATTCCCTATACTAGTAGACATGGATGAACAGAAAGTGTTTTACAATTAGTGGAGTAGAGAGTACGTATCTCCTAAATTACTCAAACCAGAGTGGTCACCAAAATACGGCATTTTTAGCCTTTCGGATAAAATTTGAAATAACGGTATTTATAGCAATAAGAGGCAGAACTGTTAGTTTATGCTGAAAAGTATTGATTAGTGTTTTAAAGCAACTCCCTGCCCATCCAATATAGTCTGTGGTAACTTGCATACACTGTAATAGTTTTATCTTTTTAGTGTGACTAGAATTTGTGTACAGCGCTACTTACACTGTTGGTGTTATATGAATATAACATTCACACTATAGGGATGTTAGATTGCTAGGTAAAGAGCAATACGTATTTAAATAGACACAGAGATAGTGTTTGCATTCTATCACATTTATATACAGTAAACACACGCACGCACGTGCAAAGATGAAATCTTAATTTGTTGTGCTCTAATTATTGTTATTATTAAGGTAAAGTACCCCATGTGATACATGGTGAGAGAATATTAAGAAGTTGTTTAAAGTTTTAGATGCAAGACAAGTTTTTAATGTCATGCTTTTAGTGTCGTGTTATAAACAGACAAATTGTGTTGTTGGAGTTGTAGGAGTTAATGGTGAAGTTGAGAGAAAGCTTCCCCAGAAGCCCCCCTTCTCTCTGACAGTCTATTTGCAGATAAGAGAATTGTAGCAGCGGCTGCAAAATTATTACTTCTTCTTTTTGTGAAGGGAGGGGGAGAACGGGCCAGAATTACTGTTACTGTTAGTTATTGAGAAGTTCTATGTGTTATGTGCTATGGTTAAATAGTCTAATCATGATAGTATATGTCCTAATGGTAAAGAGATACATGATTATTATGTATGAGAACATATTCTCACATGATCAGTTGATTGAACTATGATTATAAAAAGAGTAATAATATTTCAAGAACAAAAGAATGGTTCAGCTTGACGAGGTTTTATAATTATATTGCAACACAGACTAGCAGTAATATGTTTTAATTATATTTTAATGTGAAGATTAATAAGATTAGAGACTGCAAAATAAATGCGAGTCACAAATCAAATAATTGAAGATGTTTAGTGAAATATTGCATGTTACTAACTGGAATTTTTTTGAGTTTTATTTTCATATAGATTAAAGCTGTACAGCCAACAAAAGACAAGTTCAAAGTGCACCAACGAATCTAATGCTGATCATAATTATTTCTAAAGAAAAGGTTTATTTTTAAAAGAAGAAAAAGTTTTCCAACTCATGTAACAGGATTCTCACAAAGTTTATCGGAATATTGTTGGGAAAGTTGTTCAAATCAACTCCTGGATCCACGTTATTTACGTATTGCACATTCCTGTACTGACAAACAGGCCAACAAAGGAGCAGCAATTTAGTATTTTGATGGGCATAATAAACCCTGATCATTAGCCAACATAAGCTGAGTCTTCACCCTAAGGATAACCCGTAAACAAATCACCCAGGAGTCTGCAACAGATACAACGGATCATCTTTGTTGGGAAGTATATTTTCATTGAGTATAGATGTATAAAATTGTTATTGATGATTTTTTAATTTTTATGGTAAAGATTTGTTTAATTGTATTATTATGGGAATGTTTAGAGTATAGTGAATTTTTGAAATTTAACAATTTGGCTGACTCTAACAAACACGATTTGGTCGACCCATAAAGAAATTGTATTTTGATAATTTGATTTTATATAGACAGTATATAAAATCTCAGGAAATTTCTCTGATATTTTAAATAAGTTAGTTAGTTTTTGTAAGAGAGTTTAATCAAGAAGGATTATGGATTTAAGGAATAGGTTAAAAAGTGTCCACAGGTAGTCCGTGAGATCCCCTGGGACTGGGAAATTGGCTAAGATCACTTGGAGCGAAACTTGTAAGTGGTTTGGCATGTGTGAGATCAGTGTTGCTAATTGTCTGTGTTTATGTTGTTTGTTTCAAGGGTCTCATCCTCAAGTGCATCCTGACCACTGACACCATGCCCCTACGTGAAGACTGGAAGACACTGCTCAGATATTCCCCATTATGGAAGCTTACAGTGCAATTAAGCTGGATGACCTACCAATGTGTGAAATCGAGGAAGTGTGCCTTATCACCTCGGATACAATGATTATGTTGACCAGGCAACTCCTGATGGTTATCCTTAAAAACAGACAATGTCAATTTCTAAGAATAAAAGGGGAGAACAGTATGAATATTATATGGACTGTAGGGGCCTCTGGAGTCATGTCGTGGATGGGAGACCATATTGTTTTGTCCGCTGTCATTTCGTCTGACTCACGTTTTATGTCTGAATGCATGCCATTTTGTGTGTTCTGAATGTATGTTCAGTTTTGCTCCAAGTCACTTTAAAGTATTTAGTCAACAACAGTCCTGGGGAATAGCAAACTCCGGAATAATATGTTTTATTTATTAATTTTTTTTACATGCATTTATTGGTTTTAGAGAACTGCTAACTTATAACCTTAGGGGTTTTATTAGGCAGGGTACGAGAAGCAATGAACAATAGATATTTAATTTAGTTTTGTGCTCATATGTGTTTTTGGGTCATCAGGTAATGCCATTATGTAACATTATGTAACATATTTAGATAGTTATGGCAGGCCTTCCATATTTAAGAGAAAAAGTCCAATATCTCTGCGGAACGAAGCCAAGGTCTGCTCAGTCGCCAAAAGTCTAAACCTAGTCAGTATTGTCCTGAGGCAGTCCGGTAAAACAGGACAGCCATAGTCGGTTATTATAAGTTTTATTATGGATGTGGTATTTTTGATTGAATATGCTGTTTTATTTTATCAGACCATTCTAATTTTATCTTACAGTAGTTAAATAATATAAGACAAGTGGTCACAGATCTCAAGTAGGCCACAGGTTTTCATTGGACATATGCTCATGGTTAGAAGATAGTTAAGTGTTTTGTTTTAATAATAGTAGTTATAGGCAGTTTTGATCCCCATGTGTATATAGATGTTATTGGAGTTCCTAGGGGGATCCCAGATTAGATTAAAGTTAGAGACCAGGTAGCAGCAGGATTCAAAAGTTTTTTTTCTCCCCGATAATCACTGTAAACAAGAATGTTGACTGGATCAATTATATATATTACAACCAACAGTGATTTGGGAATTATACAAGAGACACCCTAAAAGATGTAGCAGAACAATTAGAAGCTACCTCTAATGACTTTCCAAAACCGAATAGCTTTAGATATGATTTTATCAGAGAAAGGAGGAGTGTGTAAAATGATTGGTGAAACCTGTTGCACATACATACCTGGTAACACTAGGCCAAATGGTAAGGTCACCCTTGCTATTAAGAAGTTGACCGATTTATCTGAAGAATTGAAGCGTAACTCAGGTATTCCTGACCCCTGGGACCAATATTTTGGGTGGTTCAAAGGATGGAAGTCTGCCCTGGTACAGTTGGGTATCATGATTGTTATAATAATGACCATTTATGTGTTATCACGTGTTGTCTAATACCTTGTATTAAGAAAATGTGTGTTAAAGTCCTGTTTCCAATCGATGACAAACCAATCATGTTAATGTACGGGTATGAAGAAGATGGCCTGGTGGAGAATGCGAGATCCCTTACAGCCCCCCCTTCCCAACATGAAATGTTTCTGTGATAGGGACAGCATCTGACTTCCTTATGTGCAAAGTCTGTAACAAGGGGGGTGATGGACAAGCCATCACTCGTCTAACGTGCAGCAAGAAAAGAGTTCCGAGGCACATTGGGACAGATGAGCTAGGTAATAGGGATAGTCTGCAATCAAGTGATCCAAGGGGGGACTGTCATGGCAGTATAAGACAAAATGGACACTTGCTTGCTAAGAAACTGACATGATGCAGAAAATTGCTGTGCTTAACAGAAAGAGATGTTGCTTCACAGGATGCAGCTGCATCCTATTACGTAGCTTAGCTAAGAGAACCTTTACATTTGCATAACGGCGTAGCTTGTCAATCATTCATCCTTATAACCAATCAATTGGTAACATAATAGCTTTCCACACCTATATCCTTGAAGTATATAATCAGCTGTGTCGCACTCAATAAAGTAGAGATTTGCGTTGACTCCACAGAGTGTGTCAGTGTCTTTTCTCTCCGTGCACGTATCCTATCTAACTAATTTGGACCAACACATCAACATAACTGACCCTTGATCAGATCCAAAACAGGTTATCCATGGATCAGACTTGTTTGTGTAGATGAGGTGGGACCTCCATGGATTGGACTTGTTTTTCCAGCACCTCCCACAGATGTTCTATTTGATTGAGTTCTGCAGAATTTAGAGGCTAAGTCAACACCTTGAACTAGTTGTTGTGTTCCTCAAACCATTCATGAAACATTTTCTGCTATGTGGCAAGGCACATTATCTTGTGTAAAGAGGCCAAAGCCATCAGGGAATACCATTTCCATTTAAGGGTGATATGATCTGCAACAATGTTTCGGTATGAGGTACACATCAAAGTAGCATCCACATGAATGGCAGGGCCCAAGGGTTCCCAGCAGAATATTGCCCAAGGCATAACACTGCTGTTGAGATTTCTTTTCGAAAATGTAGGATAGTGAATATAGAAACTTAGAATGTGTCGGCAGATAAGAACCATTTTGGGCCAACTAGTATGCCCAAATGTCAAAATACTTTTATCAGTCCCCAGTTCCCTATCTTATAGCTAGGATAGCCTTGTGCCTATCCCACGCATGCTTAAAATCATTGACTGTATAATTTCTTTGCCTATTCTTTGTGTCACTTTTATAAAATTATTATTTCACCACTCCTAAACTCACGTGTTTTCTTGATGATCCAACTTCTAAAGCTGACTGCACAAATAATATCTGGCTCCAGGAGAGGAATACATCAAACAGGAGGAATAATAGTAAAACATCCAGTCAAGGTTGATGTTTTAAGTCAGGTTAGATGGTATCAAACAAGTCAATGCCATTATAGATATGTGTGCTGATGTTTAGAGCACTAGAAATGCCTGTAGAAAGAACAAAAAATTGCTCCCCTCGCTGATATAGCTTCAAAGTGAAACTTCGATGATAATCTGTGATCTTGAGGGAGCTTTTGATCTTTGCCTCTTTATCATTCTCATTTATCCATGCAGCTACAAGTTGCCACAAGCTTTGTCTGGCTTCATATACCATGCTCTAGGCCAGTGGTGGTGAACGTTTTTGGTCCCGAGTTCCCAATTTTTGACCAACACAAATTTGCAGACCACAAAGTGCCAACACCGCATACTCACACACGCTTATACTCATACACACACACGTTCATACACATACACACTTATACTCATACTCACACACACACACACACACACTTATACTCACACACACAATTATACTTATACTCTTGCGCACACATTTATACTCACACACACTCGTACTTATACTCACACACACTCATACTTATACTCACACACACTCATACACACACATATACCCAAACACACACACACACTTATACTCATACAGACACTCATACTCATACACACACACACACACTTATACTTGTACACACACACACTTATACACACACACACACATACTCATACTCACACACACTTATACTCATCCACACACACTTATACTCATACACAGACACTCATACTCATACAGACACTCATACTCATACACACACACACACACACACACACTCATACTCACACACACACACACACACACACACACACTTATACTCATACACACACACTTATACTCACACACACACACTTATACTCACACACACACTTATATTCACACACACACACTTATACTCATACACACACACTTATACTCACACACACACACTTATACTCACACACACACACTTATACTCACACACACACTTATATTCACACACACACACTTATACTCATACACACACACTTATACTCACACACACACACTTATACTCATACACATACACACACTTATACTCACACACACACACTTATACTCATACACACACTTATACTCACACACACACACTTATACTCATACACACACTTATACTCTCACACACACACACATACAGGTTCAGCTCTCACCGGTAATCTGCTCCGTTGTCCTGGAAGTGCAGGCATCAGTGTAATAGACGGGCGCTGCCGGTCACCTGCTTCTTTTCCAGATGATTGGCGCATGTGCGTTATGTGATGAAGCGTTCAAGTCGGAAAGTCGCTTGGATTTCAAGATCAGAGACAGCATGGGTTTACTTCAGGGAGATCATGCCAAACTAATCTTATTGATTTTTTTGATTGGGTAACTAAAATAATAGATCAGGGTGGTGCAGTAGACATTGCTTACCTAGATTTCAGTAAGGCTTTTGACACTGTCACACATAGAAGGCTTATCAATAAACTGAAATCTTTGAGTTTGGATTTCAATATTGTTGAATTGATTAGACAATGGCTGAGTGACAGGCAACAGAGGGTTGTAGTCAATGGGGTATATTCAATGCAAGGTCGTGTTACTAGTGGGGTACCTCAGGGATCTGTTCTTGGACCCATTCTCTTTAATATTTTTATTAGCGATATTACAGAAGGTCTTGTTGGCAAAGTATGTCTTTTTGCTGATGATACAAAGATTTGCAGCAGGGTTGATATTCATGGTGGGATAAGCCAAATGGCAAATGATTTAGCTAAACTAGAAAAATGGTCAGAGCAGTGGCAACTGACATTTAATGTGGAAAAGTGCAAGATTATGAACCTTGGGCGTAAAAACCCAAAAGCAGGATATAGACTATTTGGTACAGTCCTAACCTCAGCATCTGAGGAAAGGGATTTAGGAGTAATAATTTCAGAGGACTTAAAGGTAGGTAGGCAATGCAATAGAGCAGCAGGAAATGCTAGCAGAATGCTTGGTTGCATAGGGAGAGGTATTAGCAGTAGGAAGAGGGAAGTGCTCATGCCATTGTACAGAGCACTGGTGAGACCTCACTTGGAGTATTGTACGCAGTACTGGAGACCGTATCTCCAGAAGGATATTGATACTTTGGAGAGAGTTCAGAGAAGGGCTACTAAACTGGTTCATGGGTTGAAGGATAAAACTTACCAGGAAAGGTTAAAGCATCTTAACATGTATAGCTTGGAGGAAAGATGTAACAGGGGGGATATGATAGAAACATTTAAATACATAAAGGGAATCAACACAGTAAAGGAAGAGAGTATATTTAAAAGAAGAAAAACTACCACAACTAGAGGACATAGTCTTAAATTAGAGGGGCAACGATTTAAAAGTAATATCAGGAAGTATTACTTTACTGAGAGGGTAGTGGATGTATGGAATAGCCTGCCAGCAGAAGTGGTAGAGGTAAACACAGTCAAGGATTTTAAGCATGCGTGGGATAGACACAAGGCTATCCTAGCTATAAGACCGGGAACGGGGGACTAATAAAAGTACTCAAAAAAAAATTGGGCAGACTAGATGGACCGAATGGTTCTTATCTGCCGACACATTCTATGTTTCTATGTTTCTATGTTTCTAAAGCAAACAGTTAATTGCTTTCTGACTTGAACGCTTCTTCACAGAACGCGCATGCGCCAATCATCTGGTAGAAGAAGCAGATGACCGGCGGCGCCCCGTCTATTACACTGATGCTTGCACCTCCAGGACAACGGAGCAGATAAGCGGTTAGAGCTGAACCTGACCGCGTGCCACTGCTGAGGGCTCGGCATGCCAGTAGTGGCACGCGTGCCATAGGTTCGCCACCGCTGCTCTAGGCTGAATATTCCTTGGGCTAATGTGATTAATACTCAAGACCGTGCCAGAACTTATCGAGACATGCAGCTCTGTTGCATGAGAGTAGTTACATAACTGTCATTGCTGCACCCCCTCCATTGTGTGCCTGAGGCAAATGCCTCTGTCGCCTCATCCTCATTACTGCTCTGACATCTGCCATAAACTCCTAATACTGCAAACCCATTGTGGCCATTATGACAGATGGTGACACTTGTAAAGGAAAACCACAATTGATAAACTTTCACTCAATGTCGAAAAAACTAAATGTAGCATTGCAATTAGGTGCACTACCTAAATAACCCGGAAGAACCGCTGAGGGCACTACTTGACAGTGCAGGAATTAATTATCAGTGGTCATCATCTACATAAAGTATTCCTTACAACCTTCTTTCTTTATCACAGGTCTATTTTAGCATTTGTCTCCATTTTAATTGCACAAAATTTGACTCCCCGGGAAGGTTAAAATTGTTACTGTCAGATTTAACAGGGGTTGCCTTGGTAACATCTGCTTCCAGTGACATAATAAACAAGTGAAAACTCAGCAGAAAATGAAGATTTAAAGATTTAAAAGTGAAACCTACAAATGCAATTATTCCTATTCAGCTGCAAGTATTACAGTTATGTGGGACAGTTAACAATTACCACTCCCAGAGATCTCATCACTTCCCCAGTAATTATGACACAAATTGCATTATCTCGGGGATGCATTGTCGTCAGTGTTATAGAGCATGAATAGGAAATGTCGAGAAAAGCCATGCATTTATTCCTGATGCTGATGAATCATTCATTACCTGTTAATTATTGAAGTTATGACTACAAAGCCATGTAATGTTTGATATATACTATTACTAATTTTACCATAACGTTTGACACTATTTGGATTATGTACTTATCTAATTAGGAAATTGTTTTATTTTGTTTAGCTTATTTTTTGTAAAAATTGGAGTACTGAGAAATTTGCTGTAACATTAAAAAAACAAAACATTTTTGCACATTCATTTCTTTTTTTTTAGCCTACATTTTTCCACTTGTGTGAATATATTGTGATTATTTTTGCAAACTCTAAAGAATTTTGAGAATGTTGTTTTCTGCATGTGAAAATTCTGAAAGCTTACAAGTACGAATTAAATTGAGCACAATAAATATTCACAAATATGTTCTTATTATTCACAAGCAGGGCAGATTTAATTCACATTTTTCTTATATTTACTAAGCAAGGTTTAAATGATTCATGCATTGCAAAAGGTGCAAAAAATGTAGGTCTATGATATTCAATGACATGAGAAGCTAACTCTGGTCACTTAACATGGTCCTATATACAGCATACTTCTAGTATACAGGTGATAATCGAAAAATTTGAATATCGTGCAAAAGTTCATTTATTTCAGTAATGCAACGTAAAAGGGGAATCTTTACTGGGCTCTGAATGGCACAATATTACTGGTATCTGAATGGCACAATGTTACTGGCATCTGAATGGTACAATATTACTGGGCTCTGAATGGCACAAAATTACTGGCATCTGAATCGCACAATATTACTGGCATATGAATGGCACAATAATAGTGGCATCTTAATGGCACAATGGTATTGGCATCTGAATGGCACAATATTACTGGTATCTGAATCACACAATATTACTGGCATATGAATGGCACAATAATACTGGCATCTTAATGGCACAATGGTATTGGCATCTAAATAGCACAATAATACTGGCATATTAATGGGCAAATTGGCTGTGGCTTATTAATGACAAAATGATACTGGCATATAATTGGGAAAATTGTCTGTTAAAGAGAGAGAGAGATGTCTGTAGATATGTATTGTTTTAGAATTGTACGATTGTCACCTTGTGGGGCTCCTGTTTGTTGCAAAATTAATGGCGGTCCCATGTGTGTATAATTATGGGGCGCTTGTGTGTGGCATACTTATTGGGCCCCATGTGTGGCATAATTAAGGGACTCTTTTGTGTTGCATAATTATGGGGCACCTGTGTGTGTGTGGCATAATTATGGGGCACCTGTGTGTATGGCATAATTAATTGGGCAGAGGTGAGGCATAAATAGTGGGGCTCTGGTGTGGCATACTTTATGGGGCTCCTGTGTGTGTCATAGTTAATAGGCCATCTTACTGGCATTACTAAGGAATCTGTTTGGCATTGTATTGGAGGAAATCCATGAGGGTGACACCATGAGTTTCCCCACTGGGTGACACCAACCCTAGTGACGCCTCTGCAGTAAATTAGAATATTGTGAAAAGGTGCAAAATTCTAACACCTGCAAAGGGTTTCTGAGCCTTTAAATGGTCTCTCAGTCTGGTTCAGTAGGAATCACAATCATGGGGAAGACTGCTGACCTGACAGTTGTGCAGAAATCCTTCACTGACACCCTCCATAAGGAGGGAAAGCCTCAATTACGAAGGAAGTTGGATGTTCCCAAAGTGCTGTATCAAAGCACATTAATAGAAAGTTATGTGGAAGGGAAAAGTGTGGAAGAAAAAGGTGCACAAGCAGCAGGGATGACCGCAGCGTGGAGAGGATTGTCAGGAAAAGGCCATTCAAATGTGTTGGGGACTTTCACAAGGAGTGGACTGAGGCTGGAGTCAGTGAATCAAGAGCCACCACAAACAGACGGATCCTGGACATGGGCTTCAGATGTCGTATTCCTATTGTCAAGCTGCTCCTAAACAACAAACAACATTAGAATCATCTTACCTGGGCTAAAGAAAAACAGAACTGGTCTGTTACTCAGTGGTCCAAAGTCCTCTTTTCTGATGAGAGCAACTTTTGCATCTCATTTGGAAACCAAGGGCCCAGAGTCTGAGGAAGAATGGAGAGGCACACACTGCAAGATGCTTGAAGTCCAGTGTGAAGTTTCCACAGTCTGTGTTGATTTAGGGAGCCATGTTCTCATCTGGTGTTGGTCCACTATGCTTCACTAAGTCCAGGATCAAAGCAGCTGTCTACCAGGAGATTTTGGAGCACTTCATGCTTCCTTCCGCAGACGAGCTTTATGGGAATGCTGACTTCATTTTCCAGCAAGACTTGGCACCTGCCCACACTTCCAAAAGCACCAAATCCTGGTTCAATGACCGTGGGATTACTGTGCTTGATTGGCCAGCAAACTTGCCTGGCCTGAACCCCATAGATAATCTATGGGGCATTGCCAAGAGAAAGATGAGAGACATGAGACCGAACAATGCAGAAGAGCTGAAGGCCACTATTGAAGCATCCTGGTCTTCCATAACACCTCAGCAGTGCCACAGGCTGATAGCTTCCATGCCATGCCACATTGAGGCAGTAATTGCTACAAAAGGGGCCCAAACCAAGTACTGAGTCCATATGCATGCTTATACTTTTCAGAGGTCCGATATTGTTCTATGTACACTCCTTGTTTTATTGATTGCATGTAATATTCTAATTTACTGAGATTGTGGATTTGGGGTTTTCATGAGCTGTAAGCCATAATCATTGCACAAATCATGGCTTGAACTATTTTGCTTTGCATGTAATGCGTCTATCTCATATATTAGTTTTCCCTTTTACGTTGCATTACTGAAATAAACGAACTTTTGCACGATATTCTAATTTTTATTCTAATCGAGTATCACCTATATATTTGTACTTTCACAACTTCCAATGCTATTTTAACAGGTGTCCCAAATATGGGGCAGTAGAATTGTGCATATTACTGCTAAATAAATAGCTTTATCAGTGCAGAGTTAAATATGTACCACGGTTTCAAAAAACGTATTTCAAAGTGTCTTGAAGAAGCAAAATATAATGGTTGCCTAAGTTGTCTTTGATCTTCTAGAGACACTGTAACCTAAATAACATTATAACATTATTATTTGTGCTGTAAAATATGCTCCACTACTTTCAAATGTATTTGGAGATGTTTTAGGGAAATATATGGATTTGTTACCTCAGTATGTAATAGAGACCGTGTCAAACGCAAATCTACACACCCCAAACAAGCCAAAAGTCATGCTTATCCCACAGAAATCACACATTCACAGTACTATAGCAACTGCAAGGGATTCTGGGTAGGTATATGCAAATCAGGTCAACAATGATCAACTTTTGCCTTAATTCATTTTAAACATGGAACCCTTGGAGAATATGCATGTTGTACAAGACAGCCTTTAAACACAGGTCAGGACAGAGGTCCTCAGTATAAAACCCTTTTCAGATCATAGCAGATACATTTATATTGCTGACAGTTCCTCTCCTTAGATAAAGAGACTGTGACTTTTGTGGGGGGGGGGGGGAAAGTATCAATTAACACAGATAATAATAATAATAACTGGTATTTATATAGCTACTTTCTCCCAATGGGACTCAAAGCACTTTTTAGCTCATACTCTCAGAATTAACCAAATCGGCAGCAGCATAATAGGTGTTATTATTATTACCAAATTGATGCTTCACTATGTTCACACTTTTGTCTGATAAGTTTATATGTACCTTCCTTTATTGAGTTCTGCCCATTTAAGCATTTATATTCACACTGCAAGGTTATATCTTTTCCCTTTACTGATTTAGATTTGAAAGGTATGATTTTATGTGTGTTAGTGAAAAAGACTGAAAAAAACATGGGCCCATACAGTGTCCTTCTGGTAGGGATGCTGTAATAGTTCATTTCTAGTTGCCTTCTCCAACACAACATGTTTCACCCTATAAAGATATATTTGATACCCAATATCTTTATAGGATGAAAGATGGTGTGTTGGTGAAGCAGTAGTCTGGAAGTAAACTAGTGCAGCATTCCTACCAGGAGGACATCATTACCATTAAGGGACCGCAGCTCTTCTACAGAGGTGTTTTTCCCTTACACCGGATCCGGGTCATCATTGCTGTTTTATTTAATGTAGGTACTTTTTATCTATAGAAAAAGAGCAGAAAGAACTAAACCAATACGGGAAAGGTATGGATCAGGAAAGAGAAGTCCGATCTTGTGGTCAGGAATGTGTGAAGCTATACCACAGAATACCTCTAAAAAGGCAAAAAATTGTGGATGTAATGGCAGAAGCCCAATAACACTCAACAAACTCAACAACACTAACAAACTCCCAAGCATCCAAAAAAGATACAATGTCAAATATAAAGTCAGATTAGAAGCAACTCAAATAAAGAATATAAGTGGAAGCAAATTAAACAAATAAATAAATAAATAAAATATGGAACTGTTAGTCACAATATTATGATATGAAATACAGAGACAGGGATAAGTGAGGAAGGGAGTCACGAAACACATAGGGTGGAAGTTCGCTATCCCTGCTCACACACTCTTTCCGGGTGCACCAACAACAGAAAGAGTACGGAGCTCTATGCCCGGTTGTAAAATCTAACTCCATGTACAACGGTGGACACTTGTCCCTCGGCTATTTATTGCTGTGCTTTACTCTAATTTATATCATGTGAGTAGCAATATTTGTTATGCACATTAAAAACCACTCTTTGGATACCACGATGGTTTACAAGAAACTTTTGGATGAAGACGTGACCCCATTGATGCAAGATTCTCATCATTAACTCAGTGTGTCTGCCTCTCTCTCATCTTGTTAACCCCTTGTGGGAGCTGTAAGGACTGTTTTATTTTGGACTTGTTTTGTTTAGTTTCTCTTTGAGATGTTTATTTCTTTCTGCTTTTGCAATGTATATCATTTCCTTTATTTGAACACCGAGTATCTTATGCTGTCTATATATTTTATATCAAAATACTGTGACTAAAGGCTCCATATTTACTTTATTCATTTTTTCCCAATTTGCTTTTGCTTATATTCTTTATTTGAGTTGTTTCTAATCTGACTTTATTTTTGACATTGTTTCTTTTTTTTTGGGGGGGGGGGGGGGTTGCTTGGGAGATTGTGCCCTTACATCCACTATTTTTTCTCTTTTTCTCTATTTTTCAATAAATACTACTTGGTTTATTCACGCTATATGAAAGTGGATGCCATTCTCAGAAGAGCAGGAGAAACCAAAGATGTATCAATCATATGCTGTCTGATGGAGGAGTATACTGCTCTTAAATGAGTAAATGCACATTTTGAAGAATCCAATATATTTTATTACTTTTGCTGTTTTAATATACAGCACTATTTTATGTGTATATTTTTCTTTTACATGTTTTGGATATTTTAATCCCATATTTAATTGGAGAAGTAAATATAAGTTATTTTTCCTTTTGTTTTTGTTTGTGTGGTGGAACATATTTTCCTTTGATCAACTATACATGCTCTTGGACTTAGCAGTTGATAATAGTTATTGTCATTATTAGGGGAGTAAAGGATTAGTTGCTTGTAACCGATTATGTGATTCCAGATTTCAAATGCTACTGGTAATGACGGTAATGTTGCCGATGGAACATTTTACCAGCTGGGCCATCATAGAACTATTTCTTAATCTCTTACACGGGAATGCAGACATATTTTCTTTTTTTCCAACTGAATGGAGTATATTCTAAGATACACATGGGTTGATTCTGAGCTCTGCCTCTCAGCCGAGAGGTCTTAAATCTGAGATGTTGAGGTCTGTCAGGTCCGACTGTCTTTCTCGGCTATGCAACGAGTGACCTTCCTTTTCACATGGCATCTACAAAGAGAACCTTAATTATGTACCAGTTTATTCTCCTGCTTCTATTTTTGAAACACACATGTAAAAAAAAAGGTTTAGTGGCGCTTTAAGGACCAATGATAGTGTATGCTGTCGGAGTAAAGGAACACAGGACAAAGCACTCAAGTGTAAAGTAGTGGATTTATTTCTTCACAAGCAACATTTCAACCCTGTGAGGGGTCTTTTTTTTAGCTCAAAATCCACTACTTTACACTTAAGTTCTGGTTCCTGTGATCCTTTATTCTAATTTGGAGGACTAGGGTGAAAGTCCTCTCCGTGCACTCTCCACTTGTGAGTGCAAACCTGCTACAATGTTTTTTAGTGTATGCTGTCAGCACAATCTGGTTCTTAACAATCCTTGTAATACAATGGGATCTATTCACCAAAAACTGAAGTAAGGAAATATGGATGTAGTACACCTAAACTGTCTATTTTCTGGGTTATGCCACCTTTGATGTATAAATACCAGGATTAACTTTTGATAAATAGCCTACACGGTGGTGCATATTTAGAAAAAGCCGTGAAGAAAAGATAATGTTTCCAATTGAATCATTAATGCCTGTTTTTTTCCAGTTCCTGTATGATTTCACGGCAGTTTACTGTTTAATATACAGCTATGTAAAACCACCAACACTTTGTTAAACTGTTGAAACCTAAATAAGTAAGAGATGCCACACTCTCCTGGAGATTGAAAGCTTGGGAGAATGCATAGATAGAGATTATTATGGTGTCTAACATTTACATTTTCATTGCAATCTTCTTTTCTTACATTTAAATGTTTGTTTAATTAATTAAACATATTTTCATTTAATCCATGATTAATATGAAGCTTTGCATAAGTTCTGTCACATTAACATTTATTTATATATAGCACCAACAATTTGCATAGCGACAGATGCAGAGCATTGAGGGGGACTACATACTTAGACTGATACATGAGGTAGAGTGCCTTGCTCACAAGCTTACAATCTATAGGGAGGCATGAGACACATAAGGGAGTGAAGAGGTCAAAGGGTAGTTGGTGGAAGTAACAGTAACTTTACTTATGTTAGGTGGGTTTGGCCAGATATTTATTGTGTTTGTTCTAGCTGGACTAGTTGTAAGCTAACTAATCCTAGCCATGTTTGCAGACAGAGCTAGGTGGTATTAGCTAGAGGTTAAAATTAACGCAGATGTTTTTCCTTTATAGTCAGCATGTGCATAGGCTCTATAAAAATTATGGAATTCAACATTTTTAAATACATAAATAAAGAGAACACAGTGACAGTGCAATTCTGTGGTAAAAATAAAGTGCAGTGTATACAACCTGGTAATTTTCCAGGGAAATATCCTTGGTTTTCTTAAACATACAAAAGTAAAAAAAAACAACACACACAGTTTATAGTGTAGTAAGTTTGAGTTATTTATGGAGAGTTTGGTTTGACACACACTTCCTCCAAGGATAAACAGCATATATGGCTGTCTTTATTTCTTGTGGCAAGGTATCCTCTCAATCATCTGTATAGTTTGCTGTTATCTTGGACTCTGGCTCTCTACCCGAGGACTGAGGACAGTGAGAATATCCTGAGGCCTCTGGTTATTCCCTAACACCGCACGCTTTAAGGATATATAGACCCTTTTGCTACAGAAGCTTTCCTCCAGTGCCTCCTAACTGTTTAATTAGGGTTAGGACCTAATTGTGGGATTTTGCCAGATGGTTGCAGCTTGTGCACCACCTAAGTAAAGTGCCTTATCACCCCACCACATAAAGTTTAGCATTTTTAAATATGTATATATTGTGTCCTACAATCCTCACAATTTCAAATGACTACCAAAAAGCAGGCCGAGCTGCTTTTTCAATAATTACATTTCCTGGCATTTTAAAATTGTTCTAGTGTATAGTGTAAAATCTAACTGATATACACTTGATGGTTTATACTTACTTCTTGGATGGTTTTCTGTTTTTTTTTTAATTTTCTATTTATCTTTAAATGTGTAACTCTGTATTCTAATGTGTTCTGGGATATACAAGAACTAACTCATTGTATCCAAATCTAAGTTTCCATCCAATGTTTAATATGGTTCATGTAAGCAGTTTAATCCAGTCAGACCATTATTTACAACTTTGAGAATTCTCTGACGTGATGTCATAAAATAGTTGAAAAGCAGACATGGTTCAAAAAAGAGATCAAGGTCTTACCCTGCAAACTACAGACCCGTAAGCTTAGCATCTGTGGTGTGAATGGTGTGAAGGAACTTTTAATAGAAGTATATAGCAGACGTCATGATAATTTCATGAAGGTTACTTCATGTCAAACTAACTTAAAGCTTTAGTCAAAACATTGTTACCACTTTTTATTACTTTTACCTTACACATTTACCCTAAACAGCTCAATCACACTTTCTGAATTGCTACTGTTTTCTTGTAATTAATTCGAATAATTAAATACTAATTCTGACTATTCTGGATTTGTATGTTTGTTTTAACAGCTCCCCTGCAGAATGCATAATTTTTATATATATATAAGCCCCATGCATGCTTTAATTCCTTCACTGCATTACATTCTCTGAAGAAGTGAGTAAAAATATTGATTTGGTGTTTGGAAAAGGTCACTGTACTGACTGATATAGACTTAGGCCAAATGTTTGTTTGTGGATTGGCAACTGGTTGAAAGATGGAATGCAGAGGATTGTGGTAAATGGTTAGTTCTCAAATTGGAGAGTGTGAAGTGGAGTACCTCAATGATCTGTCCTGGGTCCTCTTTTTTTCAATTTGTTTATTAATGATATCCCAGATGGCATAGGGAGTCAAATCTGATTGTGATGACACAAAAGTAAATAGAGTAATACAAATAGGGTAATACAGTCTGAAGTAGATGTATCTTTGCTGCAAGAGGATTTGGACATATTGGGCAATTGGGCAGATACATGACAATTGAGATTCAATGTAGACAAGTGAAAAAATATGCATTTTGTTTAAAATAATAAAAATGCAATGTATATTTTAATTGATGTTTGGAAATAGTTGTAGACAGTAGACTTGGCAGTAGTGCACAGTGCCAGCTGGCAGCTGCAAAGGCCAAAAGGAATATTGGGATGTATTAAAAGGTTTATTGATTCACATGAGGAAGATATTATTCTGCCTCTTTATAGGTCCATGGTAAGACCCCCACCTTGAATATTCAGTTCAATTCTGGGTGCCTTTTTAAATAAAAAGACAGTGCAGAGGAGGGCTACAAAACTAATAAGGGGATAAATAAATAAATATATACAGGTTTAGTTTTTGAATAAAGGCTGTAAAAGATAAATTTGTACACTCTACAGAAACGGTAGCTTAGAGGGGATATGATGATGTTATTTAAATATGTACTCATACAAAGGGCTTTATAAAGACCTGTTCACCCATTAAGACTTGAAGAAAGGAGATTTAGTCTATAACAGCAGAGAGGATTTTTTTACAGTAAGACAATTGAGGTATGGAATTCACTACCTGAAGAGTTGGTTCTAGAAAATATCTTAGATGCCTTTAAAAGTCTGGATATTTTTTTATGAGCTGGAGCATAAAGGGCTATGCATGTTAGTATAGGCATTACTATTTATTTAGTGCTTGTTGATCCAAGGAGAAATACGATTGCCATGGGAGTCAAGAAGGATTTTTTTCCCCACTGACAGCAGAATTTGAAATTGCTGAAATAAGGGTTTTTTATTTGCCTTCTTTTGGATCAACAGCTGTAAACATGGAATAGGAAAAAGATTGAACTTAATGGGCGCAAGTCTTTTTTCAACCAAGACTACTATGTAACTATGTAACCTCTACCACTTCTGCTGGATGGATATACCATACATCCACTACCCTCTAAGTAAAGTAATAATCCCTGATATTACTTTTAAATCTTTAATTTAAGATGATGTCCTCTTGTCGTGTTAGTTTATCTTCTTTTAAATATGGTTTCCTCCTTTACCATGTTGATTCACTTTATGTATTTAAATGTTCAATGAAATCCCGTCTGTCTTCCAAGCTACACAAGTTAAGATCCATAGATTCATGAGCAGTTTGTGAGTAAACTAAATACATTTATAATATAGATTTTCAGTTGGTAAATGGTCATTGGTACTTATTAATGCCCCTATAAGAGGCATTGGAAACTGTATGTCCGTGTTTTCATGTGATATTATAGGGAAATACAAATCCAGTCGGATGATAATTCTTTAATCAGTTTTATACTGATACTCCAAGTGTCCTTGAAGTTATAAACCCAAACACTAGATAACTTAGCTTGGCAAAAGTCTCATGCTAAATAACAATGCACAAACATCTAATATGTTGAAATTTGTTGCACACAGTACTAACTATGTTTGTCTTTTGTATGACCATATAAAAATGTGTCTACCTTTGTCTGATGATTTAACAACATGCCCACCTGAGTCTTGCAGGCATGATATAAATATATATACTTGCGTTGAAAATTATAACATGAAAAACTTTGAGAAAGAACAAACTTTGTGTCTGTGTCTGAATTAAGGTTTTCCCAGACGTCTGCCTGAATCTCTCCCTGCCAAGTGTCAGTGTTAGTTCCCAGGTACTAAAGACCTGTAATGGACTAGAGGACAAGAATAAGGATCCAGTCTTGTGTGGCCATTCTTTTCAGCAGCCAAGAATACTAGGAAGCAGCAGAAAGAAGAAAACAGCAAGAATAGCCAAACAGAAAAAAACCATGGCCCACTTAAACATTGAGCTCCAGCTAAGAAATGAGCACCACCTTAGGAGCCAGGAGCCAATCAGAGATCGCCAGCAACAAGAACCAATAGAAAGGCACCAGAAAATAAAATTTAGGAAATATCAGAACCGAATAGCTAAAATCTGTTTTAATGGAAAGACCTACTTATCGCCAACTCAGATAAGTGAAGCTTTTAGACAGTATTATAAAACATTATATAATCTCCCATCGCTTGGAAAGCCCTCTTCTCAGGTTAAAGAATTTTTACATGGTCTGGGCTTGCCTAAGATCTCAGATGAGAAACTGAGGGAGCTTAAGCAACCTATATCAGAAGATGAACTTAAGCATGCTATAAAGTATCTTAAGAAGGGAAAGTCCCCAGGTCAGATTCTCGTAAAGATTTTAATACACACTCCAACCTATGATTTCACCTATTTCTCCCCAGTTCTTAAGGTCGGAAAGGATCCTTCCCTTGTCACCAACTATCGGCCAATCTCCCGGATTAATTTGGATATAAAACTCTTCTCTGGGATCCGATAGGCTGGGATGGATAATTCTGGACCTAATCCATCCATATCAGACTGGATTCATTCCGAAGCGTTCGGAAGAAGATAGCACCAGAAGGGTTTTGAACCTCTTATACTGGGCCAGAGTTCATGATACGCCGACCACCTTCCTTGCCCTCGACGCCGAAAAGGAATGCATCAAAATCGATTGGATGTATTTGGAGGAAAAAATGGATGCCTTTGGAATTATGGGCTTCTTTAGAACTAACACTATGGCACTTTATTCGGTGCCGATGGCAAGGATTTCGGGTCCTTCACTTGATTCAAGTTTTTTTAATATAAGGAATGGCACTAGACAGGGCTGCCCACTTGCACCAATGTTGTATGCCTTGAGCATTGAGCCATTGGCAGCCATAATCAGGAAATCAGTCTCCGTGAGAGGTATTCTGGTTGGACAACAAGAACTCAAGATCTCATTATACGCAGATGATATACTGCTTTCTTTAACATCCCCAGAAACTTCAATACCACAGGTTTTATTACTAATAGCACAATACAGTTAATTTTCTAATTATAAAATTAATCTTAAGAAAACCCAATCTATGACGTTTTCCTTGCCACCCATGTCCATCCAAGAACTTTCGAAGCTCGGAAATATAAACTGGTCTAATAAGATACTCGACTATCTTAGCATACATATTACTTATGATCTCAGGCAGACATTATTTCTTAATTATGAGATGCTGATTCAAAATCTTAGAGCTCTCTAAATAGGCTGGAAGGGGATAGAATTGTAATGGTTAGGTCGTATCAACATTCTACAAGCGTATATTGTTCCTAAAGTACTCTTTTTGATGAGAGCTATTCCTATCAGAGCTCCCACAATATATTTGAAACAATTAACCACTTTATTCTCTACTTATGTATGGAATTCAAAAAGATATAGGATAGCTAATTATACCCTGAGAAGGAGTATGAAAAATAGCGGCCTAGGTTTCACGGATCTCTTTAGACTTCAGGATATTTGTCAATTCACACATTTCCTGGCCTGGAAACATAAAATACCTCAAAATACTATTTGGTTTCAGCATGAGATATCAGACTGTTTTGGTCGAAATCCTAATTTATATTTCTGGAATTCAATTTCAAAGTTGAATAAACTGAAGATTATAAAACCTATAGTTCTTGACGTAGTTAGAGGGATGTTCAAATTTACAAAGTTCTTCTCGCATACACAGGGCCTCACCAGCCTCTCTATGAGAATTAGTAATCTCAATGTAAAAAAAATGGCTTTGTAATGGCCTGATGGAGATGGCGGATATATGCCGTAATGACGAACTGCTATCTTTTAGTTCTCTCCAGGAAGCTTCTAATCTCCCTTCTTCTGAATATCTTACTTATTTCCAAATAAGAATTTTTTTGTAAATAACAACTGATAGATGTTACCCCCTGGATGAATTTCTCCACGAGACTAATGGGAAAAATATTATATCTAAACTACAGTTATTATACGAAAATACCTTCATACTAGATAAACCTACTTCCGTCAATTATTGGGAATTACATCTTGAGAAAACATTCCCAGTTGAGACATGGAACAATGCATGTGAAAACACCAGAAGTGCACTCCATGGTATCAACTTACAGGAATTATATTATAAAATTGTATATAGATGGCACCATGTCCCATCCCGTCTTATCAAATTCCAACCGGATACATCAAATCTGTTCTGGAGGTGGTCTTGTGAACACCTGGAACAGATAAAAAAGAGACTTACCGCATTACTAAAATTTGCTCAACAACGAAATACTCAGTTATCTCCACAAACATTCCTCTTTCATTTTAACTTAGGTCAAGGAAGATCGCCAAAACAAATTGTCTCTATTAACTTACTTATGGCTGTTAAATTACTAATTTCTCGTCAATGGAAGAAACAAGATCTCCCAACCTGGCCAGAGATTGAGGAACAAATCAAATTTCAGCTTCAGGCAGAAAAAGTATTTTACGCCTCAGGAGAACTGAGAAATAGATACAAAGAGATTTGGGATATCTGGCAAAATATTAAAGTCTGGTCAGTTGGGGAGAAGACTTGAGATTTTGGGGAGATCACGATATCGGGAATTCTTGGGAGGATGGAGGAGTAGTTCGGACTGCGAAGAGGATATGTGTAATTAATGTCGTGTGTACATTTTTTCGTTTTTTTTTTTTTCTTTCTTTTTTCTTACAACTTTTTCTTTTCTTTTTCTTTCTGGTCCTCTTCTCTTCTCCCCCTTTTTTTTTGGTTGTTGTTGTTGTAAATCATACTTTATGAATCAAAGACATATGTCTATCCTATGTCTATGACTACATTTATTTGTAGCCAGAATTAATGATATGAAGCAGAAGCGGGGACGATATATCTGTATATTTTATGTGTATGTGTATATTTGTGATGACTGTTATTGAAATTTGAACCTTTATTTATGTGTATGTGTATATTTGTGATGACTTGTATTGAAATTTGAACCTTTACTTATGTGTATGTGTATATTTGTGATGACTTGTTATTGAAAATTTGTAATAAAGATTGAGATATAACAAAAAAAAAGAAAGAAAATCACTAGGAAGAAGCCAGTGTCAGAGCCATCTACAGTTAGGAGAAAGAGTGGAGCACGCTCACCCTCCGATGACTAAGGAGGGCGACCACAGGAAGACCTTCTTGGGATGAGGTTACATACTGCAGCTTCCAGGGGAGAGAGGCTGAAACCCCTCCCCCAGGCAGGGTTAAAACTTAACCAGGCCTCTGTTGGAGGACAGGAAAAAATACTGGGGTTTAAGGGTTAACAGGGATTTGTTTAGGGCCTCTGCTTGATTTCCTTCCCTAACAGCTGCAAGTGGAGGAGCTAACCCTTATGTCAGTGCTGTCATGGATAGCCAGGAAATGAAAATCATTAAGTACATGAAAATAAACATTCACCCTCACCCCTCTAACCTAAGCTTCTTCAACGGATGGCATTATCCAAGTTAAAAACTTAGACAACACATGATATTACTTGATATTACTAAGTTAGACAAACTAGAACATACTGATACATGAGAGAGCCCTGCTTGCAACCTTATAATCTAGAAGGAATGGGTACATAAAACATATAAGGCAGTGGAGAGGACAGAGGGAATGTAGTTGTGGTAACAGTAATGTGGATGGTTGGCACTAGGTAAGTTTGGCCTAACATTAATTGTGTGTGTTCTAGATTGATTATTTTTAATATACATGATACTAACAGTGATTGAGGACAGTGAGAGCTAGGTGGGAATAGCTAGAGGTAAATTAACCGGTATTCTAGTGGGATGGGAAGTACGCTTCTTTAAAGAGATGAGTTTTGAGGGACCTTTTAAAGTTTGAAAAGGAAGGAGAGAGCTGGATGCTCTGCGGAAGGGAGTTCCAGAGAGAGGGGGGCAGCTCGGGCAAAAACTTTGAGGAGCAAGTGGGAAGCGGTGATCCTGGTGGCAGCAGGGACGGAGTAGTATCAGTCTTCGGGACTTTATAATAACACGCAAGTTGCACTTTATGTGCTTTGTATTTTTTAGGTGCATTGGTTATTTTAAATTGCCATTTTATTTATAATACTGCACAATGGTTTTTTTCATATGTGTTTTTTAGATCGTGAAATACACCGAAAGACGTTTATATGATTTGATGAGCCTGATATCTTCATGTGTTTGTGAGTGTATTCCATTCCCCAGTGTATTTAATTGTGTTACACTATTATACACAATGCTTTGAAATGTGTTAATTTCTCTAAACAATAACACAGTTTCTTGAGCCAAATCACATTTATCATTAATAGGAACTCAGCAAGGAAAGCCTTAGAATTACTTGTCAAAAAGAAAATTCAGCTCCAAGAAGTTAAAACTAAGTTCAGTTGACTTCTGCTAAGGTAACAAGATAATTAATATTCTTTAACATCTCAAAAAATATTCTTTTAATCAACAATTTTCTTTTACTTAACCTGCCTGCATATGTTATTAAATATAAATTGAAATGCCCTTAATATTGAACACAAAAAAACATAAATCAAGTTTTGTTATTGAAGTTTTTAAGCTTTATTATTTTAATAGAATTACAATCTGACATAAAATAAAGAGCTTTAGCTAAACTCTATAAAGCAATACATGCACCTGCCATAAACAACCTCTATTAGTTTTTAGGTTTTATTGCCACATCACTGCACTGAGGTGCAATAAACATTCAATGTCATATTTAAAATTACCCAAGAGTAAACAGAAACTGTCCTCTATAAGAGTGGATCATTATTCCCAAGGAAGACTTACTATTATTACATGGTTTAGCAAAGCACTGTATAAAAAGCTACATAGAGTACCATTCTTTTGATAAACTGTGCAATTAGATTTATACAGTATCGTTCTATTCACATATACTAATAAACTAAGAGATGATATAATGCTGTCATTGCATAGCAAAGCAGACTAAATATAAATAATATACACATCTATTGTGCAAAATGCAGGCCCAAAAAGGTAGCTATGATTAATAAGTAGGAAGAAAAAAAGAATAAACGTGAACATTAGCTAAACGCTCAAAGTAACAATAGAAATATTCACTAAAGTTAAAGAACCATAATTTGTTGTTTTTGTTTTCTATACAAATATCTACACAATGTACTAAAAGGTAGAACATCCCCCTTAAGAATTAAACTTTGTTTTAATGAACTGCTTTACAGTACAATTTGTGTCCCCTCTTCGTTTACAATCGGTTTTACTCCGTCCATTGCTGAAGTAGTATTTTTGAAGTAAGATATTACATTTTCAGTAATGAACTACCGTATTTTTAATCCAATGATTTGGCAATGCACTCCCCAACTATGAGCTGTGGATACTAGAAACCCATAAAAAATATTTTTCTGTCCAAATGTATGCTGTTGGTATTAAAAAGAAAAAAACTCACATGTATATTAGGACTGATGAAGGTAACATTACAAAATAATATCTTATTTTACCTGTCACAAATATTTTCAAACTTGTTGTTTAGGTAACAGAGATGTCCATCAACACCGTTGATGAAACCACACATTAGGTCAACAGTGTCTATTGAAATTCTGTGCTAACTTAGAAACCACTATTTTGAAAACACAGAAACAAAGTCAATTTATCCCATGGATAAAATAAACACTGGTCGGTGTAACACACAAGTGACACAATAGACATAAGGCCCTTAATGGTATTATTATCAAATCATTTACCAAACATTGTAAGATGGCATGTTATACAATATAGATTTTATGTAAGCTATTCTCTATCTTTAATATCTAATATTCTAAACATACTATACATAATGTAAACCTGTAAATTGAGTACTTGTTTGTTTTTGTTACAAACACCTACAACCAAGTGGTCATTTTAATTTCTTTTTAGAATACTTACATTAAAACAACTCATTTATAACAAAGCTTGTATAGCCACGCTAACAAGTTGGAGGTTTGTATTTAATAGTGAATTTGATTGACTAAACCTTGAACCATGTTGAATATAACCAATTGCCACATTAAATATAAAAATTGCTTCACTAGAATTCAAATTGGTTATCTTCGGCAGTAAATACAGTTGTTATAATAGGTTTTTTTTTTGTTTTTAAAGCTAGTTTAAAATTTTCAAGAACTGTAAATTTACTACCAATATTACTTAATAAATACCTGAGCTGCTCATGAATAGGAACTTGACCAAGCTTTCATTCTAGTGTTAGCAACTGCTTCCCATTGAGGTCCTGTAGAGCAATGCAGCATACAATTCACTAACAGGATACTATTCCCAGGCTACAATGCTATCCCATGCTAAAAGTCAGGTGACAACATCATTTCACCTGTTTCAATGTAAGAAATATCTAGTTCATTCCTTGTTGTTCATTTTACAAACAGGAGTAATATGTCTTCAGGGGAACATGTTTTATTTTTGTTATAAATAAATGATACAATTAGTTATAAAGCTACTTCTACGTCTAGCATTGTCCCCCACCCTCTGTTTCTGACTTTTGCAACACAAAGATAATGAAAATCAATTATTAAATTCGTCTCATGCTAATAGACTGATTAGTGCTTAATAAAATTAGTTGTATACATAAATTGTTAATGGGTAAACTTGCATGTGTTCATTCCGTTTTCAGGGAGGAATTATATAAAAACATTCACTATGTTTAAGCTTATTATATAAGCCATTTTGTAAACCTTGTGTATACAACCGTTTTAGCATAAATCAAAAATACACCTTGGTATGTCCTTGGCTCAAACCATATGGAATATTGAAATAATCATTATTCTTATTTTTATTTCACTATTTCTGTCATGTTAGGCTATGCTTTGGGAACAAGTGCTATTTTGTGATAATTTGAAGGGATCACAATAAATGATTTTACAGAGAACATGACCTAGTGGTTTATATAGGATAACATTACTAAAACATTGATGCTATGTATAACAATACTAGAATAAGGCCAACCTTTAACACCTACAGAAGATTTAAGCAATTTAAAAAGTCTGTGTTTGGACATTTATGCATATCTACATTCTGTATTATAAACATTCCACAACATGTACATGGTATGAATAAACTAAACTAAACTGAAAAATGAAATAGCAATCCCAATATGTAAAGAAAGTGAACAAAACAACATAGAACTTTTCTTCATGGAAAAGCAAACTTTTATTTAAAAAAAAAAAGATCCCACATATGAAAGATAGAAACTTACCTTTATTTTTTTATATATTATATATATATATATATATATATATATGCCTAAGTCAGTCATAAGTCTTAAGTCAATATTCCACAAATGTTATAGAGCAGTTTAGATAATAAATTATTTGTTATCCTAATTTATACAACATTTTTGTGCTGATAAAAATGTGGCAAACAACGGACTGCAAAGATCTTATTAATTGATTAATACCTATATGCATGCATTTTCCATCTAAATATGTAATCATTTCTTCACTGTAAATTCGGACAGCCATTTGAAGAGGGCAAACAAACTGTTTTAAAAATTCTCAAAGGGAATGTAAAACCTATCAAAAAGACATCCTGTTTTAAAGCCCTTACATAGTGTTCCTACAAATATATTGCTACTGTAAAAATGAAATGTATCAACTTTACTTTATTAAAATCTATTGTCGTATATACATTCTTTTATGAGATATCAGTATTTAATGTGATATTTTTATTCACATAACATGTAAGTTAGAAAGTAAAATGGTGAACAATAACATTATTATGATCTGCTGTCTTAAGATAGACCAGGTTTGCTAAACGAAATCAACATGTTTTTATGTAAGACAGAGTATCTGAGTATCAGAGTATCTTCAATTTTAACAACACACAATTTGTATGTTCAAAGTTTGTTTATGGTGGGGAAACCTAAGGTCACAAACTACAAATTGAAGAACTCTCTTGTGTGGTTTTTTTTTTTATAATTTGTTATAATTTTCTGCACGCTTTGTTGTCTGAAAAACAGTTTTGATTTAATATTTGAATTTATGTCAAAAAGTTATACAGTCAAAACATACTAATACATTCTAATGTTAAATATAATTATAAAAACTAGAGCATAAATTACCTTCTGATACATTTATATTTTTTGTTAGATGCAGTAATATATTAATGTGCATGAGAAGTAATAATTTTAAATACTGATTCTACCATGAGATGACATAAACTGTTATTAAAAAGTAACACATTTAAACATCTTTCTTTTTTTGATGATTTACATAATTATGTACATATTTGTGTTACGTTTACATCGCACGAGCCTTCTCCTTGTATAGTATGCTTGTGTGTGTATTAAAATATATTCATTGTGTAGGTAAACATGTATTTTTCAACACATCGTCTTACAAATTAGCTTATATGTAATAAACAATTTTCAGCCAAATGTCCCCTTTTCTTTCAATATTTGATAGCACTTTCAACAAATTAAGAATTTTAAAATATATATCAAGCTAAAAAATGCAGCCTAATAAGAACTGGTTAGTCTTCTGTATCCCAAGTTTGAGTTTTACAAAATGAAGACATCTCAAAAGGTAGAAAAGCCATCATGTTACTAATGATCCTGCTGACTCTTCACATGCTCTGACAATCCATTCTACATTGTAATATCATCATTACCAGTGACCATAACAGATATAATTATTTTAATGCTGTGTACATTAATGTATTGTATAAATTTTTCACCATAGCAATTCCATTTGCAAAATAAACAACTTAAAAAATATATGTTCCATTGTAGAAAATGGATTGATGCTGATTTGAAGATATCCCAGTCCATGTATGTTCATTATGTAAAATTGTAGTGTAATGGACGACTTTCCTAAACTTCCTTAAAAAAATCAAAGCATCTCATGTTCATAAAAGGAAATTAAAGATACCTTTATGCTCTTTATACAATCATAATATTTAATTACAATGTTTGATTTATCAATGTGTGTTCTGATTAGCTGTGACCTATTCTACTGCTAATTAAACACTATGTAAATGGCATATGAATGGCAAGTGCTATTTTATTAATGTACCATTTATAGCTTAATAGATATTTATGTTGCATTATTATTATATTTCAAATAATTAATATAAATATACAGGCCCTTAATGTTAATCAGTCATCAACACAAAAGGGGTCTAGCCACTAGAAACTTTTAGAGGTATAGATAGCAAAAATGTGGGACAACTTTATTAGTTGAAATAAGTGAAATTGTGCGCTTCCCAAAACACTACACACTGTTATTTATCCTCATATATTATATTTCTTTTGGTTCACTGATTAGTCTAAATATACTACACTATATTATTTTATTTTATGTTTGTTTTTCTTCCCCTTACATTATACGGAGAATATTGCCTCCTAAAAGGGTAAATAACAGTGTGTAGTGTTTTGGGAAGCGCACGATTAACTTATTTGTTTTGTGTGTATTTTATGTACTAGGAGTGAAGCACTGGTTGTGTTTTTGGCGCAGTGATTATAAAATTAGATGAAACATATGTTTGTGTTTTAAAATAATTCATTTAATGATCTTACATTTTTATAATGGTATAGACCAATATTTATTTGAAGATAATAGAATAGTTAATTGAAAAAAGCAATGTAAGATATTTCAATTATTCATATTTTTAGTAGTTGCAAAACAATATAAAATTATGCAATCTTTTAGTTACTTGAACTATCAGATAATATAGGGCTGGTAAAAAAAAAAAATAAATACAGCAAGAGTTGAGTTGTTCATATTCAAATGCCATTAATTCGGTAGATACATCTTTTGATCCCTCATACTTGATAAAATACCATAGAACAACATATATTTGTTTAAAGGAATATTCTGCTTTAAGCATAATAGCATTACAAAAATCAAGGTGTTTCGAGGGCAGACCTGTTAGGGATCAATCTCTAATCACCAATAATAAAAAAATGTAACAAGCCTTCAACTTTGATTTATGAGATTTAAAATGTACAGTTGCATGAGTATATTCATTGTTATTTAAGTAGAATTAACAACTTATACCAACATGAAGTGGTTTACAAATTGCTAAACTAGTCTCAGCCATAGTGATCACAGCACACTAACCTATCTTCAAATTATATATAAAGGGTTTACTTAAACATGAATATTATAACGCTTGGAACATTAGGATTTGAGTTTATAAATGATGCACTATAATTACAGAATGTATCTTTTCTACACTAAACATAATTGAAATAAGATATTCATAAATAAAACAAATCTTTTAAAGAGGGACTAAACCTTTAGAAAAGTTTTAGTATGACAGATTAAGACTAATGTGCACCATTCAAAAGTTTATGCCTTTTAAACTTGGAAAAGATTAAGCTACTGCCAAATGAAAGAGCTGCTATCTGTGGCGGCTGAGAGCTGGTCAAGTGTGTGGCTCTCTGTTATCATGAGGTTATGGCAAGAGCTATGGAGGGACACCGATATCTCCTCCTAGCTGGAATTATGTTCATCATCTCACACACCAAAAAACAATCGATGGTGCCATGTGCCAGAACATACTCTGAACACCAATCATTGATGTCCTATTATGGGGTTGTAGCTCCATGAGTTGGCTACCTGAAAATCAAACGTATGGGTCTATTCTCTAAAATTCGACTTTGGAGGTCGACTTTCATGTTGAGAGTAAGTCAAATTCGGCACTTCCCATTACCTTCAATGGGAAAGATTCCAACCTGGGGTTTTCCTTCTAATTAAAACTCGGATGCCGAATTTGACTTAATCTCAACATGAAAGTTGACCTCCAAAGTTGAATTTTAGTGAACAGATTTATTAGACTTCTAAATAAACATATATTGTTTCTGAATAGTTTTTCTTACAAACACCATTCAAAAGCTATTTTAATCAGATAGAAATTAGTGATTGTCTGATTAATATTTTATTTAGTTCCTCTTTAAAATAAATCAGGTACTAAGATATGATCAAATTACAGTGTTTAGTTCATACTACCTGATAAAAATGATCATTGAAAACGTGCCAAAATGTCTTTGGATGAGCAAAAGTAAACTACTGTGTATTAACTGCAATAAAGACACATAAGAACATTTTTTTTTAGAAACATACAATCTCATGCTGCTTTAATACATATCATATAATTCATGTGAAACATTGTCTAATATTTAATACTAAAGCTTTTTGTGAACAGCAAAATGACATTCAACTCTTTTTGTAACGACAAAAGGAGTAATCTTTCTTTTGTATGCAGTGTCTTAACCTCTTTTGAGATTATTGTATTTTTCTCTAAAAAATAAAAAAAATATATAAAATAAAGAAGCAATAGAGTATAAATTGATTTTGCTGATTACTTACGTTTAGCAAAAGAAATCTATATTTTGATACAAAATGCAGTAGCAGTATTTCAATAAGTAATGTTTCTTTCCAACTAACGTGATATAGTGATCAGTTGTAGTAGTGGGATACTATGCCTTATTTTGTAATTGTATTTGTATGGCCTAATAAACAATCATGTAATCCAAGGTACCATAACTAACTAAAAAGACAGGAAACTATAATACTAACATAATGTGTTACCAAAACAGAAATGGAATATGGCTATATGTTGTTTTTATATACAACAAACCACTAAAGTGACAAAATGGCCATCAGTCTAGAGCAGTGATTCTCAAACCTATCCTCAGGACCCCCCAACGGTCCAGGATTTAGGGATTACCCAGTTGTGTTTAAATAAGAATATGTAGAACACCTGGTGTGGTTCCCTAACCATTAAGCAGCCATACCAGGTGTTCTACATATTCTTAAACACAACTGGGTAATCCCTAAATCCTGGACTGTTGGGTGGTCCTGAGGACAGGTTTGAGAATCACTGGTCTAGAGCTATATAGGCTTATATGTTGTTATTGTTCTTCTCATATATCATTTTGTTACTTACTGTTTGTGGACATCTGTAAGTTATGAAATAAAGTGCACCGTTATACATATGTGTGTAGATAGCTAGATACAAAATATCAACCACAATAGATGCATTTAAAAATGGTTTGGATGTTTTTTTTAGGAAAGCAGAACATACAGGGCTATTAATAACTGAATAAGCATTAATAAAAGAGCTTATTGATCCAAGGAGAAATCTGATTGCCTCTTGGAGTCAAAAAGGAATTTTTTCTCCCAGGAGGCAAAATTCGAAATAGCTTCCTTAGGGGTTTTTGTCTTCTTTTGGATCAAAAGCTGTAATGATAGGTAGAAGGGTTGAACTTGATGGACTTGTGTCTTTTTTCAACCTAAATTACTATGTTACTATGTTACTATGATTAATGGCTACAGCCTATGCTTACATTCACTCTTGCAGTTCAAAATACCAGTATGCTACACATTTTTATTTCTCAGTAATAGCTTTCATTTGAAAATGAATGTATAATACGTTTTTATCCCCTTAGCAATATTAGTCCTTAACCCCTTTTTTGGGACATTTTGTTATATGCCTATTTAACTGCAATTTGTCTTGTCTTTCTTCTTTAGTATATTCATACACACTATTTATCGTTGTTGTTTTTTATTTAACTTATGGCTTTCCCTTGATGCCATGTTTATCTGTATCAGTCAAACGTTAATATGTTTTTTTCTAAAATGGCCACACCCATTAATTACCTGATGCGCCAGAAACACCATGTACATTCTTTTTTGGCCATCACTACATTAGAGCCAAACAATTCAACTGAAATGTAATTGTTGCAGCTTTTTACACGGGATGTATTATAGTTACGGCATAACTAAATTCTCCCCTGTGGGCACTGAAGGAATCTAGAGCATCAATGCTGGTCCAAGGGGCAATTAGTGGGTGGTAAGAAGCAAGAGTGGGCAATAAACTAACTTTTTTAAATTCTAAATCTAAAATTACATACACAGCTACATATTTTGGTGAAATTGAGAAATGATAGGCACAGCTTACACTTCCAATTTATTAATAGCTGAGATAGAGTTTTTTAAAAGGGGAGCTGAGCCCCCAAAAATTGGGAAACTATAATTTATAGTTTCTGTTTTTACACCTACACATATATTTTGGTCTTAAATAAATCAATGGAATAGATCTGCAGGATGTTACTACTATTTAAACTGGAAACACAGTAACATTTCCTAGGATCTACTTGAAAGCAAGAGACTATTTCAACTTTCATGTTTTGTTATTATATTTATTTTCAAATGTTGTATTAAACAGACGTCCCAACATATATAGACTGCATGTTTTATCTAACAGTTTTCTCTCTATGTCATAAACTAGTATTTGACAAATTATAAATAGGTACTAATGGATGCTCTCTGTCATCATGTGACATGCAATTTATTGGATGTCTCTTCAAATGTTATGCTTTCTCAGATAATTGTGCTTGCAACAAAACATGGTTGATAAATGTTGCAATATACAGTCATAATGCACTTATTATGCTTTAAATACAGGGGACTTAATTATCAGAAATGAAAATATTACATACAAATAATATGCTAATGATTATGCTATAGTAGTGGGTATAAAATTATATTTTTACTTTTTTCTTCTATCATGTCTCAGTACAAATATTCCATTCAAAATTCTATTCTATGTGCACCATTAATGTAACACTATCAAGTTTTGTAAAGTATTTCAAAATCCTGTGTATGTGAAAATATGACGACTTCTTCTAAGAGCTGCTACAAGAAGAGGGAATTATAATGCAAAAACCTCCAAATCAACCTTGCACCATAAATAATATCTGACTTTGTCATTATGAAAAAGTTTGATGCCATCAAAATAGGTGAAAAAATTACAAATAACATACTAAAAGCCTTTATTCTACCAAAAAATATAAACTTCTGTTATACATTCGCAAAACAATAGTATTCACAAACCTTAAAGATTACCTACCCTCCTTTTTGCTGACTTCAAACCTGTGTTACATATATTATGAACAAGGTTCTCCACTGGAAAGTGCTGCTGAATAGCCTTCCTAAATAATATACATAATATATAAATAGGACTGTAATAACATTTATATAAATAGGACTGTAATAACATTTACATTTATAAATAGATTAAGGGGGCTTGATACTAATGTTGTTGGTTTTTTTGTCAATCCACTCATCTTTTTACTTTTTATGTAGTAGACCATGTGAAAGGAAGAGTGACAGGCATTTTCCCATAAAATTATATGTATAAATTGAATGCTATGTTTCTTATCCATTCAGTTTCTATGGTATGCCATTTTTATACAGCCCTACGGAAACAGTTCTGAGCAGGATCAGAAGTTGTATTATTAGCTCTATAGGTTTATTAATATGCATGTTGCCTTGAAAGAGGGAAACGTCATGTTCCCCTCTATCATCACACCCAGTTGTTTTATTCAGTCACGTGAAACAAAGAATTGACATGAACAATTATATTAATTTTCAAGTTTATATGCTTAGCGACTCTTGGCTACACATTCAAGATGGGTTGTAGTCCCAGAATTTCAACCATAAATGGTTCTCAGGCTAAGCACTAGCAGCCTAATTGTGTGAATGAGTTGTATTGTACTTACTCAAGTAAAGCTTTAGATGTATATCCTTAGAACACAGGAAATGGATGAGTTATTTTGCAGAGGGAATGCTTCAGATCATTTTGTTTGTCGTTTTTGTTACAATTTTGTGCATGTTATGAATTCAGAAGCATCTGAAAGGAGTAATATAAGCTGTTCACTACCTATAGCATGTAAAACCTTTGTTTTAATCTAAAATTGTCTCTGAGATCATACAGTAGTGTTTTACTACCTTATGTGGTACCTGTATTTACAGTATTCAACTGTCATCTAAATACTTAACACATATCCCTGCAAACTATAAACTGTTAATATGGTGAACTGAACACGTTTCTAACTCCTAGGTATTTAACCAACATGCTATTTGATATACTCTATCTTGAGACCTAGCTTTTACGTTATCAGCCTTAGGAACGAAATTCATAGATGCTTTTCTCCTACACACCATTTATGAACCGTGGCATCAATCAAAGGGTCTCCTCTTTTCGGTTATATTTCATAAGCAAACCTTCAGTTTCCTTAAGACAGAGGCAATATGGCAAATGGGAATTATTCCGTTTAAATACTGGAAGCAATTCCCAGTGCAAAAGACAGAACATAAACGTATGAGTTGATGGGTTATTGAGGTGGAGCTGATGGTTTAATTGCAGGCTCCCGATTTAGATATGTTGCCCAGTAGACCAAGTTAAAGATCCCAAAAAGTAGGGGAAATGCTATTCTTGATAGCCGGTCAATTTTGCTGACACTGTTGAATGTTTTCTTGGGTTCTGCAGGCTTTGGTTTTGGTTCAATATCTTTTGGTTCTAATGTTGCACTTTTAGCAATGGTAGCCAGACCAGGGTCTCGAGCTATGGGTGGGTAGTTTGCTGTTGCTGAAGCGTACGTGTTATTCTTCTTAATAAGAGGATCCTTCACCTTTTTTGGCTAAACAGAGAGAGAACATATGATTTTATATTATTATATGTCAACAGAGACAACAGAGAACAAAAAGCACTTATCCAGCATCTGTTATTAGAAATACACAAGAAAGTATAAAACAGCAATGCTATATTAATTTCTGAACTGAAAAAAAAAAAGTCATATGTAATCAATTTGATGAAAAAGTGCTTAAAAAATTTAAATATGGTAAAAGCAAAGCCAAAACTTGAATTAGATCATACTAAAACTACTACCACAAACCATGACTATTATATATTGGACAAAAGATTATTATACCAAGAAATGTGAATGTTTTTCTTCCTGTTGTTTTATTGCTATAGATTATGTTTGCTCAAAATAGTTGAATAATATATATAAAATGATAATATATACCATTCCCATTTGATTACCAAGTCTATTTGGTTAATATGGTGATTGGAAGTCCACATTAATAAATTGTTTCTCACATTAGGCATGTACATACTTCTTGTTAGACACTACAGTCCAATTATTTATTTCCATCTTGACATATAGTCTTAGATGGGCACAGCTGAAGTTATTGTTCAATTTGTCTGTTGAATGTCCTGAATTTACTGACAGCCAGGAAGTAAAAAGGGCTAATTAGGTGTTTCACCACAATGTAATATAACACGTTTATCAGGGAGAAAAACAATTCCTTTACAAAAATGTATTTAATAAAAAATCCCAAATAATTGTTATTGATAACATTCAATCTTTTAAATAAATTGGTAGGAGCGCTATAAGGAAATTATTCATTTTCCAAATGATGATCAAAATATCAGTGAATGGCAGGACCTGTTTTGGTGAATGTTATACTTTTAATTGAAATGAAAACCTTAAAAAATACAGTTTTAAAACAATGATCTTTACAATACATGCAATCCATACATATAAATTCCTTTTATATATATATTGAGGTTGTTACAACTCCATATGGTTAGAGATTTGACTTGACGCGTTTTGCCGTTATACCACGACTTCATCAGAGGTGCAAGTACAAACAAAAACAGAATCTGCCAATAATACATGAAAAATGTTATTAAATTCCATGCATAAAAATGGTAATGTAAAAACAAACACATTTGCATGGTGACTGGAAGTTGGTTTTGTCACTTTAACCAAAACATCCCAGGTCTCCTCAATGCTTTGTGATGTTAATTATTCTTATTATGTATTCCATCATGTGTGCTATAAAAACGTGAACATCAGTATGTAATCAATGGTTTGCATTTTATAAAAAAAAAGGGGTTCAGAATTATAATTTTTATTACAAAAGTACAAGTAGTTTTAAAACTATGGTAACGACATATATTTCTATTTACTTTCCATTAAAAAAGTCATATAAGAACATGGCCCTATACATAATAATGTGGTCTCAAATAAACATACCTACTATCCAAAGGCACATAAAATGAATAATTAACATTACAAACACTATTAAGAAAATGGAGACAGGTGGAATTAACCTGGTGGGGCCTAAGTGGACATATATGTTTCGGATGATCCCCCTGAATATACCAAATAGCTGGCTGGAGATGGTACATGAGAGTCTTCGTAATTTTGTATGGAGAGGCAAGGTCCCCAGGATCAGTGCCAGAGTCTTGGGTATAAGGACAACGGAAGGGGGCATGGGATTTCCCCTAATTGAACAATTATATGACACTAGTATGCTACTCCATCTGGTCAGGACTCAGATGCCATCTTCCAGACAAGAGATTTGGTATCAAATAGAGGTAGAACAAGCAGGGATCAACGATCTCTCGTCAATAATCTGGTCAGTAAAGCATAAAACATATCCGGACTGTATAAAAACAGGATTAATAAAACTTGTATGCTTTGCGTGATTGTGCGCAGGTCTTCATGAGAATCTTGACGATATCTGGAGCCCTTGGTTACACAGGAAAAACTATTAACCAAATAGGACAATGTTATTTTGAGTCTTGATAATAAAGTGTGCAGGAGGAGCGCAACAAAATATTATACTTTTGTATATGAATACACCCAACAAGTAAAAATCAAAATACAGAAAAAAGTGGATAAATCCATAAATAAATCGATTTGTGTATTTGCCAAAAATATAAATTCGTCAAATCATACCTATAGAACTTGGGAGAGCATAAAATAAATCTTGATTGAAGATCACAGATGTAGGTCATACCCAAAAAAGAAGGACAAAAGACAAAAATAGTGCACTCTGTTTGACAAACGTATGGAGTTTATATAGAGGTAATGGGAGTTGTACTCACAAAACCAGAGCAGGGTACTGCTCTTTGTGAACGTATTGATAGAGTCCCTTTAGAATTTGCTAGTAGTGGGGCTCTCAGGATTTTTCTCATCAAAAGTGCATGTGCAGAGTATTATTTCAAGTATGTGGATGAATGGTGGTGAATGGGATCCTGATCACGGGCATTTGCCTTAAGTTAAGATTAAAGTGACATCCTAATCATTGAGAGATACATGTATATGTGTATGCATATGTTTTTTAAATGTAAAATGAAATTTATTGATGTCAGTATGGAAGCTGCTGTGGCTGATCACAGATGATTAGACGACCAGCTTGGGGATTGGAGCAGGGGAGGAGGCGTGGCCAAGAGTGAATGGATAAGCAGCGATGCTACAATGAGAGGGGCGTGCATTTGAAGAAGCCATTGGGTGAAACGCGTCTGATACGCCCCCTCTTTCATATGTTGAGCTGCTGTTACTGTCTATCTGTTGATCTGTGGGGGAAAGTGTTATTCCTAACATTGATAGGGACACTGTCGCTTGATTCTCCTGCAGACAGGGACATTTCTGCCTCATTATCCTAAACAGCAAGTTATATGCTGTTAAAGCGAATATAGTGAGTGGTATCTACCTCACACCATTTTTAAGTAAGCCTCCTTTTTTATATACCTTTTCTATTAAACTGTATTGATATACTTCACGATTATTGGAATTTCTTCATCCACATACTTGAAATAATACTCTGCACATGCACTTTTGATGAGAAAAATCCTGAGAGCCCCACTACTAGCAAATTCTAAAGGGACTCTACCAATACGTTCACAAAGAGCAGTACACTGCTCTGGTTTTTTGAGTACAACTCCCATTACCTCTATATAAATTCCATACGTTTGTCAAACAGAGTGCACTATTTTTGTCTTTTGTCCTTCTTTTTTTGGGTATGATCTACATCTGAGACCTTCAATCAAAATTTATGTTATGCTCTCCGAAGTTCTATAAGTATGATTTGACGAATTTATATTTTTTGCAAATACACAAATTGATTTATTTATAGATTTATCCACTTTTTTCTGTATTTCGATGTTTACTTGTTGGGTGTATAAATATACAAAAGTATAATATTTTGTTGCGCTCCTCCTGCACACTTTATTCACTTTTTGTGAAGTGGAAAATGAGGTATCTTTTTCACCAGGAAGAGAGCTGCATACTCTAATACTCTGAATTTCTTTGTAGTACCTATCACTAAAGTACACTTTTCTGAGTCTTGATAATACATTGTAAAAGTGATGGATGGGCAAGGCTACTTATTTTATTCATCTCTAAAAGTTCACATTGTTTGTTAAAGTTTTTTTATATTTCTTTGTAAGTAATGCAAATGATCAGTTTACTGCAACATTATTGTACCATCCCCCTTATTTTTATCCTTTTATTCTTATACTTTTTATCCCTCAAAAACTCAATCAAAAATTATAGAAAAGATAAATAAAGGGGAACAAACTTTAGAGCCATAATTTGCATAGTGATATTGGAGAGCACCAAAATCTCTGAATGCATATTGATCTTAAAATTCAAAATTGTCCCTCATTTATCAAATTATAAAGTTATGTGTGGAAGAGAGACCTCTGGTAGGGTGACAAAGAAAAGCATATTGTATGCATAGTCTACCCCCTGGTGGTGGTTCAAGCCTATTTTTAATCCAAGGATTTTCAAATTGCTTCTAATAGTATCCAAAAAGGGCTCAAGTGAGAGAGGAGAGGGGACAAGGGACATTCCTGGCAGGTGGTGGTTTTAATGTGAAAGGCTATGAAGAGAATACTATTGACTTTATCTCAGGCAGTAGGTGTCATTTATATGGCTTGTATCAGGCTTTTTTCTTATTTTTTTACCACTTTTCTAATATTTTTATTAGAGATAGTTGGAGATAGTTAGAGCTATGTTGTATATTCTCATTGGCAGTATATGATATATTTAAGTAGCAGGAATCTGTCCATCTTTATGTACACATATATTGATTTTTTTCTCCTTCAGAGGGATAGAAGGACTATCTAGCAGTTCTCTCAATGGAGATGGGACGGTTCATTGAGGCTACAGGAACGCAGCTGCTTCACCGTACCCTCTTGCACGATGGCCAATTCATCACGCGAGAGGTCATCGCCGGATCACTGAAGGTGAGTATTATTAGGGGTTAATGTTAGTATTAGGGTTGGGGGGGGGGTAGTATTAGGGTTCTGGTAGATTAGTATTGTGGTAAGGGATTACAGCGCTTACTTTGCCAGGATGAAGCGGCCATGTTGATCTGAGCTGCTATGAAATGTCCTAGATGCCTCTCAGTGGCTGAGATTCTATGGCCCCCATTCTATGCCCCTGGTGCTAGCGGTAATTTTCCAGGCAGTTTTGATTCTATGCCCACCGCTAACTTCATTAATTTTATGACCAAAGTTGTCTCATGATAATCAAACACTACAGATCAAGTCAGAACAAGATATTACTGAACCAGAACACAAACTTTAAAAATGAAACTCAGAGGTTCAATTAAATTGAATTGCAACAGAAAACTGATACATTCAGAGAAGAGACAAAGGAAATGTACCATTCCAGAGAGACACATTTTATTACAAGCCTTGTAAAGTATACTCTATAGACTAGGCCAGTGATGGCGAACCTATGGCATGCGTGCCACAACTGACACGCCAAGCTCTTTGTTGTGGCACTCGTGGCTAGGGGGAGTTGTGGGGCTGAACTCTCTAATCTTAGCTCCATTGGTACAAAGTGAAAATTCACTGCAAAATAAATATTTACAGAAATGCTATCCTGTTGCCTCCTGAGCAATTACATCAGTATTATTGCTCAGGAGCCAGCAGGAAAATCATTTCAGTAACTTCACACCCCTGGATGTATGTGTGAGTATGTAAGTGTGAGTAAGTATGTGTGTATACATGTGCTGTATGTAGGTGTGAGTGTGTGTATATATGTGTTATTTGTATGTGTATATTTGTATACATGTGAAGTATGTAGTATGTGGGAAAACATGTGCTGTGTGTATACATGTGCTGTATGTATGTGTGTATGCATATTCTGTATGTGTCTATTCATGTTAAGTATGTAGTATGTAGGATTACATGTGATGTGTGTATACATGTGCTGTATGTATGTGTGTATACATTTGCTGTATGTGTGTATACATATGCTCTATGTGTCTATACATGTGAAGTATGTGGGTATACATGTGCTGTATGTGTGTGTACATGTGCTGTATGTATGTGTATGTTTGTATACATGTGAAGTATGTACTATGTGGGTATACATGTGCTGTGTGTATGTGTGAGAGCCCAAAAAGGTTCGCCATCACTGGACTAGGCTATATAGAGAAGGCAGACTATTTGGCCAGAGAAAAATTTAAAAAAACTGTCAGATACACTGTTTGATGTTAAACAAAGTACAGTACAAGCTAACGAACTACTGGTATGTAGTCCCCTCTGTCTTGAATAATATGTACCCTTCATTTTTACCAATATGCTGCAAGGAAGGGGAGATTTGTTACATATCTGGTGGGGTTGCCCCATCATAGATAACATTTGGAAGAATATTTCATACAAACTTATAAAAACATTTGGGATAGAGAGGTCATTAACACCATAAAGAGCACTGCTGCACCTTAATTTGCTTAAAGCCTTCATTGAGGAAATCCCCCAATTTATCCACATCCTTGTAACGATAACATTGCTGATTGCCAGGAAGTGGAAAATATACGAGCCTATCTCATGGAATATGATACAAATGCAGCTGATGCACCAATGTATAATGGAGAGGGAAAAAGCCACACAAAAAGCACTTTGTTATAAAAAGCTGACCGGTGGGATAACTGCTTTTAGAAAGGGGAGACCTAGATTAGTATAGGAGCCTGCAAAAGGAACATGAAAATAATCAGAAAAAAATAACCACAATATTAAAAATAATAAATAGAGATGTAAAAAGAGGTCCACTGGATATGGCCCCATGGACTCTTTTACATAAATTAAACCTGCATAGGACTATGGTTGGAAAAAGGTAACGGTTTGTTATGTATTGTCATTTACGAATATTCATGTATCATATCTGTAAATTTATTTAAATCTTTGTACAGAAAGAGGCCATTTTTAATATTTATCTGAATTTATTTTTTGCTACTGTATAATAAATAGATTTTCTAATAAAAGTAAAAGAAAAAAAGTTAAAAAAAAAAACCAAAAAACTGGCAAAGTTAAAGCAAGCAGCTACCGTGCAATTTCTGCCGTGAGACCTTTTTGACATTAAACTGTATTCCTCAACCTCATATTTTTAGTTGAGTTTGACTGTTACTCTCCAGGTTTATTCCTCCTACACAACTGTGTCTGTTTCAGTTAATGAGTGTATTTCAACCTACATATTAAATTAATTTCAATTAGCACCTGTTTGATATATTTATTTAATCCTACACCTTATTATATTCATACAAAATCGCTGACTTTGTCTGTGCAAAAATGTATGCTGTTGTGAAGGCAAATGGTGATCACACCAAATATTGATTTTATTTAGAACTTCTTTAGCTCTGTATTTTTTGTTTTCACACCTTTTTACATTTTTGCACAGCATGTATACATTCTACACACACAGACACACGCATGCTTGCATATTTGACTCATCGCCATCCTGTGTCTTGGGAATGCAAATATGCATTGTGTTTGATGCTGTGGTATTTCAGCTCATTAAGTATGGATAGAAAAATGCACTGCAAATAAAAATGTTAACTGTAGTTTACATCTAATTGACACATGGAAATCCAACAGAGGTCATACGTGCTCACTTCTCCTTTGGAAATCCCATACCAGAAATAGCATCTCATGCATTCCCATTAGGGATATCTGACAGTGCTGCATGTAGGTTTGTTACATTTTTGCCTCACATGCTGTGAATTATCAACTTAAAAGACAAAGTGTCTGAATAGAACACAGATATAAAACACATGCGTAGCATTATTGTAAAAAACAAAAAATACTTCTTGATTAACATAAACCATAAATTAAACCTGCATAGGACTATGGTTGGGAAAAGTATATTAATGTATTATATCTGTATCTTTGTACAGAAAGAGGCCATTTTTAATATATAAATCTGAATTTCTTTTTTTGCTTTCTGAATATAACGCAGATACCAAACACATGCATAGCAATCATTGTAAAAAGAAAAATACTTCTTGATGTATATATGGAATGTATATGTAATGCTATTGGTATTCTATAAACCGACTCTATTTCGGTTTATAGAATGCCAATAGCACGAATGGACGAACGGACGAATGATTTTCGTTTATTAATCATTCGTTCATTCGTCTTTCATTAGTTTAGCATTTTCGTTATTCGTTTTTCGGACGAAAATGCTATTTTTGGACGAAAATGCATTAGTCCGAAAACGAATGCACATGTCTAGTATAGGGCTGGTTTATTAAAGATGTTTTAAAACATATTTATAATCATCTGTGCTTATACTCATTGCAGATAGTTTACTTCCTTTTTACTTTTGGTTTGTTTTGTAACTGAATATTTAGTCAATAATATTTACTGCAGAGATTATGTAGGAAATTAACAGTTTTTGTTTTGGTTAAAACACATTCAGTTCTATTATTCCATTATGTTGTTATAAGCAAAGAAACGTAACAATAATCAATAATAACCGAGCAATAAAATACATCCAGCACGCACTAGGAAATCAATTTACTTTTTCAATTCCGATCCATAGTTAAATTCTGCTTCAGATTTATAAGGAATAATATAAAAACTAGGCGCTGAAAGATCAGTTATACTACACACTATTTCAAAGCAAGAATTGTATATTCCAGTAAGTGCCTATTAAATTCCAACTTTATAAATTACTTTTAAGTGTCTACCCAGTATACATTGATTTGGTCCAAAATGGATTCGGGTAAGACACATTAGCCAAATTTCACAAATCTCCAAAATGTGTATATTCAATATCCCTGAATCCTGAATCAGCTCTTCTTGCTATTCTGAAACAGAAGGATTTTGATCGAGACAATTTTGCTATAAAAAGAATACAATTTTGTCTACCCAATATGCACTGACCAACCCCGAACATGCTCAGAAATCATACACAAAATCAAGTGTAGGCATTTTATATAGAAATGCTATAATGGAACAATGCATGTATAAATACTAGAGGTGCACTCCATGGTATTAATTTACATGTGCTTTACTATAAAATCTTGTATAGATGGCACTACGTTCCATCTCGTTTGTGTAAATTTCAGCCGGATGTATCAAATTTATGTTGGAGATGTGGTAGGGGGGAAGGTACTCAGCTTCATATTTGGTGGGCATGTGAACAACTCGAACAGATAAAAAGGGGAATCTCTGTACTACTGGACTATGTCCAGCAGCGAAGTATTGATTTATCTCCTCAAACATTTCTCTTTCATTTTAATCTTGGACGAAGCAGATCCCCAAAACAAATTGTTTGTATTAATATACTGATGGCGGTTAAACTGTTACTCTCTCGTCAATGGAAGAAGCAAGAGCTTCCAGCATGGCCAGAAATTGAGAAGCAAACTGAATTTCAATTGACAGCAGAAAAAACATTTTACGCCTCAGTAGAACTGAGAAATACATTTATAGAAATCTGGGACATATGGCAAAATATAAAAGTTTGGTCAAGTGGGATGTGGACCTCATGATCAGATTACTACATTGCGGGGATCTCTGGGGGGAGCGTTGGGGGAGGTTCGGTCGGCGGAGAGTCTACGGGTTATTTTTTTATTTATTTATCTTTTTTTTTTTTTCCGCTTTCTTTTCTTTTCGTCTCTCTCCCTTTCCTTTTCTTCTATTCACACTTAATGACACATACACAATCAGTAAGGGTGAGATAAGAAGTTTTTGTCTTGTTTATATATGTATTTATTTGTATGTTATAATATTTATTGAAAATGTGTAATAAAGATTGATATATAAAAAATAAAAAAAAAGAAATGCTATAATGAAAGAATAAAGTACCTTATTGAGCCAACTTTACTCCATATAGCTCTACCAGGAGGCAGACATTTTGTTTAGAATCTTTGGTCAGGTGGGTCAGATCCTTGTTCATCTTAACCAAGGTGAGTGAAGATCTGACCCAAGATTCTAAACAACATGTCTGCGCACTGATAGAATTAAATGGGGTAAAGAAGGCTCAACAAGACACTTACATTTGTATTCTTTTATTAAATATTATTTTAATAAATCATTTACACTTGATACAATCTTTTAATTAAACATTAGGTCATTTTGATGCTATAGTTGTCCTTTAAAGGGAACACACAGACTGTCCTGTCTACATGTACATCTGCAGAATGGAATTAATTCATGGGCACATAGCGGTATATTTGCAAGTTGTATAATATCCTTATTTTATCTGTTCTATTTGACAAAGGAAATAATGTTTTTCCTCAATTATCCAAAAATAGTGATTTCACATTATCCATGTTGACTTAGAATTGGCATAGCATGTGTGTAATGAATGTGAACCAGCTAGAGAGGCTGTTCAACACATGTTGCCAGCCTGATCTTCTTATTCTGTGGTATGTTGAAACCAGTAGCGGTTTCTCTGAATTTTCATTTGATAATTATGCTTCAATGGTATTTATGTTATGTAGCAGAAAAGGGCACTATTTGGTACCAAGCTGTAGACTACAGCTCCCATGATGCATAGCTAGTTGTAGACAATAGCCAGGATGACTAAGCACCAGAAGAACCATGACTAAGCGTAGGCATTATGCACAACTGAATAATCAGTGTGTATGAATCTATTGCATAGTAAGACACCCGTGTTATGGTACTAGTTAATTCAGTCGCTGTACATACAGTAAACGCAATTATTTTTTTTACCACATTGTTTGCAACAATGAGAATGTACATGTTGTCTTACGTATTCTATAGAACTGTGTTTAATAATATATCTAATATATGCCATTTGTTAGCAAGGTTCATGTGCAAGAAATCATTTGACATTCATATTACTGCAACCAAACATAAAAAATATATATTTTTTTTTTAGAAAAGCTCCAATCACAATGCAATTAATTGGTTTTATAGATAAAGCCTTTCTTTTAGTAACTCTGACAGACACACAGAGCAAATCACTTAATAGATAACCTCATATACATAGGCACCTCTCATATTGAGTAATCCATTAGTTTTTATTCCTGTGATAGAATGAGGATTAATCCACTGATTAAATTAATAAACACAACCATGTTGTTTATTTATTAAAAAACTTTTTTGTGCATCTAAGTAATCAAACGGCTGCAAAGTAAAAGCTTTAGTTTTCCAATGCACTTGATGAAAAACCCCAGATTTACCCAGATATTCTTTTCACTTTTTAGTGAATAGATCACAGTAACATTGTCCCGTGCATTATATGAAATCTGTAACATAGGAGCACTAGCCTCCATTTGTTCTAATAATAGTTCTTTCAAAGGATTCCAGAACTGTGGCAGTCAAGCAAGTCCTTAAAGCCGACCAACAGTGTCAGTATTTAGAGATGATCAAAATCTGCTTTGAGGAGCACTAAGATATCCAATGAAAAATGCTATTACCGTATTTGCTCGAATATAAGACGACCCTGATTATAAGACGACCCCCCAAACTTTTAATATTCCTTCAGGAAAAAAACTAAAAGCCTGAATATAAGACTACCCTATAGGGAAAAAAAAGTTTAACTTGTATATATTCACATGTAAATTGCTTTTTAATATTTAATAAAAATGCATTTCTTGTTTTTATTTCCAATGCAGCCTCTCTCCCCCTAAACGTTGTCTCTCTCTCCACTTCAAAACTCTGTTTCTCTATCCCCCTCCCTCCCCCCAGCTTTGTCTCTCTCTCCCCCCCTTCCCCCTAGCGCTGTCTCTCTCCCCCTCCCCCCAACCTTTACTCTCTCTCACCCAAACTTTTTTCTATCTCTCCCTCTCCCTCCAAACATTTCTCTCCCCCCCCCTCCAAACATTTCTCCCCCCCGCCTCCAAACATTTCTCTCCCTCCCCCGTCTCCCTCTCCCTCCCCCCTCCCCTTGTCTCTCTCTCTCCCCCTTCCCCCAAGCGCTGTCTCTCTCCCCCTCCCCCCAACCTTTACTCTCTCTCCCCCAAACTTTTTTCTATCTCTCCCTCTCCCTCCAAACATTTCTCTCCCCCCCCCCTCCAAACATTTCTCCCCCCCGCCTCCAAACATTTCTCTCCCTCCCCCGTCTCCCTCTCCCTCCCCCCTCCCCTTGTCTCTCTCTCTCACGATACGTGCAGACATCCTCCATGCTGCCCGACACTTCATTCTATTATGATGGACAGCCGGTCCATCATAATAGAGAAAACAAAAAAAAGGATCCAGCACTCAACAGATTTGAAGTGAAGAGATTTATTCAAACACAGGCGACGTTTCAACCCTGGTGGTCCGTCATAATAGACTGCCGTGTCGGGCAGCATGGAGGATGTCTGAACGTATCGTGCAGACATCCCCCGGCTGCCCAAATCTCCTGGTGGCTAGCGGGGCAGATGGAGAATGTCTGCATTGCGCAGACATCCTCCGGCTGTTAGCAAGGGGGATCCAGGTCCCCTGCAGCTCTGCGGGGGACCTGGATCCCTGTCTTATAATCTGACCTCCATTTTATTCTGAAAAAAACCTTGTCTTATAATCAAGCAAGTACGGTATTCTACACTAGGGCGTTCCTTTCTAAATCCCAAATCATGAACTATTGGTGATACAGATAATTTATCTGACAATGGTTTTAGATCACTGCTAAATACACAGCTGTAATATTACTCTACAATCTAACGCCCAAGTGTGATTAATAATGAATTGATGATTTGATGGCATTGCTTGGCAAGTGTACCTCTAGTTACAAAATGGGTGGCAGGCTAAAGAATGTGTGTTACAAGTGGATGTCAGCTTTGCTATCCATTTTAACTTCCTTACACTGAGTACTGGAATTAACATCCAGCTAATCCCATCTAGCACTCACTGTGCTTAAACACTGTTAGGATCAGGTAGCTTCCAACTCTACCTTCCCTTTGACCTCTTCACCCCTTATGTGTTTCATGTACCCCACACCATCTTGATTGTAAGCTTGCGAGCATGTCTCTCTACCTTATGTACCAGTCTGTTCTAGCTCGTCTAACTTAGTATGTAATTCCCTTCTATGCTCTGTACCTTGATGTATTTAAATTGCTGGCATTCTATAAATAAATGTTAATGTAATCAAGACCATAGCATAATGTAGACTGGCCTTCACAGCAAATAAAATATGGGTTAGTGGTGTCTATTTCAAAAATCCTCACTGATTTTCATATACATACAAAGTCCTTTATATTAAAAAAATATATATTACCTTTTCAGGGACAACACTTTTTCCATCCCAAGCATAGCCTCTTTTCGTAAAATAATTCACAGTTGCAAATTCGATCAACGCCGAAAAAACGAATGCGTAACATACTGCAATAAACCAGTCCATGGCTGTAGCATATGCTACTTTTGGAAGAGAATTTCTGGCGCTGATGCTCAGGGTAGTCATGGTGAGTACCGTTGTTACCCCTGTAGAAACAAATAACCAATTAATCTCTTCTGATAATCATATATTCAACTGTATATACTACACATCATTATTCTATTGTTTAGACCAGTAATGACAAAGGTTTTTAAGTCAGAGTGCCAATTATTCTGCAAATTAAAGATCTCAAAGTGCCATTCTCCCTTTCCTTTTGTTTCCCATCCCAGTGTCCTCTTCACTTACCTCCATGTATGATGATGGTGACAAGACACTCAGATGTGCCATAGGTGTCACTGGTTTAGACCATCATTACATAGAGTAATCACCTACAATGTCTAGAAAATTGTTTTACTACAAAGTGAGTGTTCAAGGTCATTTTGACTCTGGTTAGTGCGTATGTAAGTTATTCCATATGCCATATGCAATACCATATGTATTTTCTTTTTATTTCCATTGTAGAGTAAAATGTTCCCTGCTATAAGTTCTGATCTATTTTTTAAGTCTCGAAAGTATTTGAACCCATAACATATTTATCACACCAACATTTTTCTCCTTTACTCCATCTTACAAATTACTATATGCCACAATGTTTACTTGCCATTATTAAAACCTCCAAAAAATGTATATATTAACTATATCAAAGCGATCCTTTTAATGGTTAGAAAGGTATCAGTTTAACCCCTTTTAACGAGTTGTTTTCTATTTGTTTATCCCTGGCATCAAACCCTAGAAACTACAAATTATCAAACATTCAATAAATGTAGAGAATCAGTGGTTTTGTGTCACAATTAGTAACAAAGAATGTATACGCAGATATTAAATTAAACATATACATTTCCTTGTTTCTTTTTCTCAGCTGTTATACGTATATGTTGATATGATAATATCATAAATTATAATATTTTTTAGTCATAATATAATGTAACAAATGTAGTAGAATTAGTATATCTACAACATATCTGTTAAGGCAATATTAATGTTGATACAGATCATAAGACAAGTCAAAAACAGTATTGTATTATCCTACCAATACATAGACACAGTATTTTTTATAAAACAAAATTCCAGAAAAGCACATTTTCTTGCTGACACTTGCTTAAATTTTTTTAATCATTAAAAAAAATAATGAATACAGCAAATATTCTAAATATGATTACTATGCAGTCATATAATGCAAAATCTAACAAAATCACATATTGGTGTAGGAAATATAAATAATTTACTGATTCCCAGTCGAATGTGTATATTTAGGTTCGGATTCTTTATGATAAGTTACACATGTAATATTCACCAGACGTAAACAAGCATGTGATGCTAGATTTTTGATGCCACGTAATACATTCCATGTTCCCTATGGGGAGCTAAATTATGGTGCGATTGATTTAATTAGCTAAGGTGCCAATGAACAAGTATTGTGTGTTGTAATACAGTATCAGACTGCAACGAAGAATTCCCAACAGAGAATACATTCTACATTTCTTTTCAGGTTGCATCTGGACAGTTCGTGCACATCACATGTCTGCTAGTTTCCTTGACAACTGTAGATATTAATATATTAAATCCACTGCAGTATTTTTACCACATTACTCGTTATGAAAATAGTGGGAAAAAAAAGGAATGTCAAGTTATTGCGCAGTCTATTTTTTTTTCTTTCTTTTTTTTTTTACATCAAGTAGAAGATTTCAGAAGCGTGTCTCCTAATGATGGCAGATTTTGTAATCCCCAAGGAAATATCAAACATACAAATAAATGAATGCTAATGAGGATGGTTGCTGCTGAATAGCAAAGCTGGTTCTGATACATATTTCTGCTTTACTGCAAAGCTTTTTTTTTTTATTTTTATTTTTTTAAGATTACTATTAATGGTTGCATTAAAGATTTGCATTGAATGGCACAACTGATTGTTTGAATGAAAATTGTCCACATAATCTTTTTGCAATGTGACCTCCATACACTGTGCATCTCCCATCAAATTTAGAAACCTGAATATGTAATGATTTTTAGTTAGTTTATTTTATTTTTGGATTTATTCATGTTAGTGAATGGGGGAGAGGATATACATGCACTAGCACACCAACAATGTATCTTACTAGTGCATTTGTGCATTTTTTTAAACATTTTTTTTAAAGCAATGACCTTGGTTAATCGCCAGCACCAGATGTTTAGCCCATTAAATCATCTACTGAAATAGGTTTTTGCACCTACCCTGGCTCACTAACACCATATTAAAGTACTACTTTTTTGGTAATATCAAGTGATAGCAAGTTATGTTTCTTAAAAGCATTTACCGTTGATTTGTGTTTCTTATATTTTTTAAGTAATTCATGTTGAATGTTGAGATAAAGTATAGTCCTTACTTGGTTTACATAACATCTGATTTTTGTTTTATGAAACTCAAAATATACAATAGCAGCTCTTGCAGACAGTAGGGTAGATTATATTGAAAAGGAATGTTTATGAGAGCTCCACTGCATTCCTGAACACACTGAATTGTTTCTGAATTTAATACATTTTCCAGTGGTTACATTGTACTCTAAATTAAAAAAAAAAGCCTACAACTTTGACAGGATTATGTCCACAAGAATACAGTTGAGTACATTTGGTCTACAAAAGGATAGAATAGATAGTATAATGGATTCTGCAGTTATAAATTGTTAAATGTACACACAGTGTTTTTGTTTTTTGTTGATTTGTGAATATTTTAAAGGGACTCTGTCACCAAACACACAACAGATGTGCAGATAATAAAGAAAATACTGAATTGAAGGTATCTGTGCTTTTAATAGTGATACAAGTAATGTAAGCAAAATATTTTACTGTAAGATGATGTCTTAAATTTGCATAATTGCAGCCACCAATAGAAAAGTGTGGCATGATATGCTAATTTTGATCACAACCCCTCCGAATGTATTGCAGAGATTTGCCCACATACTGATGAATGGCTTCAAGCCCTTCGTTCCTAGCAGGGGAAGTGATGTCACTTCATCTCCTGGCAAACAAGCAGCTCAGTATAGATACAGCTTGTGTGAAAGGGACAGATTTCAAATCTGTTTTTTGACATGCGGTTATTACTGTTTGATCAACTGAAGCTTTTCCGTGATTTATTAGGTCACAGTAGGGGGTTGGGCTGTTTTTCCATGTGTTTTATGAGATGCTTTTGATCTTGATTAGTCCATAGTGCATGGTCTGCTTTGTCAGTCATATTGTTTTCGATTTGTGCAATGTGGACTTAGCAGAGCTTTCCTGAATTGGGAACCCCATGCTTTACCACATTATTATTATTTTTTTTTTAATGGGAAGCTGAATTTGCTTTGTGTACATTGTTGGAGTATTACTAGGCTATACTGTCCTGTCTCCATTACCCACCCCCAAATAAGAAAAATGATGCTTGAAGCACAGTGAGGTCTCTCACTGTGGGTGCACTTTAGCAAATCACTGTTTCTTCAACATGGTAGCATTGTATGCCAACATAAAGGCAGGGCCGGCCCTACAATGGGGCAGAGTGGGGCAACTTGCCGCCTCAATAAACGCTATTTCGGCCACTCAGCTATTTCAGGCCGAATCACTGGAACGCCGCCTCACCGCCGCCACATCAGAAAAAGTACGGTAAATAAGAAAAAAAAAAACTCCTTCACACCTGATATGACGTTACGTCATACCCGGTGGCTGAGCTTCTCTCCTCCGTGCAGGAGGGAAGACTACACCGAGGGGACGAGCATCGACTGCACGAAGCATCGAGGAGGTAAGTACTGGGAAAGGGGGGAGGAGGAGGGTGGTGTCAAACGAGCAAAATCCTGGCATATTAAATGGCTAAATCTGGCATATTAAATGGCAAAATCTGGCATATTAAATGGCTGAATCTGGCATATTAAATGGCAAAATCTGGCATATTAAATGGCTAAATCTGGCAAAATACTGTCATATTGAGTGGCAAAATTATACTCGCATATTAATTGGCTAAATCATACTTGCATATTAAATGGCTAAATAATACTGGCATATTAATTGGCTAAATCATACTGGCATATTGAGGCGTTAAATGCTGGCATATTGAATGGCAAAATTCTGGCATATTGTGGGGGTTAAATCCTGGCATTTATTTAAAATATTTTATATAAAGCTATGTGACCAAACTCATACTGGAGGATGTCTATAGTTGATGTTGTTGCTATTATTGTTGTCAGTTGCAAAATGTTTTGCTATTTAATACAACTATTTAAAATATTATAAATGCGATTTATTGCAAGGGGGGGGGGGGTTAGCATTTAATTCTTCACCCCAGGCAGCACAATGTCTTGGTCCGGCCCTGCACATAGGAGTGAAAAACCTACATCCTAACTATGGTCTGGATGTACCCTCCCAGAAATATGGTTGCTTGCATGCTCTTCTTTTACTTGTTGCACTTTACTACCTATGTCTATCTATAGTTAGATGTATTACAAAAGATAGTTCCTTTTGCAATCCTTCAATAATGACAGCATCCCTTTAAGCAGTTTTGTATAATGTTTGGTGTGGTGTACCTGTGTACAGAGTATGCATTTTGTCCTTAATTGTACCAAGTGAATGTCTTATTATAATTGAAAAAATATAATTTACTATTTTTTATGTAATATTTTTGTCCATTATTAAAAAGCTACTTTTTAAATTAGTTTCATTTAATGGATTTGCTCTATATAATTGAAAATGTAATTAAAATGATCAGACAAAATGTTTGTCATGTTATCACTTAGAAAATAGCAGTGATATCACATGTGAGCTTTAACTTGTTCTTTTATTTTTTCTGGGTCAATAACAACAGACACAAAACATATGAAATAGCTGAATGAGTGAAATGTTGTTTCACCGTCAATTACAATATGACTATATAGCCTAAAGGTCAGAAGTAGAGAATCTGTAACATTTTTTTCACAGTGTAAGTGTCTCATATTACATGATGCGGTATACTACATTATCTATGCTATTAAAAACACACCATTTATTTACGCCTTACTAAGAAATAATATATAATTGCAGTATTTGGAAGTAAACATAAACCACTACACTAATGTATGCTGCAATTTACAGTTATAGTGCAATTTTCATGTCAAAATTAAGCTTTAAACAAAATAAAATGTCATCAAAATGACATTTGAGATTGTGCCAGGCATTGTGGGAGTGTGTGCTCGCACATTGTTGACGTAATCTTCAGCAATCCGTATGTTTTAATCATTTGATGGTAATTTTTTCACAAATGGTTTAGGGACCGCGCAAAGTTCTTGCCTGAAAAAGCTCATGGGTTGTATTGTATTACCACTTGAAATTAATAATGTCTCAACCTATATTTCTGCATGCATGCTGCCCGCTATATTAAAATGCTGTACCCCACCGATCTACCCATGCACTCTTAATTTAATAATCGCTCCCATTTATGAGCTATTTTTAATAGTAATTGAATAAATTATTAAACCAAACTTGTAAATCATGGCACAGATCTTGCACACATGGCAATGTAGGTATATATGTGCATGGATGTACATTATATAAAACTTACCAAATACAGTTCTTGCAGGTACAGACTCCCGATTTAACCAGAAGGAGACTTGGGATAATATAACCGTCATTATACATGGTAGGTAGGTTTGAATGACAAAATAACCAATTTTTCTTTTCAAATGGAAGTGCGTTGTCATGACAACATATTCACCTAGAAACATAAGAATATTTTGTTTTTGTTAATTTTGCAAGACGTAACACCAAGCTGAATTGTTATATAAGGCATCATCTTGAGTTCTGATAAACTGAATATATATATATATATATATATATATATATATATATATATATATATATATATATATATATATATATATATATATATATATATATATATGTAAACATTATGGAACATGCATATGTTTAATTGTATGGCCACAGGATGCCTGCATTTCATTGTTGTTTGAAATATTCCATTAATTAACTCTTTGGTGTCTATTCACTAAAAAAGAAAACCGTAGGAACTGACACTGAAATCCAGCCATATTCTGCTTATTGAACATGTGCACAAAATGTATATTTTATATATTCAAATGCAGCACTCACAGGTCTTTGCAAATAAATTCCCTGCAGTGGCTTTATTAAACAGATTGATGTTTCAGTTCATATTGTGAGTTTTTATTAAGACCTATACATAGTATTTATTATAAAAAATATATAAGTAGATACATCTATATCCCAGAGTATCAGGTACTCACAGATTCCCAAATTTACCCCAGGGGTAGACTAAATCACATAAATTGAAATACCATGCACTCTCCGATCTTGATTACAAAAATCTCAAGTGTATTTTCATGCTATAAAATTTACTTGAGATTTAGATTCTTAGCTACAAAGTAGACATTTATGATAAAGCCCCTCTGCATTAAGTAAATTTCACTGCTACTCTCATATTTTAATCTTACTGTTCATATATCTCATTTTGCCTTCATTGTATTTGGTACCTTCCCTTTCCTATCTGTTACTGAGATCTAAGAGAGCAACATATTTACAATGAACCAAAACATGAACAAAATCTGTGTGTATGCAAAAACAGGTTTATTATATGGCATTTAAATTTACAATTGTATTTTAAAACTAGACAAACATAGTAAATATTATTTTGTGTGTGTGTAATAAGATTGAATTAGCATCATTTTGTTATGTAATGTAATGTCTTTTTAACTTTTTTTGTTAATGTTGATGGAACACAATGAAATCCTGCTCACTGTGTCAGAAATAGGTTAAACCAGAAACTAATGCACTGTCAGGTGCAAATGTGGTTTCCATTACCTTAGCCAGCTTTGTATGCATGCTGTTCACAAGAGAAATGCTATACGGTCTGTTAACCTAGCACCAAATCTATTGCGAGAGGAATTGTTGGACTGTAGAAAAACGATTTACTTTTTCCAACCGGTGGGAATCAAACTTTAAAGGAATCTTTAGCACAGCAGACATTCAAAGAGGAAAACTATATTATAAAATTACCTCTCACTGGTACATACATCTAAATCTGTTACAAACAATATGTCATTGCATTTATAAGATAATAGTTCATCCTTTCAAAATGTCCAAGATTTCAAACTCTTCAGATATTCTGTATCATAAAACAAACTGAAAAACTACAAACCTAGAGATGTGGTAATCTGTATTTTATTTTGTTTATCAATTATTATTTTTTATTATATTTTATACAACCTTGTTTGTATTTTTATTGTATGTCTCCATGGTGTTCTGTATGAAGTGAATCTAGGAATCTTGTGACTGCTGTGTATTATTTGTGTGTGATGTGGAATTCTTGCAAGTGATGTGTTGTATTTGTGTGATGTATGCGTACTATGTATGAAGTGCTATGTCTTGAAGCTACTGCATATGAAATGCCTCTCTCTTGTGTTTTTGTCTATCTCTCTGTCTCGCATGGTAATCCTGAGGTTGTGGAGTATAGTTCCTGTGAGGCTTAGTTAGCCACATGGGAGTGCTGCACTAGTAAAGAATTGACAACATGATGTTCCAGTTTCTAGGTAAATACTGTAACTTTAGGACAGAAAAGAGACACTTTGACCTAACTCTCCAATGCTTAATGGGATTTCAAACCTGAAAGCACTGTCACAACTAGTTAAATCTATTATGTTTCTAGGCATTAGTATGATGTTAATTTGTGTCAGTGAATGCTTAGCCTGCTACTCAAAAGACAGACATTGTGGGCATTAACACATCATCCATTATTGTGGGCGTGTGTTTACATTTTTCTTTTTATATATATATATATATATATTTTCTTACATGATAGATTTAAACCAATATGATAATTAGTAATGTCTAGTTATACACAAAGGATATAGAACACAACAGTTTGTGTTACATAGCCTTATTTGCTTTCAGAACAAAGAGGCCTAAACGTAGACTATGCATTGGAACAGTATATTGGGCAAACAAATAGATTTTTTAATAGGTTTTGCTACAAAATTCCATTATTCCACTGTATTTAAGAGAATCTTTGAATCACCTCTAATGTGATTTGCTTGTGAAACATGGTTCCACAAATAAATGTGGAAATAATGTATTGGGTCCATGAGAAAATACAATATATAAGCTATATCTTATATCCTTTATTTCTTATATCAATTATTTCAATTATTTGCATTAACTTTATTTTTAGATTTAATATTCAAACTGGAAAAAAATAACCTTTCAACTTCATTGTGTAAATCGTAATCATATTATTAACTTCATTATTCTCTGTTTTAGCATATGAATCATTGCTTCACTACGAGGGATAAATTGTATACTCGGTAAGTTTTCCTTCTACTATCAATACAGTCTATTAACACCTGAAGTTCCACAATAAAATAAAAAAAATATGCACCCCTGTAACCCCTGATTCATTAATTACAATTATATTCCAATTATATGTATTGTTTCTTGTTAGTGAGAAAGTGCATAACATCCTATACAATAGTCTGATGCATTTTTTAGCATATATATATATTTATACATAGTTGGATATTTGGAGACAGATTAACAAAATGCTTATTATCACAACAGAAACATTAAAACTATAGTCATTGTGAAGACATTTTTGCAATTTATTCTTTTAATTGTATACATTTGAGCTTACAATTTATCCATCTAGAGCATTCATTTAGTAACCTCTGGCCAGAATCACCAAGCTCAAACTGTACTCACAATGTACTCCACAGCTCCATAAGAATGGTATATTCTCAATCACAAAAAAGACCCAGCAATGTTTTCACCAAAATGTTCTTTGTCAAGTCTCTTTTGTGAGTGACGCACCACAAGTTGAAGGATTTTCTGGAGATGTGATTGTCTTTTATACTCTAACCTAGCTGTCACATGCCCTCCTCCCCAAATTTCTATTTTGTTCTTCTCTCCTCCTGCCTCGTCACTTACCTTATGTGTCTTCTGTTTTCCACTCTCTCTAGAGTGTAAGCTTGGAAGCAGGGCCCTCTACCTCATTTATCAGTCTCTGTTTGTCTAATTTCCGTCTGTAACTCCCCATTAAGCTCTGTAACAAGAGCTGCATAAATTGTTGGCACTATATAAATAAATGTTCATATAAATAGTCGATGTCAAAATTATTAGGATATTGTAAGCTAATATTGATTGGTTGTTTTCTTTAGTACTGAATCACTGTTTTAATTTGGCATTTTTTATTTTCTATATGTAGGGAATTGAACTAAACAAATCAATAAACAATAAAGTATACAAAAAAACAACAACACATACCTGTACTAGATTGAACAATTCCAGATGCAACAGTTTGACCAAGAAGGTCATACTGATTTAAACGTGAGCCATCTTCCGCTACTACAACAGATTGCGCTGGTTCCCGTGTCCAAGAGTACACTACCTCAGCTCTTGTGTAGGCATCTGTACAGAATATACAATATAATGACTATTAAAAACATTATATATGGTAGCTGTAGTGTACATTGTGATGTGAATACATCTAAATTTGGAAAAAGGTCCCTGGACTTAATAGACCTTCACTAAAAATTGGGGCTTGCATAGACATGGGGTGGTTGGGGGGATTTGGGAAGCCCAACAGTCAGGATACATGATGGGGGTTGAAGACACTTTGGGGGTTGTTGATCCGCAACCCTTGAGGACGTTTTTATACTAAATATATAATTGTAATGTTGTATTGTCCATTATAGTACCAATGATGCCCAGCCAGCGAGCGAGTTGTTTAGGAGATATAAGTTATTGTGGTTTTGAATTCACAATTAGCATACAATGTTCATGCACTGTAACTAATAATCCCTCATTGCTAATGCAGCTTTATCTTTCACTGCAAATGTAGGCAACTATGTGCAATTGATTTACTCAGAAGTACACGTCTGAGTGCTCAGTCAAATAGTGTTGTCTGCACTTGGTTCATACACTGGTACAGTATTCAGTAGCACAAACTTACAGCTTCCAAATTTCAAAGGACAAGCATGGGCATCCATAGGGAAATCCTCCAAATGCATGGGACATTCAGCTCTCACAGTTAATCTAAGAAAGGAAGAAGATTAATGGATAGGGTGTAACAATCCCTTTACATACAAGTGAATTATTAACAAAAGGTTTTCAAACAAAAAGTTGTCAAAACAATATGAAGGGAAATGTAACATTTACAAAAAGGGGCATTTTTGTGACTATTACAATAGGTGAAAATGAGAGCACTTTGTGAGGGAAAACGTTGCAATCAGTAAATATATGAATTAGGGGAACAGCAGGAGTAAGCGCAGTAGTGAGACTATAAGGTAGTGCAGAAAACATCTCATATGCAAAATCAAGATGTAAGACAGATTTCAATCCTACTTAATGGAGAGAATGAGAGCTGGTATGATATATTTAGTAATGAGGACAGAGATATTACACAGGGAAGAGTTTTAGAGGCCTCTAGACATATTGATTGGCTGTGAACTTGGGCAGGGGGTATTGTTCAAAATGGAGCAATACACTGAGAATGATAGAGGAGTATGATAAGTGTCACGATTCTGAGACCCACTTCTGGCAGTCAGAGCTGGTTCTCTCTCTCATGTCTTCTATCTTGTGTGGTATCTTGTCTTGCTTTCAAGATCTCTCTAAACAAAGTAAACAGGCCTACGTGGGAGGGCTAAGAAACTATCCCTCCCACTTTTGTGTTTAAAGGAAGTGATGCATAAATACACTGGAAACCAGGATGTGATGTAAAACACATCATCTCAATTAAGGTTTTATAAGCTATAGCCAAGCAGAGATTCATTCAGTTTCTTTTCTTCCTTGGTGGAGGTGGTAAGTGTGAACTTGGAGCAGTGATCCATTACTAGATGTGGAGGCCTAACCATGGGTGAGATCAAACGTGTGGGGAAGGGGTTTACTATATGTTAGAGATAGATAGAGATTAAAGGGGTTGTTGCTCTGTGGGGATTGGCTGTGTGTGTTTGTGATAAATGTGTAGTATTGTGTTGTTGCTTTGTAATAAATACCTTTTAATGTAGACGAACCTTTGTGATATATATATATATATATATATATATATTTATCTGGTGATACACCACATCTTGTGCTGGGCAGTCGGAGGTGAGTTTGTGACATATGGCAGGAGGGCAGAGCATGCACAGCACCAAACTATAAAAAGGTTGGCATCTCAGAGTGGTACAGGTATGGTGCCATATGTTACCATCAGCTATTGAAGTCAGTAAAGTGCAAGCTATGCGCTACAGGTGCCAGTCTACTCAAGCCTTGTATTCTAGTTAGTGCTCATTTTTCCTAATCCTTGCCTTAGTCCTTTAAGGCAAGACTTTGTTACATTTTGACCTATTCTGTTATCCACATACTGCTATACTGGTTTGCAACAGGACCTCACCACAAGGGATCATCCTAGTTCCGGGCTGGCTCAACCTTGGTGACAAGGCTGGTTAAGGGTGAATAACTCCCCCAGTGGTATTGATCTGGTTGCAGCATGACAATGAGCTTGCAAAATAGTGAACAGTTGAAGGGGATGAAGAAACTAGTTAACAGTGGTGAATGGGAATTAAAGAGGGACTAATGCCTAACATGTTTTTTTATATATACTGTATATTAAAGGCCTTGTTTAAAACATTTTTTTTTTAAACACTACTATCCAACTACCATCCAAAATATATTCCATAGTGTTTGTTCATAAAACAGTCTTTTTTTCAGGAGGAATTGTAAAACTGCTAATTCACTGAGATAGTTGGTTGCTCCTAGTGTTGTTTTTGTGTGTTAATCAGCAAAGCTGAGACAAAGGAAAGTATTGTTAATAGGAATGCAAATATGCATGCTAAGGAGAATGTGAAGGTCAACAACAAGGAAAATTGACAATAAAGTAAAAGTGAAGGTAAAAAATTATACTAAAGATAACTTGACTCTGTCAATTAGAAAGAATGACAATAAAGCAGGGTGGCAAAGGTAGCCAGCAAAAAGAGGTGGGGAGCCAGGGCTTCTAAGGAGTTTCAACAAACTGTTGGTGCTTCAGTAGTAAAGGGATCAGGGAACATGCTAGATATTCATAGGTAAGTTGTTCCAACACATTGTACCAAGACAAGAGGTAAGTATTAGGTGAACTCTTCAATATAAGCACATAAGTCCTCCCAATATGGTATTTTTTTTTACTTTACAGTTTAACCCCTTTTTTTAAGGTTTTAATGAAATATCTAATTAAAACCGTGAGTATTTAACCATAAAACCAAATTTGAATTTGAAAAAGTAGAAGATGGTTTTGGACCATATATGATTTATGCAAGTCATCTGGAAGATTATTAATATCTATGTATGAAAAGACTGCCTCTGCTACTGGAGAACATTTGAAGTAATGGTTGTAAAATCAATTTGGCCTAGGTCTGTACATGGATTCAATAGATTTTTTTTTGTAGCAGACTTTACTTTTGTTGTTCAGGCAACATGGTAAGTCAGTAACACCATCCTTGGTGTGAAGTAGCTATACAAAGAACCTGTCTCTTTCAGCTCTGTGAAAATGTGCTAAATATCCTAATATACACACTTACCTAAGAACTGTAGCCACAAAAACATGGTAAGTTAAAATATTTTAACTTTGTTCACTAAAAATTAACTATGGTAACTGGCAATAATTTGCAAAAAGCCCCAGAACAAATAGCTGAGTTAGAAACATAGATGTGTGGCCTGGGAGATTTTAATTAGGCTGAATAATCACTAATCATGTAGTGATTCAAAATAATTTGTGGATATATATAACCCCCAAACGGCCTATTATGCTACATAGGAATAATATAAAGACATTTTTATTTTTCAATAAAACGAATCATTTTACTTTTAAGAATGTATCCTTTTCAAAATTATATATATTTCAGTTATGTTAGATCATGTTTAGATCTTCCTTATTCCGTGCTGGCTCAAAATGGTTCACAGATTTGAGTCACAGTTGAGTCACAGTTTTACCTTATTCATGATGGTTGAGATAGATTTCAGAGATATTTATTATATGTAAATGTATTTTAGGCTAATGTTTTTAGATTTATCGCACTACATTATGAAGGTGACTCTCAGAGTCGGTCATTCCATACCATTAGCTTTTCAAACTGTAGTGAAAGCAGTGACAGATGTATAGAATTACACATTATCCTATGAATAAATTGGAATCCCCTTAGTTCCTTTAGTCTAGGCACCAATGGCACAAAAATGAACAATTTGCGGGGAAAAAAGGAAGCTATTTCTATCCAGAATAACCTTTTATTTACAGTAATTATATATTTGAAAACTGTTCCACTGGTTTATTAAATATTTCAAGGAATAACGTAATATACCACCATCAGCATCACAGAGGTATGTTCCCATATATTAAATAATAAAAATATTCAGGCATTCATGAAATTACACATAGGAAGGCTTAACTGTATTTTTTTTCTTTTAATTCTCTAATTGTAATTATGTTAATAACAAAATATTGAAAAAAATGTCCGTTGATACGTATAGAAGCATAATATCCATTAACATAGAAGACAATCCTCAAAATGTGTATAATGTTAATATATATTTATTACTGTATGGCATTTAGAAATACAATGTATGTTTTTTAATGTTTCAAAGTTTTTATATTGTAAAAAAAAATCTCCAATTGTAATTATGTTAATAACAAAATATTGAAAAACATGTCTATTGATATGTATAGAAGAATAATATCCATTAAGATAGAAGACAATCCTTAAAATGTGCTTAATGTTAATATATATATTTACCTCATAGTATAAAGAAGAGTTCCATCCTCTGTTATTCGTAACAATTTGTTTGGCATTGTCATATTGTGAGCCACCGATTTCTTGCCGTTGTGAAAAAAAGTATCTGGTGTCCATATTTTACTAGCCATTAAATTATTTAGACGGAGAACAGTCATGGGACCCTTGAATTTTAGTCTTTCATCCCGCCATCCTTGTCGAAAAAATACATCAATTGTATATTCCTATATATGAGAGAACAAACAAACAAACATAGATTAACATGCATGATCAAAATATTCAAATGACAAAAAACCATTACACATTCAGGGATCATCAATTGATTTATACTTTATAATGTAATAAAAATGTAAGTAAAACTGGATAAACCCTTTTGTTGTTATTTAACAAAACTTTAACCTTTGAAAATGTTCTTCTCTGTTGATCTTAATGTAACGAAAAACTCATAGAATTAAATGTAATGTTTTAATTAAAAAAAATGGTATATATTTCACTGTTTATTAAATACTTGCTTCATTTATTGAGAATATAATTATTTTTGCATACAGTGATATAGCTGAACACACCCAGTTTTAACCGACTTACGAACTGCTTGCTAAAATAAATAAGAGAAGACCACAAACGTAACATAATAATTAATGGGGAATTAACGATTAATATCGGTGTACGCGCAGAAAGTGATATCTCTCAGTGGTACTGAACTCACATGTACGGAATCTAATCTACGTCTTATTAAATTTAATACACGTAAGGTACAAATGATTTGACAAGATACGCATAATTAATAAATGTACTAAAACTGCACTGGTCAGATTATGTGGAATAAGCATCATGGCATGTCGATATAACCTTTTAGCTGAGTAGGGCCTGATATAATAATGATAAACGTATTGCTTGAGATTATTTAAATGATCAAGTTTCAAGCATTTAAAATTAGAAATTACTTTAGGGGGCTTTGGAATCCTGAGTGATTGTACAATAAAAGACCACCTATCTTACCTCCAACTACTCCGTCTCTGGTTCATTATTGGTTTCATGAAGCAGAGGTCCAAGCTAAGATTAGTAATTTACATATTTTAAAGATATCTATGAATTCATTAATTATGCTTCCTCTGGTTGTGTTGGGTTTTTTTGTGGGCAAAAACATTAAACCAAGAATATGCTAACACGTGCTTAATATTTTTAATATTTAATGAAATTACAAAACTATAGTATGTTTCTATTTAAAAGGACACTTCAACCTCCAAATGTGTTTTAATGCATCCAATAGCAATACTAATATTCTACTTATAATTTATTTTTCCATGAAAACGTATAATTTTCTATACAGAAAATATAATGGCTTCCTCATAAAAGAGAATATTATTCCCCTGCTGAAGTGTCATTTTGTGAATGATGCCATTTGTCCTAATAGGCTCTTTGTGAGTGAAAAATAAGGTAGATCTTGCATAATATATGGGATTCTATACAAAATGTGCCTGCACTTTATATGTCCCTGCATTTTATATTCCATGTCTCCCTTTTGAGGAATCCATTATATCATCTGTATAGTAAAATATAAGTTCTAGAAAACGTAATGCGCACGTAAGTTTGATGAACCAGCCTTTTCTCAAGTGAGGGTATTTGGGGCAGGGATAGGCACTAACAATGCTTATGGTGGACCTTTACTGGGTTCCATGACAGACAATTTAATGTTGTTCTATGGGCCTTACCATTAACATATGTTGAAATTGTCCACAATGCTCTCATAATGTATTATCAAAAAACGATATGCTAATTGTTGAGTCTGATAGACCTAAATCTAGACCAGATAAAGTGAAAGCCATAGTTCTCCTCTTTTCCTGCATCTCTTTAATATCTACAGAACTTGTGATCTTAGACCATGGCTTGATTGTGTGTGAATATATGTTAATGTATTTTTTTTTATATATTTATTTATCTGTGTTTTTACATAACTATATTTTGTATGTATTTTAATGGAATAAAGAAATACAATCTTTATCAATATATATATATAAAAAAAACCTTAGTAGTAGCGCTGTGAACAATTTTGCCATTACATAGGGTCAAACCTCGAAATCCTAGTCTACTAAAACAAACTATAATGGAAACAATTATAATACTCACCATATCATGATCAGAAACTGGCCCAAAACTCGTGACAAAGATGTCCGTGTTCACTTCAGTTACACGCTCTGTTGAAGCAACAAATTAAGATGCTCAGTCTCTAATAAGAATGGTCATTAGATCCCCTATCTCTATTTTACCCCCACATGTGGAAAACATATAAAATATGCTAAGTAATAATTTCAGGCAGTTATTCTGTTAAACACTGTAATGACCTTTCACACTGTATTGCTCTGAGCAAAAATATATGTTGGTTCAGTGGGCATGGCCATAACTTAGGTGAGCTACATGACTTTATATACATTTTATATAGGGTCACACAAAGTAATACTGTGGCATCTAATAAGGAATACACAACCTAGTGCAAATGCATAGAATAAATGTTGCATTTTTGTAAATTACAGCTATTACCTGAATACTATCGACATACAGGGATAAATAAAATATTGTGTGTGCATCATGATCATAATGCACATGTCCCTAATGACTAGCACACATTTTGAATATGCTTGCTGTCCTAATCTGCCCGCTCCTGGCTCAGGCTGAATTTGCTGTTTCTGCCATCTTCAAAGTGTTGATCTGGACTACAAGAACATTATCTATCCATTTGTTTGGCGCTGTACCATCTTGTATGTTTTCCCTCAGCGGGGGACACCATGTGTCTGTTTTTATTATTCTTTTTCTAGATTTATTAAAATATGTATCAACAACCATGAGCTCTATCAAGATACCTTTATTTCAGGTGATTTTGTGAGTGCTTTAACATATTCATACTTAGTCATTGGGTCATTCTCAGTATTACTCCTTTTGTGTGTGTTTTTACTTTTTATTTACAAGATCCCTATGATTCTGCGCCATTCTTCTATATTTTGTGTTTGTCCATTGTTAGCACTTGATCAAATTCCAGTCTAGTTTCTGGAATCTAGCTAAATCCTAAATGATGTTCTGTTAGCAAGAAACAATTGTGATTCAATCATCCTAATCCTGATGGTTCTCATAGGTGCAACAATATTGACCATTGAATTTTAACAGAGTTTTTACAACACTGTTGTAAACTCTTTAGCACAGCTGCAAGCTGATTTAAGTATTTTCTTGTTGGACGATCACAAAACATGTCATCAGGAATATGCTCACTGGTGCAAACAAGCATTGTATCTTAAAATATAACTTATGTCCCAGGTATGCATTTATTATTTTTATTATCCTTGTCATATTTAATGATGTAATATACATTGGATATCATTAGACCTAATACATATGACCTAATATACTGCAATGTTTTAGAGGCACAAAAATATCTCTCTTTTGCTCTAGACAGAACTGTATCTAGCGCTTTCTATGCCCGAGGCAAGAATAGAAAATTGTGTCATCTCCCCCCCCCCCTTTTAATACAGTTTTATAGCACTTATTTTGCAGAAAAAATAAAATCAGATACACCCTTTCTTGGAGTACTCAGATGTTTGGGATGTATGGTTTGCTCAGTGCTGGACCCTGTGGACTCTTTCCTAATGATCAGTTGTGTTGAGAGATTTGCAGGTCTTTGCAGGCATAAGCTGAACTGGGTTTATATCTGACTCTGGTCTAATTATTCCTGCACATTATGTGATTAACACTTGAGTACAGATCACAAGGGACAGTGACCTATAGCCAGGGCCGGCCTTACGTGTTCTGTTCTCTCTTTCTCTTCCTCCCAAACCTGTTATCTCATTCCCCTTCTCATGTTTTCTCCCCCCTCATATTGATTATCTCTCTCTCCCCTCCCCATATCTCTTTCCTTCTCCCCATATCACTTTGCCTCTCCTTCCCTCTCTCCATTTTCCTTTCCATCTCCTTCCCCTCCCCATATATATTTCCCCCTCCCTCCATATCTCTTTCAGTCTCCTTCTCCTCCCCACATATCTGTTCCCCCCCCCCCCTGTTTTCTTTCACTCCTCCTCCCATTCTTAATTGAAGTGGGCAGCATAAGGTCCGTGCGTTCAACACACACAGAGCTCATTAAGTGCTGCTCACGCTCCCTGTGTGTAGTGATAATGCAGGGCATCGGAAATATGATGCCCTACATCATAACTAATAGCACTTACTGAGCATGAGCAGCACTTACTGAGCTCCGTGTCTGTTTAACTCGTGCAGAGGGCTGGTGAGGGAAGATCTTCTGATCTCCCCAGCCAGTGCCTCCTACTAGCAAACTTTTTTTTTCAATGGCGCCTCCTGGGGTTTCTCGCCCTCTGGGGTGTTGCACCCTGTGCAACAGAAAAATAAAAAACATAAACAATAAAATAGTATATACCTATGTTAGTTTGCATGGTACATATATAATAAAAAGGATGGTTGGAAGATGGAAAGAAATGGTTATGGTAAGGAAAGTAAAAAAAAACTGTGAGAAAACACTGTATTTCAAGGTGAGAGGTGGAAATTAAAGAATAGGTCAGACAAACCTCTTCAGCAGAGTGGAGGGAGCAAGTTTGGATATATTTAGAACTGAAATTTGAAATATAGCATAGGGGGCAGTTTAACTGAGTGACAGTATTTTCAGTAGTCTAAACTTTAGCTCTAGCATGTAGCTGCATAATATTTTCCTTGAGTTAATATTTAAAAACATGTACATTTTTAAAAGCTATGCATAGGTAAAGAGTGGGCAACTCAAAAGAGCCGTGGCGTGTACAAGTAATTTTTTTTCAAAATCTGCCATATTTTTCATCAATGAGTTTTATTGTGATAGACATATTGTTTACATCAAGTTTCTATTTCTTGGCATGCCAGTGTATTTAGCTGCATATAATTGGTGATTTGGATTACAGACATGGTTACTTGGGTACTATACATGTTATAAAATGTGTTTATCTTTTCCTGTAGAATAATTGCCTATTAAAATATTAAGCATACATAATATTTCTTGTTAAAATAAAAAAGGATGTTAAGAAAGCTAATCTGTCCTAATATCTTGGTATGTGCAAGACCTACTGTTCCCAGGCAAAGTCTTAAGCAGTTGACCCCCTCTCATACCCAATTTGTCTAATAGATCTGCCCCCAAACAGCTTGTTAGTACCATAACTGTCCCCATACTTCTCACTAGTGCCATACCTGCCCCCAAACAGTTTGTCAGTGATATATTTGTCTCCAAACAGCTCATCAGTGACATACCTGTCCCCAAACAGCTTATCATGCCATAAGTGTCCTCAAACAGTGCGCCGGTGCCATGTCTTGCCATATCTGTTTGTAAGTGCCATATCTATCTCCAAACACTTTCCAGGTACTAGATGTGTCCCCCAAACAGTTTGTCAGTACCATATATGTTCCCAAACAGCTTGTTAGTGCCACCTCTTTCATCAAACAGGTTGACAGTGCCATCTCGGTTACCAAACAGCTTGTCAGTGATATCTTTGTCCTCATAAAGCTTGTCACTGACATAGTTGTCCCCATACAAATGAGGCTAATGTGGTTTCCTGATTCAGAAAGTATTAGGATATTTATTTATAGGCACAATCAAGGTGGTTAAAAACAGTATTCAATGCAAATATCAATATTTTCATTTTCCAATTTAGATCATTTAATCGTCTTCTTACAGGCTTTGTTGGCAAATTTATATCTTGTAAATGGCTCTGAATATTTTTCAACTTTATAATGTTTGAATACTACTTACTTTATATTTATTTCCTGGTTTGCTTTACTGGTTAGCCACATTTGTTTTAGTTTGCTTCTTTTAGCATACTTCTTATGTGTCCTGTTAGTTTGAAGGTAATCCACTTACCTTCTGTGTTTTCCCCCAAGAAATAATCCATCCCAGTCAACAAGACCAAGAGTATTAAACCTGCTGGCCTTTCAGCATTTTGGTGAGATCCATGTTTGCCTTTTTGAATTAATCTCAAAGGTTACCATGTTATGGTCATTATTTCAAAATAACAAATTCAGAAACTTCCTGCTTTAGCAGAATTGTTAGTTCCAATTTTCCAGTCTAGTTATGGGTAATTAAAATGAAGATCTAGACTTAAAAAATACTTTAACATATAGACATCCTTTTTAAATTGTGTATAATTATCACTGTAGGGTAGTAGGTGAGCGGTGACATAATGGCCTTGAAGAAGAAAAAAAATTTAAAGATTAGACTTTATATATGTTTTACGAAATTGTAGATAACCGCCACACATTTTTTATTTACTCCCATATCCCTCCCTTATTTTCAACCTATTTCTTCTTGTTTTGATGAATATATTTATACAGTAATTATGTTTCTGTAACAACTCCAAGTTTTAATTTATATAACCTATTGCATATTTTAACTGCAAGTACTAAACTATTTTATATCACATATATTTGTTTTTGCATTATGATTCTCTTTTGTTGAGATCTTTGACCAAGAAAGTCTAATAACAACTAATAAAATGTATTAAACCATGTTATAAAATACCCTATTCTTGCTGAGTGTTTTGCTTGCTCCAGTGACAAAGAGTTAAATCTTTAGGCATATCCAAGCCTTTTCCATCTTTTTACTGCTCATTATTTTCGTTTTGCTCCTCGTTCAGGTTCTTTTATTTTCACCCACTCTAGTACAGCTACACATTCCTCATTATCCCTGAATCCTCTATGCCTTTATCTCCTTCAGTTTTTCATTTGGCTTCCTTATTTTCTCTCTGGGGTCTATGCACTAAAAGGTGAGTTGAGGTGAGATGAGGATAGCTGAATATGTCATCTCACCAATTTAGCCATACATTGTGCAGGAACAAGCCTGGTTAATTTTTCCTTCACTAAGTGGGGGATGATGAAATGTCCATCTCACCTCAACTCACCTGCTACTCACCTCAACTCACCTTTTAGTGAATAGCCCCCTCTGTGTCTGTGGTGGTCATGCTCTTTTCCAAACACTTTATTTTACACTTGTATTTTTTGCCATGTTGTCTATTGCCTCAAACTTCCTTGATCATGTATTTTTCTATTAAAAACGTAACTAAAAAAATATTTTAAAGGTTGTAAAATAAAACATGTACAAAAAGATTTTCTGACTTTTTTTTTGTCAAGGGATCTTATTGTTGAAAACCTGATGTAGAAAACAAATTGATTTACACTGAGTTTTAGTTTACAAAAAAAAAAAAAACCTGAAATGTTTTAGTGGACATAGCAGGGCAAGATCTACGTACCTTTAGTAAATAAACATTTTATAGGACCTAAGCAGGGCAACATCTGTATGCCTTTGGTAGATAAACTGTTTGATGTCCTAGAAAATACCATCTGCCCCTAAGTCAGAGTATCTAGTACAGTAGGAGACTGTGTCTTTTAGGAAAAATACTAATCCCTTAACAATGATATACATTAATACATTGAAAATGTTCTTAATATTTTCTTCTAACTGATTTTCTTCTTTAACTGTACCTATCATTTCTAGGGGCAGTTTCTACCTGGAAAATTCTTCTGATTTTCTGTATGCTGTCCATGTTTTAAATAAACTTATTTTCACTTATTTAATAAATACAGTTCTCCTGTAGTTTTTTTTGTAATCATTATTATTTTGAGACCTGCCAACTTTAGTTTATCAGACATCAGTGACAATACACAGGGGATGGACTTGCTCCCTCTGAAGCAGTAGTCATGCTGACAAAGTGCTGCCATTAGCTATTACTGTGGAACCAACCTCTGGTGAATTTAGCTATATCAAGTGTTGTTGCAGGGGGTGCATTTATATCTAACTCTGTGTGCTGTGATGTAACACATGAAGCGTTAAGAAGATAGGGCTTTTTCTACAGCAAATTTTACAGTCAGTTTTTTAGAAAATGGGAAAAGTTGAGGGAAAAATGCACATCTGTTGTGTTTTTTTTTACTCACTGTGTATTTAAAACTATATCTTGAATATTGTTTTTAAACAGTGTGTGGAACTGGCCCTTAACATCTTAGACTAGTGATATCATTATTACAAGCTTCTCAAAGACACTCACAGGTTACAATTAGAAGGCTGATAACATATTGTGCTGCCCGTAGTAAAGGAATAATGATGTTTTGCAAAATAGGGTCATTTGCTATTTCCTTGTTAATATTATGCACTGGGGTCATTATAGTTCTACTGGGGTCATTATAGTTCTCCCCTCCCCCAATAAAATTAATATTACTGCCTGGGGCCATGAAATAAAATAATTATGGCTTCCATGGGGCCATGGGCAGGTGCATTGCCTGTGGCCCCAATATACATAGACTAATGCTAGGCCCCAAACTCATTAAAATAAAAAATAACCAGGCTTGGGGCTAGCTATATGCCACAATCCCAGAATATATAAATTCCCCACTTTCCTAGTGTAAGGGGCTGGCCAAATGCCCCATGTACCATTAATAAATAAAAGAAAAATCAAATTACATAGCAAAATACAGGTTAATTCCACTACTGTGAGCGGAATATTGTACACTTCCTACTCCGATAATTCCTGACTGCACAACCGGTACCACAATGCTCTAAAAACTCCATGATCGAAAATGAATATTGAAGACTAACAACAAAAAAAAATTCATTTAAAGAAGTAAGTATGTACCTCAAAATGACGATGCTTAAGAAAGTCCATGGAAGATAGACGTAAAGCCTTTCAGCACAGCACAGCCACTTTCTTTCAGCTGAACATTTTTGTTGGGAGCAGGTAAAGCTTCCATTATAGTTTGTGATTCTTTTTATGTGTGATTTTGCATTATATTGCTTTTGATAAGTGAGGAAAAAATGGAAAACAAATGTTTTAAACATTCTCATCCCCTCCCCCGACAAGTAAAAATAAAGATTGATGCTCATCTTCGGATCCCCCACAACCGGCCCCAATGAGACTTCTAAGATATGTGAGTGCCATTTAATGGATCTTGGTTTTTTTTAAGATGGGCATTGGAAAAAGCTAAAAGTTAATAGTTTAATTAACATTTGCTTATCAGTTTGCTAATGTGAAGCTACTTTTTTTAGCTGGTAATCACCAGCTAAGTGGTCAAGCACTCAATAAAATATAGCTGTTACTAAACTAATGGCTTCCTTCCTTCCTTCTTTTTTTTGTATTTAAATATTTTATTTGAGTCAGAACTGATGCCAGCATGTTACATACAGTATACTCATAAAAGTCCATGATATTCATGCATGACAATTTGGAAATTACATTAATTTTAATGAAATTATTCTCATTGGCTCCTACAGCAAAAAAATTAAATAAAGGGAAATTACTTTTACTCAGCTAGTGTGGGAAGTCCTGGTTTCTTGCAAACTATTTTAATTTCACAATTTCATCTTGCTGTAAGTATTTTATATTTTAAGCAATGCAAAATGTAAAACATGCATTTTAAAGTACTTTGGAAGCATATTAGTATGCATTAATATTTGGAAGATGCACTTTGGGCACTAGACACTAATTTTAATGGTCATTCAGAATGGCTATATCGGGATTCTTACATGATAAATGGCTGACTGAACATCTTAGCTAAACTTTGGCACTCCAACTGCTAGGGATTACATTTTAATGCTGAGGAAGTATCTTATAATGCTCAGGAAGTATCTTAGCTAGCTGAGTAAAACGAGATGTGTACAGTGTAAGTCTCCATTATCACTCTAGTTGCTATGAACTCAGCTTCCAATGGTGAACCAGTAAGCACTTTGGCTACCATCATGGTATCTGGAGTTTCCAGCAGATAGTAAGCCAAATATTAACAATCCTGTCTTGGGAAAGGATGTAGCAAAATGGAGAAATAAGCAGAAGAGGAATAAGATTGGGAGATATGATTAGATAATTTAGGAAACACTGACATAGTTGAAAGGATTTAATTGAGGTAAAAGAAGCACAAAACACAAGACTAGAGAAAATGAAGTATGGACATGAAATAAGAATGAAAAAGGTGCCACAAAACCTTAACACCAACTCTAGCTATACAAGCTACATACGTGATTGAGTAACAAATGTTTTATATGTTCCAATAATTTCATGTTTTCTGGGGTGCTATCTGCCTGGGTATCTACCTTGTTGGTCTTGGCTGTATATATTTTTTTTGCGTAAGTTACTTTGTATATTGTGTTATTTAATGCTTTCTGTTTATTGTGTTATATTTTTTTCCTTATATATTCATTTGATTCTGGGATGGATTATGCCTTACTGATTATGTATTACTATTGCTTATTTTTTCATTATATTATCTCTGTTTGATTGAAAAGGTATTTTATTATTTTTTCTGTTTTCGGTGTGCATTCTTTCTGTTTTATTTCCAATAATTTCATGTACCTAATGTTTTGAACACAGCTTTTGAGTACACCTCATGGTGGAAATATTTGGACTAGTCAAACTTAAGTGCAGCAGCTGTTTTGATTTTTTGCACAAAAAAAAGATAAATCGAATTATTTTACTGCTCAAACGTTTAAAAACAGAATGTACTCTGACCCTGTTGCCTTCAGAATTCTAAAATAATCCTGGAATAAATGCATTATGGGAAAGCATCTGACATATTCCCTGCATCACATTTTAAATAACAAGCTTTTAAATAAACAATCAAGATGTAGAGAAGGAAAGAAAGCAAATTACACTGTTTTTAACCATCTCTATAAATAAACTCGCATGTTAGGGCGCTTTCTCTCTTTCTCTCTTTTTTTCTTTATTAGTTTATATTTTGCCCTCTATTATTATGCTTTAGATCCTTCACCTGTCGCTTCTGCAGCTGTATTATTATATGTGTTTCCCTTATCTCTCTTACCTCTCTGTGTATCGCTGGAAATCATTAGAACAGGAATTATCAGACATTGAGACTAGGGACTCCCATTACCCTCCATTACTGCTATCTACCACCCTCTTTTTCTCTTACTCTTATATATATCTCTAACTACTCAGTTGGATGGATATCTTAATAGCTGCTGATCATTTATAGACAAGTGCTTTCTATAGGGCACCTCTCCTTTTTTCTTTATTTATTTATTTTGGATTAACTTTCTCCTCTCTTATGGTATGATATATGATTTTAATATATTGTACTTACCTTTAGTGATTTCCTATTATTTTTATCTTTCCATGTACGTGTATGTGTTAACTATTCACTTAGGCTTAAAATTTACGTGTGCCTACCTATTCTGATATATTTATTATTCATATATTTTTCTTTGCCTACTTTTTGTTCTAGGTATACTTTAGCCTTCCGATATTTTTGGTGGCTCTCCACCTTATTTTTTAAATACATAATTAAATAAAATTGTCGTTTTAAGTGTTCTGTGCTCTTTGTCTAAATAAACTCGCATGTCGAAGGATTACTTCTTATGTTTCTGTTTTGAGTCTAAAATTAGTAAAGCAACAACAAATCAGAGACGCTTTACTACGAACAACATATACCACATACAATTACAAAATTCTCATTTATTATCATATATAACTCCAAATATTTTTGTTTAGATTTTTTTAACGTTGCAATTGATGTCATATCTAACAACAAATATACAGGTAATTCAATATTTTCATAAAATAATTATATTCCCCAAATGAGTTACCTTAGTATCCACAGCTACACTATAAAATGAATATTAAAAATGTCCACTTAATCAATACAAACTGAAGCTTCAAATACCATTTCATCCAAAAAAATAAAATAATTGTTTCAAACAAGAAGCGCTGGGTTGAATCACATGCATATTTGATGCTACATAGACTGATAAATCTTAAAAGCTTTTTTCCATGGTTATATCTGTTAGCTGGAGGTTTTTATTCAAGTGGCAGCTTGTGAATTTAATAAACCGTGAGGGAGTTATTGTAATAATAGTACTCAATATCAATACACAAAGAGCGTGATTAGAAAATGGTTATTCTGTGAGCAGAGCAAGCACAAAGAACCATTCACACCACAGCACTCCCAAAAGTAAATAGCCCACCGCCCAACTATATCCAAAAATAATGATATGTGCACATATAGTTGTACAGTTATGTAGACAGCAAAGTGTGAGCTTCGTGTATATTAAAATGAAAATTAACCATAATGCATCAGTTACAAAGTATCTGTTTCAATTTACAGTTTTGCAGCAGTACACTTACACTATAGTGCCTTAGTGGCGCATGTTCCTGAGTACCAATTTTAAGTAGAAATTGGGCATTGGTAGGGCTGCATGTTCCAAATGATCTCCTTCTCTCTATATTACACAGGTTACAATATATGTGTACTACTGAGACATGCAAATATATGTTCATATATATTACATTAAATACAATTTTACCCGTTGTCAATTTTAACCATTCAATGACATGTGAAAAGAGACGACTGATCATAAAATAGTGAATGGTGGTGAACTTAGAATACCAAAACATAAAACAGCCATTATTATTTGAGTTGGAAAGAAAAAGACATTAGAAAATATTTCCAATAATAATACCTGATTTTTTTCTGTTCTGTTGGCAGTTCACTTTTAAATTAATAGACCCCACTGCATTCTCTTGAGTATGGTTAAATGTCATCAACTGACCTCAATTTTGCATTATGTAATCACTGAGCACTGCATATATTCTGCTGCTACAGGCTTTAGAGCACAAACCTTCATAGATGGGATTATTACCTTAAATCTGATATTTTATGGAATTTACATTGAAAACATATTTAATAAATATACAACTCTTTCTTTTATGGGTAGAGCATTCGTCATAAGAACCATAAGTTGTAGTACAGACAATAAAAAAAAAAAGAAACTATTTAATACAAACCTCCCAATCCCGGTCTTAAGCGGTTATCGTAGCCATCTAGAAGACGGTCCAGAATCCTTGTGAATACTGTGGTGTTGTCTCTAATCTCATCCTGTGTGCTTTGTCCGCAGCTGAAATTACAGGACATTAGAAGAAGAAAAAAAATTATTAAGCATTAGGACGAATACAATCCAGCCATCAGTAATTCTAAAATCTACTTATACTGATTCTGAGACACAAAATCTCTTCCATGCAGCCAGATTGCCATTCCAAAGCAATTGCTGAAAAAGATGGGCCCTTAGCTCGCTCAGCCTTTTCCTATTTTAATCAACATATCACTCAATCCTAAATACTGTGGATCACGATGAAAGTGAATGTCATTACGGATAAGGCATATTAACGTATAGTAATGCATATGATTCAGGTCACATGCAAAAGAGCATATGGCATTTATAACATACCTCTTTAAAAGAGTAAATCTGTATGTTAGGGGTTGTATATAAAGAAGATTCACTGCAAAGTATAAGCAAGACATGAGTGGTTAGGGCGCTAGGCTCCTACATTTAAAAGAGATTGCTCCTTTATATACATTTGAACAGTCTTTTGGAGCTGGTCCTGCTCCTCCACCACAGAAAGATTTGGCGGATCCTGTCAACCACTTTTCAGACACATTGAGAGAGCTGGGGCAACCCAAAGACGCAGTTCTTTCACAGATCTTGAGACTAGTATTTTACAGTGACACACACACGCGTGTTCACCAGGTGTATATATAATCCTATTGTTGCATTCATGTTGCTTTTTTACTGAAATTGTATATAGAACTATTTTAATGCAGATTCATTTTAGTATTAACTTACTGATCTATTCTATAGAGACATAACATTGATGCATTTAGACAAGGGGTGTCAAACTGTGGCCCTACAGCTGCTGGAGAACTACATCTCCCATGCTTCCATGCCAGCCTCTTAATTGAAAGAGTATTATGGGAGATGTATTCCATCAGCAGCTGGAGGGCCACAGTTTGACACCCATGAATCTTAGACAGTGATAACTAACTTTTAAAATGTTTATATTTCTCACATTAAATAATATAACTATTGAAACCTGTGCTTAAGTTTAGACATTAATTAAATGGATCATTACTAGAAATTATTATATTATTATACTAACACATTAGTTTGCACAACCCTACTTTTCATCCAAAAAAAGATACAGTGATTATGGAATAGTTGTCAATACGCTGGATACGGTAGCATGCAATTTTTTTTTCTATTGTATCCATTTTGGTGACTATGGTAAAATATTGGTTTCATGTGAGCAAATGTGTGATTGTTTGCTATACAATGATTTACGTCCTGCATGAGCATTTGACATCCAATTACAGGAAATGCATAAAATGAAATGCTTCATTTAACTCTTTGCCCACACTTATTAATTTTTTGCATGATTAAAGTGAAAGAGTAGATGCCACCATTCCTTTATTGTGAAGCATGCAGCCTGTTGCCAACTGTATCCTGTTGCAGATTTTCATCCAATCAGTAGAGACGACCATAAAACCCAGACAGATCCAAAATGGGAGTCAGCCATTGGCTGAGTGAGTATCAACACTCAGATCAGCTGTGCCTCAATGAGAGGTAGAGCTGAATGTAAAATCATGTATATCTGAAAATACTAAAATGAAGAGATGGGGTGGGCAAAGTGTCCATACAGGGACAGCAGTGTCCATTGAAAACCATAAAAATGTCTGTCACAAAGTCTAATACGTTACCACCATGGACAATGTTACTACCCACTAATATTTGGCTCTAACTGCATTTGCACCATGTTTATACATCACCCCTATAACAGCGTCCTGTATATTTGAGGTCAAATAGCTCAATTGGTCCCTTACAATTTCAATCAGTTTGACAGGTTTAAAATCAACTTACATTCTTATGCACTAAGGTTTTCACAACAGAACACAGCCAAATTGAGTTAAATCCAACAACAGAATTCACTTTCAAATAACCTATTGAAGTTAATACAACTGGGCAAGAATGAAAAGAATGCAATTGCCAAGGTTATTTTGCTGCGGTAGATTGCAAGCCAAATTTAAAATTGTGGGCATGTTACAATGGAGCCTACGTCAGGGATGCAGTCAACAAAATAGGTTTTATCTTGCCCCAGCAAAACTTATATAAATGTCTGATCCTCAATGAAAAGTAAAGTGCTTTAAAAAGAGAGTATAAACAAAAGAAACGTATGCCGATAAACTGCGTAAACGCCCAACTTTTACATGCTGAGACAAGGGTTATTGAAGGGCATGTCCCTACAACAGCACTGCCAAGCAACTCCCCAGATTCTGATTAACCAATGTGCATGCACAACAGATTGATTTCCAGAGAACTGGGACACTGGTAGAGGAAATTATGATAATGGGACAAGACTCCCAAATCTGGACTGTATCTTGCAAATCCAGAATGTTGATGGGATAAGAGATCTGATCTCACTTTGCTGCTGCTGCTGTTTCTAATAGAACTTTCGACTGAAGGATCCAAACAGCCTTTACGTTTAGAGCTTCAGTTTAGATGCATAGCTAATGAGGCAGCTGATGCTATTTAGTTCCCCTCAGGCTATCCAATTTTCTTCCTGGCTGATCTGCTATATACAGGTACTCCTATTACATCTATAAGCAATAGCTTTTACGCTGCCATTATCACAATTAGTTTTGAACCTAGAGCCCAAATTTTCTCCTAAAATAATTTCACTTGCACTAGTTGGTTATTTACTGAATTTAAAGAAAATCAGGAAATGAGGTTCTTAGTGATCCTGACAAATTATATAGGTCAATACACATTCACCAACAACTTTAACTACTGTATAATACTGGATTGTCCAACCATGTTCTGACTCTAGGCCACTCGACCATTTTTTGCTTCTTCTACTGAAGCTGTCAGCTGGACCTTATTATGTCCATTTGTCTGCAGCTTTGCCCTATAAATAGATGCTTCTTCGTGCAAACTGGGCTATTGCAGTCTCCCTACAGCAGTGTCTGGCTCCCTGGTACCCCAAACCTGAGGGCTCACCCAATAAGGTGAAGGGCTTCAGTGTTTCCCCTGCCTCCATATCATTCCTGCCTCAGCATACCTTCCAGCTGCACTGTCCGAGAGTCAGGGTCTGTGCCACCCCATAAATATAGCCCCCTACTACCAAGACTTACCTCCTGGTGATATAGGGTACTGCTAATGTGTATACTCACACTTATGTGAAGGTCTCTCTTACGTCTGGTACTTAATGAGACAGTGGAAGGATGTGAGCAAATCTATTCTCCATTCCTCTCTTGTGAAACGAACTACATGCCCACCAAGCTGGACAGCAGCCTTTACCACTGCAGCGGCCTCCATTCCACACTGAGATATTGCTGTGCCCAGCTACAGATAGAGCCAGGACTAATGAAGGCATAGTGGTGCCACATACTAAAAAAAACACATACTTGTTTGCTTGAAAATAAGGTTGCCCTGATTATAGGGCAACCCCCAAACTCTTAATTTCTGAAAAAAGAAAAGGTCTACATATAAGATGACCTTACAGGAAAAAAGAATCATCTGGCTACTGGCCCACCAGTACAACCAGGCCCCTTACTTGTTGTACCCCCAGTAATGGCAGCCCTGCTGAGAACTACCGGCCTGCCCTGTCCGAGAGCTACCAGTCTGCCCTACCCGAGAGCTACCAGCAGGGCCGGCGCCACCAGTAAGGTGACCTAGGCAGCTGCCTAGGGCGTATCTTAGCAGGGGGCGCCGGAACCCTGCTTTAAAAATAATTCCTCCCCCTTACTTACCTCCTCGCTGCTGCTCTGTCTCCGGTGCAGGTCCGTGGCTGTGAGGGAAGCGTTGTTTAAACTTTTTTTTTAAACAAACTTTATTGAATGCGCATTGGCTGGAGGGGAGCGCACAACGCTTCCCTCACAGCCACGGACCTGCATCGGAGACAGAGCAACAGAGAGGAGGTAAGTAAGGGGGAAGGTGTGAGGATCCTGGCATATTGTGTGGCATAATAATGATTAATATGCCACACAATATGCCAGGATTTAGGATTATTAAATAATCCTGGCATATTGTGGGGGAAAGTCCTGGCATATTGGGTGGCTAAGTCCTGGCATATTGTGGGGGAAAATCCTGGCATATTAGGTGGCTAAGTCCTGGCATATTGTGGGGGAAAATCCTGGCATATTGGGTGGCTAAGTCCTGGCATATTGTGGGGAAAAATCCTGGCATATTGGGTGGCTAAATCCTGGCATTTTGTGGGGCAAAATCCTGGGATATTGAGGGGCATAATCCTGGCATATTGATGGGCATAATCCTGGCATATTGAGGGGCTTAATCCTGGGATAATGAGGGGCATAATCTTGGGACATTGAGGGGCATAATCCTGGGATATTGAGGGGAATAATCCTGGCATATTGGGTGGCTAAATCCTGGCATATTGAGGGGCATAATCCTGGGATATTGAGGGGAATAATCCTGGCATATTGGGTGGCTATGTCCTGGCATATTGTGGGGCATAATCCTGGGATATTGAGGGGAATAATAATATGATAATGTGGGGGGGGGGTGGGGGGGGCAGCAAAAATCCTTGCACCGGCCCTGGCTACCAGTCTGTTCTATTTGATAGCGACCAGCTTTTCTGCTCCTAGAGCTAACAGCCTGTTCTGTCCAATAGTTACCAGCCTGTCAAGTTGAGAGTTACTAGCCTGTACTGTCCGATAGCAACCAACCTATCTTCAGCGAGAGCTAACAGCCTGTTCTGTCCGATATCTATAAGTCTGTCCTGTCTGAGAGCTACCAGCCTGTCTTCTCCAAGAGCTAACAGCCTATCCTGTCTGAGAGTCCAGGCGATGAGTGGCAGCTGCCTAGTACATCCAGCGAGCGATATCTGCCTAGTACATCCAGCGAGCGATATCTGCCTAGTCCAGCTAGCAAGTGGTACCTGCCTAGTCCAGCTAGCAAGTGGTACCTGCCTAGTCCAGCTAGCAAGTGGTACCTGCCTACTCAGCTACCAGTCCTGTCTCAGCTACCAACCAATTCTGTCTTAGTTAACATCCAAGTCTGAGCTATGTAGATGCCACAGCATTCCCTGCACCAAATGCTCCTGACATCCTCTCCTGGCTTGTAACACTAACCAGCTGTTCATCACCATTACTTTACATATTAAAAGAATGAATTTCTGAATATGTGGCCCCATTATTCGTGATCATGTGTCCCTAAAACATGAGACCTTGTGGTATAATATATTGACACTGTTTCCAATCTGCCAATCGTCATAAATGTCCAGTAAGCAGACAAATACAGCTAGCAATCTGTGTATTATGATGATAATGCCACATTTAATAAATATACATTTCCAGTCAATTCTTACGCTAATTTCCTACATTGGAAATTCAAGACTACAGAGAACTGATCCCATTTAAGCAATCATACATGTATATTTATACAGTACAGTTTTTGCATTTCATTCGAATATACAATAGCATACAATACACAGCAGAATACAGTTGGAGAATCTTTCCCCAGGGCAATACTGCTGACATTACAATATTTTTCAGCAAGACTGACAGCAGACAAACATACTGACCAAAGAGTCCTGAAAAGATTAACACCTAAAACTCCCTAACATACTCTGCTGTACACCTTCTATGTTTTGCCAATGACCTAAAACACAGAATACATTGATTTAATAAAAACCATTTATGGTGTATTTTGTGTCAGACATTGTTTTTCATCTTTTTATCATATGTTTATTCAACCATGAGTCACATCTCTGATATTTAGTGCATTCAAAGGAACTATAAAGACAAGTGGAGCTTTCTTTTGACATAACATATAGTCTGCCATTTAGTATAAGCAATATATTAGAACAATGGAGGAAAAGGAAAGCCGTTTTTCCTATTTTGCTTGTGATAATGGGCACAAAACTAATAAATCTAACAAAATATGGTGCCAAAACCTTGTATTTATGTCTTCTGATTTTGGAAATACCACATATACATAGGATTTCCATCTTTTTTATGGGGAAATACAAAACCTTTTCTTTTGACAATAACAGGCCATATTGGACATATAAACACCGTATTTTTCAAAAATGTAATTTTCACAGATATTTATGCTTCGTATAGTCTGATTTGTAGCAATAGATCACTACCATAGTCCATACAGACATTAGGGGAGGAAAGTTCTACGCAAGAATGTGGGGCCAGACTGGCCTACTGAGAAACATGGAACTTCCCAGGTGGGCACTGCCCTGGGACTGGTTGATTCCTGATGATTGCTCCAATTGTACTACTTTGCACCTGAGTTTGATTTAAATATAGCCCCTTATGTCCTTTCTTATGTCCTAGTTCCATAGTAGACTAGGCTGAAAATATACTTGTATCCATCAAGTCCAAACATTTTCCTATTCCTTGTTTACCTTTCTTAATCTAAAATAATGCAAAAAAAAGAAGAAAAAAAAAAGACCCCTTCCTTATTTAAGCAATTCAGCTTTCAATGGGGAAAAAATCCTTATAAACTCCAATTGCCAATCAAATGTCTCCTTGGATCAACATGAACAAAATAAATATTAATATCTATAATAGCATACAAGGCCCTCTATGGTTTGGTTCATTAAATACAATATCCAGGCCCCTTGTAACAGGCAGTGAATTCCATACCCTTACTGTAAAAAAAAAAAAAAACTTCCACTGTCGTAGACTAAATCTCCGTTCTTCAAGTCTTAGCGGGTGACCTCTTGTCCTTTGTACTGTTTTGTTAATGAACAGGTCTTTAGAGAGCCCTTTAAATGGGCCCTGTACATATATATATATATCACTTATTTATGGTCAGTGGGGGTTTTTAAAAGGAGGTTAAAGACATATGGTTTTCCCCTATTCTGAGCAGAAAAATAATGGTGCAATGCTATAGGGTATAATTGTGTGAAGCTGGGGGGCTGCCATACAATTTCTTCCTCAGTCTGGCCCTACAAGAATGTCAAATATTTTGGATGGAGAATTCAAGAAAAAGAGGCAGTAGATAAAGGCTGATAAAAGGTTTTTTTTGTGTAGAATGGCTGGGCATTGTGTTTTGTATTTTTTAAGGGGCTAGTGGATGTAATTGCAGTATGTTTTTTTATCTATCACTACAAGAGCATATTTGCATACTCCCGGGATCTATTATGGCACCATTGGGTTCCACGTGACCGCTTGATCACCATTCGGTCTCCCTCTTTGGTTGAATGATTAGCGATCTAACCGAAAAGCCTTTAGACATGTCAGCATGCTTATAGTCATAAAATATATTTATAGTACAATAAAATTAATAGATTTAAGGGGGGGGGGGGATTTAAGATTACAGTTGTCCTTAAATTCTAGTTATTTAATTAAAACTCATGGACACCTATGTACCTGTTAATTTGTAGAAGTAAAATACTCTCTGTTGTAAAGATAGGACTTGGGTGGTTATTACACCTAGCTATGACATACACTGGATAAGGCTATACATAGTATCTGCTAATTTACATAATATTAAAGATGACTCACAATTTTAGTCATAAATTAGCTGTCTTGTGAATATATAATTAAGGGTCTCTTGCCATCATTTGCATAATTAATGAAAACTTAACATATTTCCCACCTCAAAAATACATTGCAGCACATTGTGTTGATAAAAGAGAGAATTGGCCACATTACACAGCTCATATAATCTTGCCTTTTTCATTATTTTTATTTAGACACATTTAAGACATGAGTCAATCTCAGATAGCAGGAGAAAATGATCTGAGGGGAAGCAAACTCAGATCATGAATGCATATGCAAATGACTTGTGATTCCTCCTCATTCTACCTCAAGCCATCACACAGAGCCTAGTTCCACTTGCAGCCCCCATGCTTGTTCAGTTGTAATGAATGGCACCCATGAAAGTAATTGAAAGTCATGTCTTGAAACATGTAAAGGTTTGTTATCCACAGCCCCCTATCTATGAAAATGTATAGAATTTATGGGAACTTCATATTTATCACACCACAAATGCCATAAAGAAGAAACAATATAGACACATTTATCAGTTATGCATTTTTTACAATTTTATTATTCAATAAAGCAGAACTAACAAACAAACTAAAAAGTGAAATGGAAAAATGACTTGCCTATCTTTAAAACTTAATTTTAGCTTTTATATTCACAGATCGAAAATATTTAGGTGACCCAATCTCTTTAAAGGCTGTATTTTACAAGAATGGCTGAATGAAGTTCACGGATTCAGCTTCAACTACACATTTATAGAATTTTGATTAAAATTCATTAAAATTATGCTCAGTCGCTGTGCTACAATGATTCATGGATAAGTATCATACAGATACATCATACAGAAAGCATTTGGTGTGCATTCCTGGGCACTCCTTATACATGCTCATGGACATGGAGTCCTGAGTCTCCCCCAAATACAGGAATGGAAAGGAGAGAGAATGGCTGTGAAGGAGAGGGACTTTCCTCTAGCACAAGTGCATCTGTATTGGGTCTGTGTAGAAGGCCAAAATATAGAGCACCCGTGACTACATGGCTTTCTATTCTTACCTATTGCAAGGGATTTATTTTTATCGCAAAGACAATAAAAGCATGGAATTCATTGCAAAGAGACACAACAAACACAACAGATGCCTTCAAAAACAGTCTGGATATTATTATTATTTTTTTTTAAAAAAGCAGGAGATGCAGGAGGTCTCAAAGTAATAGAAAAAAACCTTAATATTTTAGAGCTTCTAAAATATGATTACCTTTTGGAAAGAAGAAGGACTTTTCCACCTACGTGGCAAAATTAAAAATCATCTTCTTTGGGATGAACAGTAGGATGGAGACTCCTAAAAGGGTTGAACTTGATGACGTTTTTCAACCTAAATTACTATGTTACAATTGGTCCCATTCAGAGCCTCATCTCAGGAAGATGTCTGCCTAGCAGACCATAGTTGCCAACATTGGCCATGTTTCCAGGGACACATGCTGCAGACAGACCATGCAAAGTGCAGCCGGCAGTATGTAGGATGGATATACGCACAGCCACAATCCAATTAATTAATCAGGGTGGAGATCTCATAAGACCATGATTCATTAATTGGATTCTGTCTGTGCGTATATCCATCCATCGTAGATACTGCCGAGCTGCCCTTTACATGCTCTTTTCTGCAGTATGTGGAACAAATATGCGTCCCTGGAAACATGGCCAATGTTGGCAACTATGGCAGACATATTGAGAAACCTTGAAATGAAAAGTAGTGCATCCCGAGCCTGTTGAGTCAGGTTAGAGACAAGGCCAGGGGACAGTTGCCCCCTATACCACTTGCTAGTCCTCCCTTGTTCAATGATCTCAGCAATTAAAAATGTGTAGTTAAATTTTCACTTTGATATGTAGGCCGAAAGATATGCTGCAAGCAAAATGTTTGAAAGTGTTTTACTACATTACACATATAATACCTTCAAAAAGATTTCTTTAGTCACATAACTAAATAGCTGAAATGCAACATACAAATTTAGCAAATTATGGTGTAGAGGTCATTATTTTAGTTTAAAAAGACCATAAAGAAAATAACACAAGGGCCATTTGTTTTAAAGCACTACACATCCCTGATCTAAATTTTGCAGAACCAAAATACAATAAAAGTCATATTTTTGCAATTCATAAAAAATCTCTATTTCTCTCACATCTGGGTCATGTGCTACCCTCCTTCAAAGTGGTATTTGTGCTACACTTTCTTAATTAAGGTCATAAAGATAATGGACTTGTATGCTGTGTAGCTGCAAGAAACTGTAATAATTAGAGATGGACGACTTTATTAATCTTTGAAAAAACATGTCATTGACGGCTTTAGTAGAGAATGAATTATATTCAGTTTTATGACTTGATATTTATATTGCAATTTAGCGCCACACTGCCCTATAGAATTGCTAAACAAAACAAAGTAGCATTGAACAGAACATACGATCAAGATCGTAAACAAAATATTCCGCTTGGATTTTATGAAATTTTGTCATCGTAATTCTGAGTTCCATATGTCTATGGTCAAAGTTGACATGTCCTTAACAAAGCTCTCTAGCACTCACTTCCACCCATTATTTGATCTTATTAAAGTGTATTAAAGCTTACCATGTGAAAACTTTTTATAAGATTTTCTCTGGGGATCCTCTGTTTTTTCTACAAATGGGGGTCACAAAGATCATTACGGAGCAAGTCAAGTGACTCAATTTGATATACACATGGATGCCAAATGCATGGATGAGCAGTGATAAGGACATACAGTACTGTGCAAAGGTTTTAGGCAGGTGTGTTAATTTTAGTATTAGGGTTCGGGGGGTTAGGTATTAGGGTGCGGGGGTAGCCCTAGTATTAGGGTTAATTTTAGTATTAGGGTTTGGGGGGGGGTTAATTTTTGTATTAGGGTTTGGGGGGGTTAATTTTAGTATTTGGGTCCGGGGGGGTTAATTTTAGTATTAGGTTTGGTGGGGTTAATTTTATTATTAGGGTTCGGGGGGGGTTAATTTTAGTAATAGGGTTCAGTGGGTTAATTTTAGTATTAGGGTTCGGGGGGGGTCACTTTTAGGGGGGTAATTTATTGGGGGTGTACATTTGTAAGTGCTGATAGTTCAGTACTGATAGTTCAGCAGCAATGAAGTGGCCTCATTCATCTTCACCGCCAACAGTTCAGCGTTCAAACTGACCCGCTGAACTGTCAGCGGTGAAGCAGCCGCAAAGAAGTATGCTAGACCCTCCCTTGGGTTGGATAACTGATAATCCAACCCAAGCTTCTGGAAGTCATACATACCCTTGTGTGAGATTACTCTGTTAAAGACAAGCCTGCACATTGTACAGCTTGTATACTCGTGACAAGGTTGCAGCCACAGGGCGGTGTCCTGTCCCACCCCCTCGCATTAGATTTTGCTGTTTAACATAGCCTTAATAATCTGCACCGTATCTTTGGAGTTCTACATTTGAATGGTCAACAAGCTGTGAGTCATGATAAATTGGGGATTTGGTACCAATCAGTGGTTTCCTTAATGCTGCAAAATACGGAGAGATACTTATCAATCATGCAATAACATCAGTGAGGCACCTGGCCCCAAATTTATTCTGCAGAATGATAATGACCCCATATATACAACATTATTATCTCTTCAGGTAAATAAGAACAAGGAGTCCTGGAAGTAATTGTATGGCCCCCACAGAGCCTTGATCTCAATATCATTAAGTCTGTCTGAGATTATATTAAGGGCGAGAAGAATCCACAAAAGAAATGTGGTTAGTTCTCTAAAATGTTTAGAAAATGTAAAAATCTATGCTGTTGTGAATGCAAAAGGTCATACCAAATATTTATTTGACTTAGATTGTACTGCTATTCACACACTTAATTTTGATAATTGATAAAAATAAGCTATGTGTATTTTTTTTAAAGCATTCTTACATTACAGCATTTCTTCTACACCTGCCTAATGCATTTGCATAGTACTGTATACATTGGGTGCCCCAGTACATGTCTATGGAGAGTCATGGGAACACACTGCTCATGTGCCCAATGAGTCTTCTTTGTTTACAGTAGGGGTATCACAATTTTTAATAAATGTATAACTGTGTGCACATCATTTTCAAATAAGAGTCAAGGAGTGTGGTATGCCTATTTGCAATCTCACATATGGAAAAACTTGACATATTTAAAGGCCTACTCAATATGTGCCGATAACAAGGAGAATATAAATTAAAACTATTCAATGGCTCCCAGCACCTAAATAATACATTGGAGACCAGGGATAGTAGTCCTGGCCCCCCTAACAATAGTTGGACTGGGAGCTGGCAAAATGGCCCCCAGCCCCAATACTATACACTGGGAGCCAGGGATACTTGAAGGTACTACTTGTCAGGTATTTGTTTAATTATATGGGGCCTTTGGCCAGTCCCCAGACACCACAGGGGTATTAATTCTATATGGGGGGCAGTTCATAGCCTGCCTCTAGCCCTCAGTTTTTATTTTTATTTTATTAGGTGAGTTCAGAGGCAGTTTGGCAGCCTTTAGACTTTGAAGGGGGGGTAATTATTTCTATTAGGGTCCCAAAACCTTCATGCTGCTTCTTTCACTTTTGTGGAGAGAAGTACAATTTTTGCATATAACGTTATGTGGGCAAACACAGTGCATCAGTAGTGGACACTGAATTAATTCTCAATGCCAGCAAGGGTTTAGAGCTAAACCCTTGTGGATAGCCATCTGTGCTATCAGCATGATAGCCTGAGAAAGTTTGAAGGGGGATTAGTGTCTTTGCCGAGTATATCTCACTAAAACACTGTGTAACATTAAACTAAATTAGAACCCTGAAAACCGGGCTTTAATGCTTCTTCTACTGGTCATAATTACAATTTTATTGTTCAAAAGTATGGGGGGGGGGGGGGGAGCGCTCTTATTTTCAACTCTACAAGACCATCCTCTCTTTGTTCCTGATGGTGCAAGGAATCCATAGTTTTCTGCAAAATGGATCAACAGTAGATCTTTTCCCAGCATAGATCTTGAATACTGTGCTCCAATAATTCTGCACAAAGGCTAACAAACGAGTCTGGACTACGCTAAGATATTATTTGTCAGTATCCTGGCATTAAGAAAAGGGTGAACAACAAGGAATCCAAGCAAAGGAGAGCTGTGCCAGAGACTTGGTGAAGAGGAATCCCAATAAAAAAGCTATAGATATACCCAATGTGCCTGATAGTACCACACTCTGATTACTTGTGTGCTAGCCCACCACTGAATTCTCACAGCGATTCACATTTGTTTTTGAAGAGGGATTGTTGATTTGTTTTCTAAACCAAATAAAAATATATTTTTTTATTCTTTTACACAATTTAGAACAATTATAATAATATTATTGTGCTCTATTTCCTTTAGGTATTGCATACGGATTATGAAACTTTCTATCCTCTGTTAGATAATTTGTTTTAAAAACTCCACATGGATTTGGTGACCTCTTTCTCTGGTATAGAATGTTGAGCCCAATCACACTGTGTAAATGTGCAATCAGTTTAAAGCATGTTTATAATTCTAATAAAATATAATGATCCATGGTACAAAATAATGTTATGGCAAAACATAATCTTTGACATTCTAACAAACCAATGTTCTGCCGCATAAATATGATTAATAGTCAGTTATTGTGAATTTTATGTGGTTGCTAACAAAATGTCTTTGGGTATAATTGGAGAAGCATCACTGTCACCGTGAACTTTCCTCCAATATTAACACATTTTCACTGGATAAAATAAAGTTAAATCCTGACTACTAATCAAACGCAAACGGATGTAGATGTGTTTTAGCCATGTAGGCATTTCTGTTTTTGCCAGAGTTATGATGGCTAAGTAAAAGGTATCTATTAATTTATAATTCAAACACTATCTTGCTCGTACAATCATAAAATAATTCTTCCCTTTTTTGTATTCTGTTATATTGTGAAGGTCCTTCTCTCTTTAATTCTCATCTACGCATGCTCCACTTAAGGTTAGCACATTTTCCTAAAAAAACAAACAAAAAAAAATGTTGGCTATTATATTGCCACCATAGTTTTAAAGGAAGGTTCTGGTGCCCAAAACACATTCTCCAAATGTTAATGCATTTTAAAGTACTTTAAAATTCCCTTTTTTACATTGATTAAAATAAGAAATGCTCACAGTTAGATAAAGTTTAAACTTTTCTAGGTCTTGCAGGTAATGAGGAACACCAACACTCCCTGGCTGTTAGAAAGTTTTTATCTGGCCAGTAGCAGAAACCAAAAGAAATCATTCCCATTTTTTGAATGGGATTTCCTGTTTCCCTAATGCTGTCATCTGGTAGAGTGCTGCACTGGCAACGACTCCATCATCTTCAAGACCATGATCAGTTAGTTCCCTGTCAGTATATTCACTGGTCTGATCACAACGCAATGGGATATTTTTTTAATGAGGGTTTGAATTAAGAAATACTCCACGGCACCTTAAATGGATGGTCTGGTGCCCAAAATGCATCCCACAAATTTGAATGCTGTTAAACTACTTTGAAAGTACCTTAAACTGTGTATTCTACATTTTGCACAGTGACTTTGGTGCCTATATTGTCCCTTTAACATTGGCCTCAAGCCATTTGAAGCCATGCTGCCTTTGATTAATTAGGCCCATTAACAAATTGATATTACACATGATAATGGTTAATCCTGTGTAAGCCTATCCTACCTTATGCACGTGCAGTATCTTATGATTTCCATACATTCATGCCTTTCCTTTCTGATAATTTTTGCCACTGTCATTAGCCTTTAAGGAGGCTATTCTATCAGGCTTTAATATCTGAACAATTATTTTGCTTCACTATCTTTCCAACTCAGCTATTAATGCTTGCAGTTCACGTTCATTTCACATATGTATTCACTGATATCTCTTCCTCTCTAACAATGGGAGAATGCAAAACCAACGTCAAGGTAGGATAAGTATACATTTGCCAAATTATTATAGTCTGAACCAACCATCTGACCTCTCTAGCATCATTTGTGGGGTGAGAATGAGCACCTCATCCATAGAAACATAGAATATGTGGGCACATAAGAACCATTTGGCCCATCTAGTCTGGCCATTTTGCTAAATACTATTAAATAGTCCCTAGCCTTATCTTATATCTAAGATAGCCTTGTGCCTATCCCATGCATGATTATAAACTCCTTCACTGTTTTAACCTCTACCACTTCCACTGGAAGGATATTCCATACATCCACTACCCTCTCAGTAAAGTAATACTTCCTGATATTACTTTTAGATCTTTGCCCCTCTAATTTAAGACTATGTTCTCTTGTTGTGGAAGCTTTTTTACTTTTAAATCTCTAATTGTGTTGATTTCCTCCATTACTGTTTTGATTGATCCATTCAATTTTTAATTTGTGAAGCGATTTTAATTAGTGATGCTACTGACCGATGAGGTATCACCTGGGAAGGTGATACTTATCATCTCTGTTAGATCTTACTTTGTCAGGGGTGGAGCCAACCTCCTCATTTCACCCATTCTTTTACTTTTGTGGTGGGAATAGTCTGCTTATTGTTTCACTTTTCACCCCCCACAGTTATCCCCATTGTGACATTACACTGTCAATTAAGCTGTGACATTCATTCACCTTTCATACTGAAACTACTGTTCCCATCCTGGAATTCTATTCTAGCCCCTCATCCCACCATAAATAAGTTAACAGTACCATTCTGGCTCCGTCTAGGACCTCCACATTTTATTTATTTTTGTATTTTTATTATAAGTATTATTTGATTTACATGTTAGAATGTACTTTCTTTGTCTTTTTTTTTTTTACATTTTCTTTAGAGAATGTCAGTGCAAAAACAGCTTTGACTACTCCTTCACTAGTAAACACAAACCGCATGTTGTATGTAAACAAAAACTGATTTTTGTGTTGCATCCACCTGATGTAGAATATTGAATAGCGGGTGAATGTTCATTGGTTGGCCTCATAGCTAAAGCAGAACTTGATGCAGTAGAATGTTGTAATAGAATTGCTGGACAAACATATAGGAAAATAATATTAATGACCAGATGTGGGTTCTCCTGTCAGTCAGCCATTTCTACATAAAGGACTCAAATGTGAGCCTGGTTAGATCTATACCATACATATATGTATATTTAATATACTTCATTTACACCTGCTAAATAAGTTCATTAAATATTTTTTAAAAAACTGTACTTCTGTGTGCAGCGATGCACAATTCCTTTAAAAACAGCTCCACTAATATGTGGAGCAGGTGTAGTGCAGTACTAATTAGAAATGAATGCATGCGAGTATTCTTAAAAGTCTTATGCTTGAATTGTTTTCAATTTCAATTCTTAATTTTGGGTGTTGCTTAATGTAGAGCAATTACATTTTACATACGTTTTATGTACTTGTTTGTTTATTTTTGCTCTGCACTTGTTTTTCTATTATGATGAATATCATTTTAATATTTTAATATCATAATTAGATTTCTTTGAAACATGTAAAGCATGTGCCTTGTCACTTGCCCAGAATTTCATAATGCAGTTTTACAGCATATTTATTAACTACTGCTCACAGATATGGTTCCTTGGTAGCAATAGGTGCCAGTTTGGATATCGAAAGTTGTTTGGGGAATATTTTAACTGACACAGACTCCCACTAGACATGCTTGTTGGCTGTTCTTTTCTTTTTTTTTTTTTATGGTTTGGATTATTCCCTACAAGTAGCACTTTATAAACACTTATTGTCTGGATACAAACTGATGTGCATACACTTCTCAAGGATACCAGAAGGGCATCAAGATTAAGGTGAATGTCAGCTACAACAACACTTTCGTAGCTGTGATCAGAATAAATCGGAGAAGCAGTCAGTATGGGCAGGGAAAGCACTCAAAGATAGAAAATGATGGATGAGAAACAACATGAGCTGAGAAATTGTGATAAGCAATAATTATATCTTTAATAGGGTTATTGGCTGCAGAATTTACGCTGTATTCTGTGATGAAACACCCAGGAATTTATTTACAGAGAAATTATATTGTATCACACTTAATATTCATTCATATACTGCTACAATGCAGCTCAGATCTACTTTCCATTACACAAAATCTCATAACCATAGTCATTTGAAAAAAAAAATCAAAATGAAAAGTATTTTCTAAACAGTACATTGTCATTTGCTACCTCTTAATATGCCAAATTATTCACACATTGCACATTATTAAGGTTTGATTTAAAAAAAAAAAAAAAATCAATACCATTACATGCAAAATATTGAATTAACACATGATAACACATGCTTACACAATAGGTAGATATGTTTACACAAAGAGAAATCAAATCTGTTAAATAATATTTTCCTTATATAAATTATGAAGCTATTTAATGGGATAAGTGCAGAATTGGATACAAACTGAAACCATTTTTATAGCTTCAACTGTTATTATTTTTTAGTCATATATAATGTTTAATGAAAATGTGTATAAACACTAGTCCTTACCCCAACCATATACTAAATCACTGTGCACTATCTCCATCTACAGGTCATAATCAAAGTGACACATGTTTTACTTTCTATAGGCTGAAACATTAATGCATTAAGCTTTCAAATGGTTGCTTAAAACCTTCAGCTGTTGGATATACAAAACATATAATATACCGAATATGTGTATTGTATACGTTTATGGTCCTAGACATGGGAAAAAAGACAGAGCAAGAAAAGATGCAAATGGGGAAAGGGAACGTGAGATGTATATAAAATATATTATTCGAATACTATGAAAACAGCCATAGAATGCTTTGGAACTTACAGCACTTATGCTAACAGTGTATATATAAAAAAAACAACAACAGCAGGATGTATAACCACACGCACAACTATAGAATACAAATACGATTCTTGTGTTCTGATTGATGCAACCTTTGACATGCAGTATCTTATGTATACAGATATCAGAGTAGCCTTTGAAAACTAAAATGTTTTTTTTTTTTTTGCTCAATATTACCTTCTCAAAACTCTTACAGTTGGGATACGACTTTATCTCAGTTGTAACCTTTTCCAATTTCAAGAGATCAGTCACATTTTATTAACCCTTTGCTGCTCTTTGCACAGACAAGCAAGCATTAAATAAACTGTCAATTGCTCTCAATCAATACAGTGCTACTGTAGTTTGTACCACAGAGGGTTAAACACATTAAATCAAAACTCATTATGGTGTTTCTTGCAGGTAAGTTGATTATCACAGGTGGACTATACTCGTACGATAATAATCTTACAAATATTAGCACCTATAATGATGTTACATAACAAATGGATTCCTCTGTAATGTCTAGTAGGCCTGACTAATGGTTAAACACAAAAAGATAAAATGATCAAATATACATGCATATTGCTAAACAGATGCACTTTTATTGAGTAAGCTAATCTTTTTTGTATTTACTATTGCATTCTAATTGTGAAATAAGTGTTTTATTGGCGCATATGTATTATTCATCCAGCATGCTGCAAAAGGGAATATTGAGAATGCATTAATGTGTTGTCTGAAGACTCAACTAATTTTAATATTTCTCGTTTACATAAACCATTTTTTTCATAAAGCATACACACATAAATAAACTGGAAACCATCATCGACTGCAATGTATGATCAAATGATCTGCCCTGTGTCAATATGGAGTACATTAATTCATGTTAATAGACTCTCCAATCCATCAACACTTTATAGACATAATCCACTTTAGGTCAGGTCTTGCATCTAAAACTGAAAGTGGATCATTTAATTGTGATTTACTTTTTTTAAAATAGACTTAAGATCAATTGATTCCATCACTAGACCTTCTGATTTTTGCACCCTTTTCTAATCATTTTGTTTTTAAATTCATGAAAAATGTAGTAACATTGCGGGTTCAGCTATGAAAAATGTTTACAATCTGGTTATTGTGGTCAGTGAACTCACCTTATTTCAGTTAATGTATTTAATATAAGTGTCCAGGCCCAGAGACAATCAATGAAGTTGTTTTTCCTCCTCATTGTAAACATTCAGAGCTGTGAATTAACATAATCACAATCAAACCATGAAGATTATTGAAGGATGTTTTCATCATCAAAAGATTTACAGCTTGATAACCTTGGCATAAAACTGTTCATTGTTGATAATACAAACTGTGTTAACCCCTAATATTTCTTTGAAAGACTATATGGAAACATAACAAAATATAAGGAGTAGGGAAACAACAAACAAACAAAAAAAAAAAAAGCAAATTAAATAATGTAAAGTCTAAGAATCCTAGGCAGGTACTTTGTTTTAATGTGTGTTGTGTCTATATTCTGGCATAAAACATATAAATGTGTCAAGCCTTCTCAGTAAACTGATTTTGTACAAGAAATGTTTATTAAGTGAGTCAGCGATCTGTATTCTTGAAAGGCATCAACAATAGAAGTTAATGCAGTTGTGGGAACATGTATAGGCTCTTCAAACTTAAATAAACAACTTAAATTGCTTTCTCTCCATGCCATTAAAAGAATGCTGTTACTCCAGGTGCAAACAGAGAAACAAAAAAAAAAAAAAAAAGAATACACTAGTGCACAAGATACATATAAAAAACACAAACATTACAAAATGGGTTACTGTGGGGGTTGTCTACCGTTAACATTATCACATAAAAGTTCTAGAGGAAATATCCTTTCTATAAATGAAGTCTAACACAAGTTTCTGTACTGTCATAAAAAGGTGTACAATAAATGGCTTGTACAATTTCCGAAATATGGAGACAGAAACTACAGTGCCGCTATTTTCGATACTGTAATCAATAGCTGAAACTAATACATACAGTACTAGGGTGAACAAGCTGCAACCTAGACGTCTCAGTAGCCAGAAGTGATTTCTAACACTTAAAGAAGCCTGGTTTAAAAAAAAAAAAGGGAGGTGTTTGCCTTTATGTAATATATCAGAATAAATAAGTCCTAAAAATCTTTAGCCCCCTACTAACCTAACTTAACCCTTTCCCCACTGAACAACAGTTAAAATCAATACACACACAATTAAAAACATTGCTAGCATGTAACCACCATGTTACAATAGACATGTATGATTAAATGGTTTAAAGAAAAGCTGCCTCCATTGTGACTGTAGCAGCACATGTGTCTTGTTAGTGAAGGAGGTGAAGAGAATGAAATGTAACACAGCATAGTGTAGAATATAGAGGCAAAAGAGAAGTGCTTTGTGTATGATGATGCTGTTAACTAAGCATCGTCTTACATGCACTGAACGTATAAATACATAAGATCTTCAACTATCCGACTCTAACAACATATTTTCCTTCTAGCAAACACATCTTACACCAATCGTAGATATCATAGATGCTTACCTAAAACCTCCTATTGAAATAGCAGTATCACGACATTGTCACATCTCTCATTTACTGAATAAGACATATGTGTGTTGTCTCTAAAGGGGATTACAGACAAAAACGCAGAAGGATCTATCAGTCGACCAAGTGGTGTAGAATAGATTTCTTCACTTGTAGATTTAAAAAAAAATATATATATATATATAAAAAGAAATACATTAACTTCCCAATGAAAACATTTCCTCCCTCCTTCACCACTGTAGCCTTCACTCCCTCCCACCTCTTACTATTTCCAAAATAAAATAGAATTCTACTAAGATTCTAAAATGCCCATCGATCGCTGCGGAATTCCAAACTGAGAGAGAGAAAAATGGTCACTGTTACAATGTTGCACGTTGAAGAACACATCTTGCCACAGAATCCTGCTGGTGACATTTAGGAAATAACGGAGCCTTACCTATGACACCTCTGAGCAAAGGATGCTTGGAAATTTCAGGAGTGGGGAAGGAAGAAGGTCGCTTGAGAAATCCAGTCTGATGAAAGTGACTTGGAGAGCCAGGAATTAAAAAAAGAGAGAGAGAACAAGAGAGGGGCTGCTGATGCTTGGAGCTCTCCACGGCCCTGCCTCTCACTCATCCAGCAGGAGCAATCACAGGCTACCTCCCTCCTAGATATTCAACCCCACAAATTCCTTCCCAGTTTGGATATCACATCTAGAACAAAGCTTTTTCCCCCCCTAATCCAAGATAGTCCAGGGGTAAACCGGATGTGAAATAGGCTGTGACTTCATGCCAGAGAGATTTTATTTTAGAAAGGAAGGTGGTACCAATCTCTCATCTATAGAGCAATCCTCCCATTTTTTTTTATATGCAACACAATTTAACTTGCACTGCTCTCTCTCTTAATCCTCTTCACTGGATGCTGGCTCAAATCCTTCTGCAATCTGCAGCATTTTTTTTTTCTCTTCTTTTTTTTTGATGCCTTTCACTGATGCTGGAATAAAAACTTGTGGGTTTCCGTTAATTTTTGATGCAAAATATTTGCTCACTGATTTCTAAAGGGAAGCAGTTACCTAAAGAGTCTTTGCAGTTAAAAGGTATAGAGGACTAATACGATATCTTGCAAATGCATGCAGACCATGAAATAAAAACGTATTTCAAATATATGTGTTTTGTCTCGCATTCATGACATAATTTTGCAGCACTATATGCAAATGAATCCATCTTAGTATATAATTTGTATGTGTTGTTAACTGTTCTAAAGTGTATACTGTTCTACTTATAATATACTGTCTTAAAGGGGCCGTGTTCCACCTAACATGTTCTATTGTACATGTGTTTAGTATATGTGAAATTAACTCATTTTTACTTTAATATAATTTACAGTTCTCCTATAGTTTTACAGGGGTATCTAGATTCAGTGTCACCCAGTAATGAGGGTTGGTGAAATGGGCAGGGCTGTTGCTATAGCAACAGCATAACTTTATTTGCCTTTTATCAGTGTCAGAGTCAGAGTCAGGGAGGTTGAGGAAAATACTGATAATACATGATGTGTTTCCTTTTTTATAACTTTAAATGATGTAGTACTTACAATTGAATAGAAATGAATTCATCTAAACATATTTTAAACACAAAAATATAGATATACAATTCTAATATATCAATGATATAATAGTAGTATATTTACATTAATATAAGCATTTTGAAATTGTAATCACTTTTTAAAATATTTTTTATGTTCATTCACTTTATCTTTATGTACCTAATGTATCATGCAATTTTTTATTTTTTAAATGTCACTGCTTTTTATGTTATTGCACCTTGGGCCATTTCAGATGGACTTAATCTATTTTGGCTATAGACAAAGTTCTCCTATTGTCTTCTATGGGAGGTCTTTGGGTATTCTAGTAATAGCCAAGGTCTCCTCAAAATGCCCCCAAAATAAGCCAAAAAGTACCACTTTGGCTGATTTCAGTGTTGGGAGATATCGGTGTATAATCGGCTATGATGTATGAACTGCGGATATATTTGGAGGCGCATCAGGGCTACCTGGGTAGCTCAACATCTGGGTACTAATGTGTCACTGATGTGATCTGTATCCAGTTAGGAGGCAGCATTATAAAGCCGATTATTGGCGCATATTGGGTCAAACCTTTAACGTAACTTGACACTACCTTACCACTACAAACACTCTTTGGTGAATACGTTCTTTTAGCTTAAACTTACTGACTTAATTATACTGAAATGTGATATGTGATGGGTAGCATTTATTATATTAAGGTTCATTCATGTTCCAGTGAAGAGTCATGTTCCAGTGAAGAGAAGGGGGTGGTGGTGCTTAGCCCCCCACCCCTCTGGATTAAAAAAAATGTGCACCCCCCCCCCCCCCCCCCCGCCGCAGGTGGGCAGATTGCACGGAGGAGACAAGCATCGTCTACACGGAGCATCCAGGAGGTAAGTACTGGGGAAGGGTGAGGAGGGGGTAATATAACGAGCGTAACGCTGGCTTATTAAATGCAAAATACTGGCATAGTAAAAGGCAAAATACTGGCATATTAAATGGCTAAATCCTGGCATATTGAGTGGCAAAATCCTGGCATATTGAGTGGCTAAATCCTGGCATACTGAGTGGCAAAATACTGACATACTGAGTGACAATATACTGGCATATTGAGTGGCTAAATCCTGGCATATTAAATGGCTAAATCCTGGCATATTAGATGGCTAAATCCTGGCATATTAAATGGCTAAATCCTGGCATATTAAATTGCTAAATCCTGGCATATTGAGTGGCTAAATACTGGCATACTGAGTGGCTAAATCCTGGCATATTGAATGGCAAAATACTGGCATATTGAGTGGCTAAATAATACAGGGATATTAATTGGCTAAATCATACTGGCATATTAATTGGCTAAATCATAATGGCAATTTAATTGGCTACATCATACTGGCATATTAAATGGCTACATCATACTGGCATATTAAATAGCTAAATAATACTGGCATATTAAATGGCAAATTGGCCGGGGCATATTAATGGCAAAATAATACTGGCATATTAAATGGCAAATTGGCCTGGGCATATTAATGGCAAAATAATATTGGCATATTAAATGGCAAAATCCTACTGGCATATTAAATGGCTAAATAATACTGACATATTATTGGGCAAATTATCTTTGGCTCAATAAAATACCACAGGCATATTCATGGAAAAATAATACTGGCATACTAATGTGAAATTTGTCTGTGGCGTATTAATGGCAAAATAATAATTTGATGCAGGGCTCGACAAACCACAGGCGCCAGATCACTATGGCGACTAGGAAATCAGACCTAGCGCCCGGGAATCGTGTGCCCCGCATGGTCCCTGGGATCTTTTTTATTTTTTTATACAGTAGCATATTTTAATGGCAAAGTTACTGTGGCATGTTATTTGGTACCTGCCAGTGGCTTATTTTAAATGGTAAAGTGTATGTGGCATCATTTATCCACCATTTGCATGCTGCACTAAAATTACTTAGCTCCTCCATGTCATAACATTGTCAAAAAAGAGACGTGGTGCAGCATGGACGACGGTAAAAGTATGCATCTCCCTGAAAAAATTTCTGCGGATGCCCATGCTTGAATTATATCAAATAGAGGTCTGACTATAAGACTAGGATCCAGGAAACCTGCAGAAGGGCAGCCTCGCGGTGTTCCATCATAGAAGCCCGTCCAGAAGTGTTCTCCAGGTGTCCACCGGTTGCCCCCACTAGTCACCAGGTAGTCTTGAGGAGCACTGGCATGTCTGGTGGCAGATGGCAGCAGAATGGCAAATGTGGGGAGCATATTGGCAGCAGATTCACATGTGGGAGCACAGATTGACAAGTGGGGGGCAGATTAGTAGCAGATTGGCATGTGTGGGCAGCAGAGACACAGCAGATTGGCAAATTGGGTGGCAGATTAGCAAGTGGGGGGCAGATTACCAAGTGCGGGGGCAGATTGGCAGCAGAATGGCAATCGTGGGGGCACATTGGCAAGGGTAGGGGGCTGACTGGCAGTAGGTTTGCAAGTCTGGGGGGCTGATTGGCAGCAGGTTGGCAAATCTGGGGGGCTGATTGGAAGGTTTGAAGTGCAAACTGACACATCTGGGGGGGTAGATTAGCAAGTTCGTGGATGCATTGCCAAGCCTGGAAGTGCATTGCCAAATAAAAGAAAAAAATGAATATGTTAAAATATAATAATTTATATTAAATATGAAAAAACTTTTTACATGTCAATTACTATTTAGTAGTAATTTGTTTTATATATGCTTGTCTTATAATCAGGTTTTTCTTTTTTACCTAAATCAATATCCAAAGTTTGGGGGGGTCATCTTATAATCAGAATCATCTTATATTCGAGCAAATACGATAAATAAACAAACTATTTTCACGTGCATATTCGAAGGATGGTACAACTCCCTTGTTTTGCTTGTTCACTAATTAAGATTTGGACCTTAAATTCACCGCCTGCTTAATAAAGCGCATATATTTGAACATACACAATTGTACACGCTCAGAATTACACCCACTGAAAATAAGACATATGCTGGGCTCACATAGTTTGAATATATGTGTTGTATCATTGTAAAACTTTGTAGTTCACATACCTGTGATGTTGTGTGCATGGGTATTGAAAATACCAGGTGAGGAGAAGCTGAGGATGATTCTGTCTTATAAATTGCTGCCATTGATGGACAAGCAATGCACAAGTAGTTATTGTTATTAGCACATCACTGGAGCCTGAGCTAAAACAATATTATAATATATTTATTTGCTACAGTTTTTGTTTTTTTTAGTTATTACAATACTTACATTGAAAAAATATTTTTTTTCTCCTAGAGGTTGATCAGGGATATAAAGACATCAGTAGATCAATCTTTTTGTTATGGTTCCGTGCAAGTTGCCAGAAGCAGGATTCAAACTCATTGTTCTTGTTTTGTGGATCCCGCAGCTATTATAGAATAACTATTATTCCACAGCCTTTCTGCAGTTCCATTTGTGACCACTGGGCTATGCTTTTCCTCTACCTGTGCAGTTACTAACTATTCATCACATGGTACAGTTCACATGACCACATTTGCCATTGAAACTGCTGCAACTTTCCTGCCTGCTGTTTAAACAACTCATATGCAGTTCAGCTTTATCCTTGGATGGTCCTGTGTTCTCCTGTTGTGACCTGGCTTTTGCTTATTCTGATGTCTGGTTTCCTGACCCGGCTTGTACTTTCGCTAACTTGCTTTCCCTCTGACCTTAATTTCCATAGTGACCATTTTCCTGTCTACTTCACCTAGTTATAAGGATTTCTTGAGGTTCTCAATGGGTCAGCTGCTAGACCTAAGGCTACCTGCATCCTGCGGCTCAACCCCTGTGTGATCTTATCTCTGAACCTGGGTTCTGGTTCTGCATGCTGAGTGGAACACATCTTCTGGGAGCCAATAAGTAGTCTCTCATAGAAATGCACAGAGATGATTGCTTCACATGGGCAGCAGTAACATCACACAACTACACCAAGAATCATTGTAGACATTAGACAATAAAAACAACCGCAAAATAGTCAGTTGCTAGTTAATGAATGAAGTTGTTAGTGCATGTGTTAATAAATGTGTGCATCTGCACTGCTTCTCTTGCAAGCAAGCAAAGGCTTACAAGAGATTCCCAAGATTTTCTCAGTCAATTTGTATGCAAAAAAACCCTGTACAATGATGAGCCAAATTTAGGCTGTTGTCTGATGATGATTGATGATGATGATTATTTTTTTTATCTTTATTTTTCCTGAAAGATGTAAAGCAGGTTTTTCTTTCTGTGAACTCTTCTTACCCAACTTTCTTTCAATGAACTGTCTTCGGTCCTAAAACAAAACTATGCATTACAATATAAATGCATAGTTACAGGAAATAGTGTATGTACTTTAACTTCCGATTTACCAAAATGTATAGATATAAAGATTAATAGTTTTCTAAACAGGTTGAGTTTATCCAAGATGTTCTTTCGATTTTAAACACATACTGGGCATAATAGCGACATTATACTAAACTATTATAAGAAAGGCATAACATTCTGTATGTACATTTAAAGATACTCCATTACCTAAGCAATATGAGAAACGAGAACAATAAGAGATATCTTTTCTGTTAGAAGTATTGTAAAAAAAAAAAGAAATCTCAAGGTAACAATGTGATATCATAAGTCAAAAGTGATACAGACAAATGAGTTAGATAAACTAGAAACAAGGGCTAAAGCTATGGCAACTGGTGTTTAACATGGATACGTGAAGGTAATGCATATTGGGTGTAATAATCCAAGGCCATAATATAGAATATTTGATACAGTACTAACCTCAACATCTGAGCGAGAGAATTTAGGGATATTTATTTCAGAGGGCTTAAAGGTAAACAGATAATCTAATAAAGCAGCAGGAAATTCTAGGAGAATGCTTGGCTGTATAGGGAGAGGTAATAGCAATAGAAAGTGTGAAGTGATCATGCCATTGTCACCATCAGAAATGTTTGGGCCCCTTACAGAACAAATGGTCTGGGCCCTTTCCTTATCTACTCCAGCACTTCTCCAGCACTCCTTTTATTATTGTCCCCACATCCCTTGTCATAGCACCAATGAGACAAAGTGGATATGATAGAAACATTCGAATACACATTAGTAGATATTTTCATGCTGCTTCAAGATCACTTTGGTGGTCTCTAAGTAGCCTAAATTTAAGTGATCCAATTGAGCTCAAAACTCAGAGCTATGATTTTTTTTTTATAGAACCCATGTTATATATTACACCAGTTTCATCTCTTTTATAGGGCTGTTGTCATATATGACATTTATGTAAATTTAGCCTGAAGTACCTTGCCCTTCGCAATACTTGGATGATCTTGTGTTTATTAGAGGGGATTGTGACTGTCGTACTCCCCTATTGCACATTGCAGTTTCAATGAAGTTCTGTCTCTTATCCAGCTATCGGCACTAGAATGATTTTTAAAATGGTAGTGGGAGAGAGATATGTGCATATGCTGTCAAGCACCACGCTATTATACTCCATCAGGAGCACACGTTACCGTGAACACTGAGAATGCTCTATTTCAGTGACGCAGGTTACCAGCTACTTCCGCATATATCAGATATTCTGGAGCACACAGTGCTCAGCCAAAACCCAAGAAATAAAGGATTTTGAATGGCTGCCTGCTACATTGAGGTTGCACAGACATTAGAAAGGAACCAAATGGTAATGCAACCCATCAAAATAAAAGCTTATATACGACATTAGCTAATTATTAAGAAAAAAGAAAGCTAGTGTAAGCACTAAAAATTACTAAAAATAATTGCAAATGTGTGAGTGCACAGGAAATTTCACCATGTGTATACACTCTGTAAAATACTTATATGCGATATTGTGGCTATGTAATCCTCATCAAGGTTCCATTTAAGAATTCAGTAATACATGTTTATAAAAAGAAGTAGAGAAATAAACATAGCGCGATCTATTATACATAAAAGTCACTCAATATTATATTTTTCTCTCTCTTCGAAGTAGCAATCTCAATAAACCTGGAGATTTAGAAAAATATATATAATTTTACTGTGTCAGAAAACACTCAGAGTCAATATACACAAGGAACTCTCCCACAATAAAATATATCCAAAGACATAACATTTATTTTACTATTTATTATGTAACATTGCATTCCACTAGATATTTTATTTTGTAAATGTACAGTACATATTGTAAGAAATACATGAACGATGCAATAATAAAATGTAATAAAAAAAGGAGTAGGAATCTATATCTCTTCCACCTGACCTAACATAGAAATGAAACAAAGTCAAGCCTGAGCACAATTAACCAATATTAAATCATCAAGTTACATAGTAACACCAATTTTCATATGCAGATACTTTAACATTCTAACGTATTAGTTATTTTAAACTGCCAGAGCTGTAACTACAGTTGTTACTCTTGTTAGTCCATACACTCCCTGTTTCCATACATCAAAATTGACAGAATGGGAGGATTCAGTACAGCCATTTCTTACTGAGAGTTCAGCGCGGCGGTTTCAAATATGACAGTTCAGCCATTTTATTACAGCAAACTCACACTTAGGGTTAGGTGTTGGTTTAGGGTTAGGGTCGGGGGTTAGGTGAAAGAAGAACAGTAGGCAGGTCGTGTAATTATCAACATTTTCTTGAGATTTATTACATTTCAAATATTACATTTAATAAATCACAAGATTTTTTTGATCATTACGTGGAGCGCCTTCTGTTCTTCTTTTGCCTTTAGAATCCTTGCCTGTTGGGAACACTGAGGAGTGCCCAAGCACTCGAAAGATGTCCTCTCTGCATCATCGTACCTTTCCAGCCATTGCTGTAGCCCAGCAGGGGAGGGCTGGCAGCCTTAGGCCTGGGGGGCAAATCCAGTCAAGTGGCCCATTGCACCATCGAATCGCCTCCCCATCCACGGCCATCTTTTCCTTGTTTTATAACGAATATTGCCAGGATTTTCCCCCACAATATGCCAGGATTTGCCATTTAATATGCTAGAATTTTCCCTTACAAAATGCCAGGATTATGCCCCTCAGTATGCCAGGATTATGCCCCTCAATATGCCAGGATTTAGACACCCAATATGCCAGGATTTTCTCCTCAATATTCCAAGATGATGCCCCCTCAATATGCCAGGATTTTCACCTAAATATGCCAGGATTATGCCCCTCAAAATGCCAGGATTATGCCCCTCAATATGCCAGGATTATGCACCTCAATATGCCAGGATTATGCCCCTCAATATGCCAGGATTTAGACACCCAATATGCCAGGATTTTCCCTTCAATATGCCAAGACGATGCCCCCTCAATATGCCAGGATTTTCCCCTCAATATGCCAGGATTATGCCCCTCAACATGCCAGGATTTAGACACCCAATATCCCAAAATTTGGGCACCCCCCCCCCCCTACCCACGTTGCACACCTACGACATGACCCATAACCCACGTTGCACACCAGGACATGCCCCATCACCACATTTACATGCCTCCATCACCCCATTACATACACATTTCCAATATTATTTGCCATTAATATTCCCCAGCCAATTTGTCCCATAATATGCCAGTGTTATTCTGCAATTTAATATAACTCAGTAAATTTGCCCAATAATATTCCAAGGTTATCTGCAATTTAATATGCCCCTGCTAATTTGCCCAATATGCCAGTGTTAATTGCCATTTAATATTCCCCAGCCATTTTGCCCAATAATATTCTAGTCTTATTTGCCATGTAATATGCCCCAGCCAATTTGCCCAATAATATGCCAGTCTTATTTGCCATGTTATATGCCCCAGCCAATTTGCCTAATAATATGCCAGTCTTATTTGCCATGTAATATGCCCCAGCCAATTTGCCCAATAATATGCCAGTCTTATTTGCCATGTAATATGCCCCAGCCAATTTGCCCAATATGCCAGTCTTATTTGCCATGTAATATGCCCCAGCCAATTTGCCCAATAATATGCCAGTCTTATTTGCCATGTAATATGCCCCAGCCAATTTGCCCAATAATATGCCAGTCTTATTTGCCATGTAATATGCCCCAGCCAATTTGCCCAATAATATGCCAGTGTTATTTGCCATGTAATATTCCCCAGCCAATTTGCCCAATAATATGCCAGTCTTATTTGCCATGTTATATTCCCCAGCCAATTTGCCCAATAATATGCCAGTCTTATTTGCCATGTAATATTCCCCAGCCAATTTGCCCAATAATATGCCAGTCTTATTTGCCATGTAATATGCCCCAGCCAATTTGCCTAATAATATGCCAGTCTTATTTGCCATGTAATATGCCCCAGCCAATTTGCCCAATAATATGCCAGTCTTATTTGCCATGTAATATGCCCCAGCCAATTTGCCCAATAATATGCCAGTCTTATTTGCCATGTAATATGCCCCAGCCAATTTGCCCAATAATATGCCAGTCTTATTTGCCATGTAATATGCCCCAGCCAATTTGCCCAATAATATGCCAGTGTTATTTGCCATGTAATATTCCCCAGCCAATTTGCCCAATAATATGCCAGTCTTATTTGCCATGTTATATTCCCCAGCCAATTTGCCCAATAATATGCCAGTCTTATTTGCCATGTAATATTCCCCAGCCAATTTGCCCAATAATATGCCAGTCTTATTTGCCATGTAATATGCCCCAGCAATTTGCCTAATAATATGCCAGTCTTATTTGCCATGTAATATGCCCCAGCCAATTTGCCCAATAATATGCCAGTCTTATTTGCCATGTAATATGCCCCAGCCAATTTGCCCAATAATATGCCAGTCTTATTTGCCATGTAATATGCCCCAGCCAATTTGCCCAATAATATGCCAGTGTTATTTGCCATGTAATATTCCCCAGCCAATTTGCCCAATAATATGCCAGTCTTATTTGCCATGTTATATTCCCCAGCCAATTTGCCCAATAATATGCCAGTCTTATTTGCCATGTAATATTCCCCAGCCAATTTGCCCAATAATATGCCAGTGTTTTTTGCCCCCCCCCCCCTTACCTTTTTCCCTGGTGGCTAGTGGCAGGACTTCCCTGGTGGCTAGTGGCAGGACTTCCCTGGTGGCTAGTGGCAGGAGGACTTACCTGGTGGCAGGCAGCATGGTCCCTCCATGCTGCCTGTTCGGCCTCCCGGCGGTTGTACCGACAGGTCACGTGATCGGCGCGCGTCTGACGTCAGAGCGCCGATCACGTGACTGTCGGCACTTCCGTGTCGGCACACTGCACGGGGAGCCGAACAGGCAGCACGGAGGTTTCTCTGTGCTGCCTGTTCGGCTCCCCGTGCAGCTTTGCAGGCAGAGCGGAGGTGAGAGGGGATCTTCCGATCCCTTCTCACCTCAGTCTCTGCCTGCAAGCGCGTTTTTTTTTTTTTTTAAAACACTGGCCCAGCGGCCGTGTTTTACATAGTTTAGGGCGGCCTGGGGGGCAATTGCCACCCTGCCCCCCGGCCCAGCCCGCCCCTGTAGCCCAGTAAATCTTTGTTGATCTGATAAAGGGCAGGGGGATGGTACCTCCTGTGACACAGATTTCCCATTTCATTGCTAGGTCAAACAGTTAATCACTGAAGGCACCAAATGAATCATATGCTCTCCTTTCAGTTGGTTCTATGGTACAACAATGGATCAAGGGAAGAGGTACCAGGGTCAGTGCAGTGTTGTCAAGTCTTCTACAGCTCAGTAACTGCTAATGTTATACCAATATAAATGACTATTCTGTATTTGTTTGGCATTGCTTAGCTATGCTGCCCAAATTTCCAGCTTTTGGCTATAATACTTGCTTGCTATTATGATCAATGAGACCTTAAACAATTTGACAAACCCAATTCACCAAAAAATGTTGAAAATACATTTTGTAATGCACATCCTTGTCAAGGAAGCATCTTCTCTAAAATTCATATATAACTGAATCACTTCCGAAAATACAACTCTAGCAATTATTAATCAAGAGAACATTTTATAATTTCTGCAGTAGTTTAAATTTTCTTAAAATGTAACTCTAATGATGTTATTTTTGAGACCGTAATTATTGTCTCACTGTGAGTAATGAGTTCAAAAATTGAACTGTAAATCATTTCTATAACAGTTTATAAACTCTGCAAAAAAGAAAAAAAAAGCCACAACAGTTCGCTTTGAACTAGTTCATCAGCGGTCATTGGACGGGTATTTCAATAGGCAGACAAGTATTCCTAAATCCATGTTTTTTCCTCAAAGGTGCTCATCTATAGAAGTGTTTTTATGGAGTTATACATATTTGCAATATAATTGCCATTAAAATCAGATGAATGGATGGGATTAAGAAAAAAAACAGGCGCTAGACCTCAAAGCAGTAGAGAAGAGCAGCAGCTGTTAAATAGTAGAGAGGTAGGCAATACACCTCTTAGTACTCCCTAATAAGACTGGTTGTAGGTAATAAACTTAGTCCAATGAATTTACAACAAAAAATACAGCAACATTCTTGCTATATAGATACAGCAATAAGCCATAAGTCTTGTGATTAGAAGCTTTTGTTTTACAACTCTATGCCTCTTCCATGTGTGTGCTACTGTCAAGGTGCCGTTGCACTTCTGAGTATTGTGAATCAATGTAGACTGCTCCTTTTAGTTTTTGGTTCGCCTCCTGATAGGCTGATGCAATTGGTAACCTCTCCCTTCATGTTACTGACACAGCTTCAGATGGTATTCAGAATCACTCTTCTCTGATGAGCAAGTTCAGGCTCTTCCCACCCTACACGTTTCTCCTTGATGCCTTCAGCAGTGGTGTATTGAGAAAGCTTTTTATACACTTCATCCTATTAACCCTTTAATTCATATAAAAGTTATTGTGATATAAAACAAATAATCATCCTTTTTTACATATAAAATAGTACACATAATACAAATATAAATGTACTAAATCAACGTTCAACATTTCTAAATTGCACATTTGTTGGATTTCCCTGTTGAACCAGGTACACATTGCAACAATAAATTAAACCACAATAAAATAAGGTGAGTCAAATACTATGTTTAGATAAGACGGAGAGTAGGTTCTAAGTATGCATAGCCACAATCTTTCCCTAGGAACTCTACCTTTGTGTTTGGCCAGTATACAAAGTTGCACAAATGCATGTGTGTTACAGTATACTGCTTAACCTGATGCAGAGGCGTTACTAGGGTTGGTGTCACCCGGTGCGGTAACTCATGGTGTCACCCTCCCTGGATTTCCTCCAATACCATGCCAAACAGATTCCTTAGTAATGCCAGTCAGATGGCCCATTAAATATGCCACATACAGGAGCCCCACAAATTATGTCACACGCAGGAGCCCTTTAACTATGCCACACACAGGAGGCCATAACTATGACACATACAGGAGCCCCATAATTATGACACACAGGAGCCCCATAAATTATGCCACACTAAAGCCCCATAAATTATGCCACACCAGAGCCCCATTATTTATGCCTCACCTTGGAGCCCAATTAATTATGACACACACAAGCGCCCCATAATTATGCCACACAAAAGAGCCCCTTAATTATGCCACACATGGGGCCCAATAAATATGCCACACATGGGACCACCATTAATTACGCGACACACAGGAGCCCCACAAGGTGACAACTGTACAATTAGAAAACAATAAATATCTATAAACACAGACATCTCTCTATAACTAGTTGCATTTATACTTATTTTATAATATATCTAAAAAAATGTTATTGAAAAATTGCATTCCTATTTTTTATTCCCTTCCTCTGCACCCACATTGTACCTATAGGACTTAACACAGCACAATACAGTACCCACAGAACTTGCCATGCACCTATATTGCACCCACAGCACTTGGCTTGCACTCATATTGCACCTACACTATTTGGCATGCCACAGTGTCACTTTGCCCCACAGAACTAGCCAGTGTCACTTTCCTCATAGTACATGTTATTTTGCCCCACAGACCATGCCACAGCATCACTTTGCCAATTAAAATATGCCAGTATTTAACCCCTCAATATGCCAGGATTTAGCCATTCAATATGCCAGGATTATTTTGCCACTCAATATGCCAGGATTATTTTGCCATTCAATATGCAATGATTTAGCCATTCAGTATGCCAGGATTTAGCCACTCAATATGCCAGGATTTAGCCACTCAATATGCCAGGATGATTATGCCACTCAATATGCCAGTATTTAACCCCTCAGTATGCCAGGATTATTTTGCCACTCAATATGCCAGGATTTAGCCATTCAATATGCCAGGATTATTATGCCACTCAATATGCCAGTATTTAACCCCTCAGTATGCCAGGATTATTATGCCATTCAATATTCCAGGATTATTATGCCACTCAATATGCCAGGATATTGATTGTTTTATACCACCCTCCTCCCCCTTCCCCAGTAGTACTTACCTTATTTGCTGCTTTGTGTCCCCGGCCGTCTCCTCCCTGCAGTCTTCCCTCCTGCACGGAGGAGGGAAACATAGACACCGGTTGTGACGTTACCGGTCAGGGCTAGTGCAAGGATTTTCGTCTACACAGGCAAAGGTGCATTTTGGTGCCCCCCTCCTCTGACCAGCCACGCCTCCCACACCACCAACCCTCCATACATTTTATATATATAAAAGTATAATGTATAGTGTGGAAAATAAATACATCTAAATATTCAACTCGCATGCTCTAAATTTGTCACACATTGACACCCTAACACACATTTAAACACAAAGACTCTTGCAGTCACACACACACCCTTACACAGACACAGTGACACACACACACACCCTTACACAGTGACACACTTAAACACACCCTTACCACTTACACACACACACCAATACACACATAACCTGAGACACACTATTTTACCCCTCAATAGGCCATTTAATATGCCAGGATTTTGCCCCTCAATATACCATTTAATATACCAGGATTTTGCCACTCAATATGCCAGGATTTTGCCCCTCCAATATGCCATTTAATATGCCAGGATTTTGCCCCTCAATATGCCAGGAGTTTGCCCCCAAATATGCCATTTAATATGCCAGTATTTTGCTTTCAATATTCAGGATTTTGCCCCCCAGTATGCCATTTAATATGTCAGGATTTTGCCACTCAATATGCCAGGATTTTGCCCCTCGATATGCTATTTAATATGCCAGGATTTTGACCCTCAATATGCCATTTAATATGCCAGGATTTTGCCCCCCAATATGCCATTTAACATTCCATGATTTTGCCGCTTAATATGCCATTCTTTAGCCATTTAATGTGCCAGGATTTTGCCACTCAACATGCCAGGATTTTGCCCCCCAATATGCCATTTAATATGCCAGTATTTTGCTCTCAATATGCCAGGATTTTGCCCCCCAATATTCCATTTAATATGCCATGATTTTGCTCTCAATATGCCATGATTTTGCCCCCCAATATGGCATTTAATATGCCAGGATTTTGCCCCTCAATATGCCAGGAGTTTGCCCCCCTATATGCCATTTAATATGCCAGTATTTGCTCTCAATATGCCAGGATTTTGCCCCCCAATATGTCATTTATTATGCCAGGATTTTGCCCCTCAATATGCCAGGAGTTTGCCCCCCAATATGCCATTTAATATGCCAGGATTTTGCCTCCAAATATGCCCCACAATATGCCACGATCCTTGCTGCTCTGTCTCCCGGTGCCCTGCAGGTCCGCGGCTGTGAGTGAAGCATTGTGCGCTCCCCTCCAGCAGCGCGGCTTCAATAAAGTTTGTTAAAACTTTTTTTTAAACAAACTTTATTGAAGCTGCACGGCTGGAGGGGAGCGCACAACGCTTCCCTCACAGCGGAGGACCTGCAGGGCACCGGGAGACAGAGCAGTTAGGAGGTAAGTTTTTTATTTTCCTATAATTGACAACACATTTCAAACTGTTATTAGTCCCATTAATATATTCTATGAATTTATTTTAGCGATACTTGATCCTCCCTTCCAAATCAACTAAATATCATCCACATATAATACAAGAGTGAATTCTGTTATAGTAAATATGGGGAGATATATTCTTCCTCCCATGAGCCCATATATATTTTGGCATTGCTAGGGGCAATGTGTGTTCCCATTGAAGTGTCAACATTCTGCACATACTAATCATCCTTGAAACAAAAATAGTTATTGTATAATAGTTAGGTTATATCCTCTATGATAAAGTCAGTTTGTTTTTGGGAAGTTTTGACTCCTTCTCTAGCATGTTTCTACATGATAAAAGGCCTTCCTGATTATCTATCACTGTGTATAGGAATTCCACATCTGGTGTGACTAGCTACATGTGGCAATACCATGCTTTTTGCCTTAAAAAATTTCTTTTTTTCAGGTTTGGTGAGACTCATATGTGTCTTTGGGAGTAAAATACTGGTACTCTATTCAGATTCTGTTAAATTGATGATCTCATTTTTCAAGCCCCTGCTTAATAATTCTTTGAATACATTGTTCATTGCTATGGTGGGATTATATTTTTATTTGTCTAAAGCATTCCTCAATATCATTTACCCTATTCATGATATCTACCCCTCCACACTTATCAACTGGTTTTGTTATCATTATCTTCCTTGAGGTGTCTACTAGCTTCCTATTCTATCTTAGTCAAATTTAATTTCCTTTTACTAGTATCAATTTTCTCCAAGTCTTCAAGGACCATCTGTTCAAATATAATCATGTGTTTAGACTTGACATGTGTTGGATTAAAAGCGAATTTTTTTTTTTAAATCTGAGGGTTGTATCTCAGTCTCCTTAATTGTTTTGTCTGTAAGGTCTTTATCTAGAAAATACTTTTGAGTGTTAGATTCTCATGACCTTCTTAAGCCCTATTAGGTGTCAACGTTAAAACCATTTGAAAGTAGTTATTTATGTTCATCCCTTAAAACAGTATTGGGATAGTTCGATTATGGCTTCCATGACCCATAATATATCTAAAGCAGGAAGATAGTTTAGAAACAGTGACAAATACATCTAATTTAGGGTAAACGCTGCATAGCTAACTTATTTTTAGTTTTGATGCAGTTAATCCAGGTAATCCCTGGACCAAAGACTTGTCACTGGTATTGTTTCTGTATAGGAGGCCCACACTAATCTGGTCAGTGTGACTCAAGTCTGACAACTATGGCTACAGCCGTATAAAAGGAGAGTCAAAAGTCTTTCTACTGTAAATATAGCCTTACAAAGAGGCAGAGACCAGTTTGGGGACACGCCAAGGGAGAAAGCCGGGACTACAAGGGGTGACCTGCTCATAAAATAGTAATTTAGGTTGAAAAAAATCCATCATGTTCAATTCTTCTAGCAAAAATTCCTGATTTTGATCCAAAAGTAGGCAAATTCCACCTGCCCACATTTAGGATACTTCAAATTTTGCAGCTTTGGGGGATACACCCCTCATCTTCATGTTCCTCTTGTTAGTTGTTTCCTTCCACTCACAAACTTTGTGAAATAAGCTTCATTTTAACCCTTTTACTATTAATGTGAATTTCTTTTTTTACTGTACTACACTATTCTGGCGATTTTGTTGCATATTTCTTCCCACATATCAGATATGAAATGAGCACAGAGCCAAAGTATGATTGATCTGGGCGCATATATAGAGCAGAGATCTGCTCCCCATTTTTGAGTTGGTTGCAGATCACACACACCTACATAGATCATTATATAAAGACCATTAAATAAAAACAGAGAGCACCATTGTTTTTTATTTTTATTTTTTGGGGCATGCTGCCGACTGAGCCATCTATGAAGACAGTAAACTCATGGAATTGTTGTTATAAGTATAATTTTTGGATCTTAAATATCACTAGTTGTTATCACAGTTTATTCACAGGTTTGTTTTCACCCTTTTGCACTATCAGTGAAATATTTACTGCATTATACTATGCTCCTTACTTTTCCCCTTTATGTTTTGAAATATGTGTAGAAAATGTCTGCCGATATGTCTGCCTACAGCTTATTTCAGCTTGGTTCATGGTCATGTCTGTCTGCACGAAAATCATCCACATGAGAAAACCGGAGCTTCCTGATTGGACCAATGAATGAAACAAATGGACAAATGATATGTCTTCATTCTGCATTTGTCCATTTGTTTTTCGGTCACGCTTTGCATTCATTTTCGGAAAAATGAACGAATGGAAGAAAATACAGATTTACGTCCGAATCACCGTTAACCAAAAATGACTGCTCAAGTCTAATGGCTATTTCAATCTTGTATCCGCAAATACCCTGGCAACTAGGGCTATCCTTCTCTCTGGTCTGTTGGCCTCTGCATGATCCATTAGAGTATGTATGTTCCACACTCCTATAGTGAGGGGACCCTTTCGTAATTTATTTGTAGTCCAATCGAATTGATGGGTTTCCCTCCAGCCATGGTTAGCTGGCCAGGTTTTCCTTCTTCATACTACAGAGGAAAGCAACATGGTCCTAAAGAGGTCTGCTTAGTCACTCTAACTGCTGAAAACTAATCCTGCCTCAGTTCAATGGAAGGCAATCCTATCACCTGAACAGGCTGAGAGTTGCATATTATTCATTTCATTAGAACCGCCTTCAATTTATCCACACCTACCTTGTTGCAGCTAACCCATCACTGCAGGACATAAAACAGAAGGGATGGAATGAAATGACAAATGATGATGCTATTGGTGACTTGTGCATAAATTGGGTTTAAACGAAGGAGAGTTTTGCAGTGCCAGACTCACTTTCTCATCCAGGCGCCACTTCTTCAGTAGGAAGACATGGGCAAGATGGCTAGAGATGAGGCTGGGTACAGTGCATGACCAGGGCATGCTATGTGTCTTGCCATGCTCCTAGCACTCCACAAAGCATTGCTGAGACTTGCCTCCCTGTCCATTGACCAGTTGATTGAGTATTCTTCCGCTCACTCCTCTGAGTTTAGTCTTCACATGTGTAGCTAAATGTGCAACAAATGGTACCTAATGACATTCCCATAGCCAAGGGCTATAATGCCACGCACACTTAATAAATCCCAAAGTTACATTCTAGAGCTTTTTTAAGGACACTAGATTAAGTCAAATTTATTTTATGATCTAGGTGTTCAACTGTGGCCCTCCAGCTGCTAATACAAATCCCATCATTGTCTACTTGTTTACACACACATATGACAGTTTTATAAGAAGAATTCACACTAGTTGAAAGCTAAAAGATGCCCCCCCTTCCTTTTTTTTTAGGTTGATGATATTTATATTGTTAGGTACTCATCTTTAAAATAAGGTGACCATAAGCTTTTATTTATATGCAAATGCAAAATATAACAGGTCATTGCCATCACAGCAAGTTGCTTGTTTTACCATGTGAGGGCAGCATTATGCCCTCCTGTCCACTACTGAGCAGTACAAATGCATCTACCATGAAAAACACCCTGTTTACTCACCAAATCAATGTCAACCAACAACCCAGTTGCCAAACATATGCAGCAATCCTTAACTATCTACTTTCTGGGTTGAGTCATTTTTGTGTGATCAGCAATCCCCATTGATTTGCATAGGGGTTTCAATCGACACAGAAATATACAAATAAGAGAGGGATATTGTTCACAAAACATGTGTTCACATCTAGAGGCCTCAGCAGCTGATCTGGAATGACATTATCTTACTCAGCTTTTTTTGTAGTTCCAAATTCCGTTTCACAGTGTATACATGATAGTATGTTCCCTCCTAGTCTTTGTTTCTTCCATAGCATCTCTGCGGCCTCTTCCATGTGCACCTTTTCCTTTTTTGTTCCACATCTCCCTTTGAGATACACATACCTCTCTTAAACTCACTTGGTTAGCAAAACCTTTTTCTTATGCGTTTTGGAAGCTGACCAATTAAAGCACTTTGGCCAAAAGTTTTCCTGACTCACTCAGAAAATTATTTATAGCCTCCAAATTATAATCCTTCTAGATAATAGCAAGTACTGGGTACTTTGTTGGTACTATATAAATAAGCATAAATGTGATGTAATGTAGCCTCTTATTGAGGATGGATGGTTTTTCCCGTGAGCATCAAAAATTATTTCTTAATTCTTAAGTTAATTAATTAAGGATGATTCTTATTCAAACGGAAAAAAAAAAAAAACACTAACATTTATCACAAATAATATGCAGCTCACAGTTTTACAAATGACAAAATGCTAAAAGAGTGTCACATTTGATCTTTTCAACTTAATTTAACTGCCCCATTCTATTCCTTGGGCAAATAAAGGCATCCAAAATAGAAAGTCCTCTGGGCCAATGAATCTTAACGAGTTAGCGACAAACTTCCCTTGCTGCCTAGATTTAAAAAGTTAGATAAATATGTATTACTGTAATTGTATTCCTTGCCCTTATTCTACCACAAGGCATGGTTAAAGGCAATATATTTTCCAAAGCTTTCCTTAAATTATTTCAGCAAGGTATGTATGTGGTGCTGTTGTTTTATGACATATGACAAAGAGAAAAATGGAGCGCTCATTAAATATTGATCTATTTTATTTCTGAATTTAGGCCAATATAAATATATTTAATTGCTGCCAGAAAAAGTCTTAGGTCAAAAAATAATGTGCACAGCTCTTAGTCTGGAACACAACAGAATGCTGAAGGTTTAAATAGTAATGATGCTATCCTATAAATATGGATTAGGGCAAAATAAATGTATCATGAAAACAATGTCTGTATTAATAGCTAAAAGATAACACTTTACCTACTTTGTGGCTACTTTAAGTGAGGTTTTTTATGCAGATATTATTATTTCACAACTAGAGACCTCCTTATATCTTTCAATCGACAGACTTGTTGTGCAAGGCAAGACTGAATGACTAAAAAGTGTGGCAAAACGAAACAAGCATTTTGCATTGACCTGTGGGTTTATGCAGCTTTTAGTATGGTAACGTGCACACAATGGAATACAGATTAATTTTTCACTTGGAGAAAGTAAAGGATGGCTTTAATTCAAAATGGCTGCTGCAAACTATTCAACATAGCAGATGATGCATAATGGTATGGGCGTCCATCTTGTGGGAATAATCAGGTTGAATGGTTGCTCTATAAGTTCATACATGAAAAGGAGGCCAATTAACAAAATGCACCCTATGGTCCATAAGATTTGACCCTTTGATTAAGTTATGTATATGCCTGTTTCATTTTTTTCCAACCCTACATATACATCTCCATAATTATTTCTATCTAGTTTGTTTTCGCCTTCCTCTAGTGTTGGCACTAAGGAAGATGTTTTTCAGTATACATATGATTTGGGCATGCTTCAATGTTGATGGTACAATTCCAGAGGAGAGAGAGAGAGGTTGATAAGGTAGGTTAAGGTTGGACAGAGGAGAAGGGATAGAGAGTGCACACGGTGAGATGAGATGGAGTCTAGCTCCCAAGCAGTAGGTCTCATAATGGAGAGTAGAATATCCACCTCCTTCTCATCTACAGGGGAGAAAATATTCAGAGTGGGTTTGGGGAAAGGAGTCGTTTGCAGTAAACTGTGAGAGGTAAAGTTGGGCCTGATTGCATTAACTTTTTTTAAATGGGAGGCAAGGCTCATGGACCAAAAAAATACAGGATGGAAGAAACTAAATTCTTAAAGAAAATCTCTGAAAGGGATGCATACAGGAACCCACACTGTTGCTGTCAGCCACTGGTGAAGCAATAAGTCCTCTGCAAGGAAACAATCTGCATTTGTTTGCACTCTAACCAGTCCTCAGTGGAGCCCTTTATGCTCTGTTTTTTTTTGTTTTTTGCATCAGAAGATGATGAATGAGTGAGATATTTCTATTACAAATATTTTTGAGCTGTGCAGTTAATGAACTGTGTGCTTTGTTGTATATACCTGTACTGGTTATTTTTTTCTCTCACTTAGACATTTTTATATATTTAGCATTTCTGTAATTTTTGGCATCCTACATTTACACTTGCACATAAACCTAATAGTGAACCTTTTTTCAACTTGCACATATGTATCTCTCATTTTTGGAAAGGAACCCACATATCCTGGCTACTATCTCTCAAAAATATATAATTAAATTAATCACTGTGGTCCTGGGTGCTATAACCCAAAGGTGGACCTGATCCAGAAGGCCTCAGTTTTTGATACTAGGAATGCGTGTACTGATGGTAACCGTTTTTTTTTAAAGTTTACTTTACTGGACAGGTAATTCTCGTGAAGCAACATAGCGTGTTAATGTGCATGCATTTAAATTCCTATTTCTGATACAGTATAAGGTATCATGTACAAAAGAGAATAAAATGAATAATATAAAACAATGCAACCCTGTGCTGTAACAAAACCTTTATTAGACTTTATGGGGACTATTCACTAAAAGGAAGTTGCAGGGGAGTTGAGGTGAGATGAAGTGAGTTGAGGTGAGATGAACATTTAATTCACCAATTAAGCTATATATTGTGCAGGGACAATCTTTGATTAGTGGGTCAAATTCACCATGTTTGTACCTCTACAATATATTGCTAAAATGGTGAGATGAAATGTTCATCTTACCTCAACTGACCTTTAGGGGAATAGAACCCCATGTATTTCTTGGGAATATACTCCATTGATCATTGCCTGATCCTTTACAGTGAGAAGAGAGAGTGCCATGTAGACAGTCTCCCATTTTTATAAAATAATATGTTCTTTCATAAAAGAATATGTTCTTTCCTTCAAAAGTTAAGTATTTTTTTATTTCAGAGAAGAGCAAAAAGAAGAATAAAGTAAGTTTATTTTTCAATTTCCATACACAGTATGTTCTATTAGCCATTACTTAGTATCTAAAAGACTGTCATTGTGACAGTGATTACAGCATAAGCAAAGCATCAGCATTGTACAAGAAGGATGCCTATGTGTCCTTAGAAAGATATATATCAGATTTTGAGAAGGCTGTAACAAAAATTGGTACTGATGCCAATCTGGAGTATGTTTTTCTCTGTCAAGAACATCACTGATTGAAGAGAATTTGTAACTTAAAGAGTACTGGCAGTCTAAATCTATGTAATAAAACAAATTGATACAACAGTGAACTATCGTAAACTACAAAGGAATAGCAAAAAAAAATATTTATAGGCGAGCTGAAAAAATTGTCCAAAATGCCTGTCTTTCTAATGAACCTGTTACCAGATTTTTGCTATTCCCCTCAGCTCACCTTAATTCACTCTTTTGTGAATAGGACCTGTTGTGTTTTCTAGCAAGTCCATATATTACAAGAAATATATTTTACATTTCTCTTTGACATAACTTAATTTTTTTCCAGCAGTTGTCATCTTTGTCATCACCACTTGAAAAATTATTTTCTATTAATATATGATGTTAACACAATGTATAAATTATTTTTTTTAATCAACAATGTTCACACCTTGCACAAAGTTTAGATGACGAGGTCACGACATTGGACGGACTAGGTCCATCCTGGCAGCAACTCAGATGGTGTTGCTGTAATGCCTTGATGTCGAAGCATTAAGCAACACCTAGATTCGTTACTATTTTTCACCCTCTTTGGAGCAAACACAGGTGCTATATTGGAGAGCAGCATACCCCTTTAATATGGTGATGCCCTCTTGTGTGCAATGAGTTATCACACCCATTGCACTGTTGCTATACTGCCCCTAGAGGCAGTCAGCAACATTGCAATAGAAAAAAGGCTGCATTAGCCCTAAATCTAAGGTTAGGGTTACCATAAGGCTTAGGGTTAGAGTTACATTTGGGTTAGCAAAAGGGTTAGATTTAACTTGCAAATACAGTCAGAAAAACATGGAATATTTCTAAACTCAGGACAACATTTAGAAACTATTTAGACAGGGACTTTCTTGCTATTTGGAATTGTGTAAAATATTTTTCAGGTCAATTTTTTTCTAAAAAGTGTGTTTTAAATTGATTTCGTATTTTATGGGTTTTTTTGTTTGTTTTTTAAATGTATATAAAGAAAGTCTTTCTTATGCCAATAAAAACAATATATAATTTGTGTGGGTACCAAAAAGAGAAAGAAGTAAATTACAGCTAAACACAAATACCACAGAAATTTTAAAATAGCCCATGTCACCAAGGGTAAGCCAAAAAGTCATGTCAGTAAGGGGTTAAACAGTGTAACATGTTTACCCAACGAAAGCATGATTGTTTTTTTAACATTTTGTTTTCCATTTTCTAAATTATTTTATCCATTTAATCATATCTGGTGACAAAAACAAACATTCATAAATTAGACATTGGACATTCAACTTTACCTCACTGTATACTAATATATATTTTCAGGACATGAATATAGAGAGCAAATAATATATTGGTATGAACAGCTTACATCCATTGCATCGACAAAATGAAGCAATATACTCTGCAACTCTTTGACCTGGTTTTTATTTCACCCAAAAACTGCATAGTTTATTTGGCATTTAGTTTGTCTCTAAAAAAAATAAAAATAAAAGATCTACTCAATGAAAATAAATTTGCAGGGAATTGAGATGGGAATTTCAAACATTAGGCCAATGTAGCCAAGTTGGAAAAAATCTCCAATGCCACTGAACTACTTTAAACTTAACTTTGAAATTCACATCTCAATTCTCTGCAGTTACCTGCAACTTTCTCTTTATTGAGTAGATCCTTAAGAAACATTTACATACATAAAGGGAATCAATACGTAAAGGAGGAGAGTATATTTAAATGAAAAAATGCTACCACAACAAGAGGACATAGTCTAAAATTAGAGGTGCAAAGGTTTAACCTCTTCAACACAACAACTTTCTCTTTATTGAGTAGATCCTTAAGAAACATTTACATACATAAAGGGAATCAATACGTAAAGGAGGAGAGTATATTTAAATGAAAAAATGCTACCACAGCAAGAGGACATAGTCTAAAATTAGAGGTGCAAAGGTTTAACCTCTTCAACACATGTTTTTGTTTTTGCTTTGATGTTCATTTGGGATTGGTGCCATTTTACACCTTTAACGATCTAGTTTTTAAATAGTCAACTCACCCCATCCATACCCCTGATTTTCTGGGTTTTCCAGACATGCCTCCAAGCAGAGGCAGCCTGGAACTCCCCTCACTTGATTTGGATAGGGTGAAGAGAAGTGATTGACGGGTCAGGGACAATTGTCACTTTGAACTACCCATGAGCAACCATTTTTTTTTCTTTCCTGGATAGCCTCACTCATGAAGCTTCCAATAAAGAGGATGATTGCTAATTGTGGGGAAAATGTTGCCATTTTATAGGCAGCCCCTGCATTGCATTGGATGCCCGTACATGTATGAAGGGGTTAAAAGTAATAACAGGAAGTCTTCATTTACTGAGAGTATAGTGGATGCATGGAATAACCTTACAGCCGAAATGGTAGAAGTTAATACATTGAGGGAGATGCATGGGCTAGGCATAAGGCTATCCTAAATATAAGATAAGACCAGAGACTAATGAAAGGATTCAGAAAATTGGGCTGACTAGATGGACCATAAAAAAAAAAAGTTTTTTATCTGCCACATTCTATGTTTCTATGTTTTCTATGTTATATAGTTGTTATGTGGTGTTATGTGGTAATTTCAAGAATTTGCTTGACTAAAGACAGCATGGAAAGATCATCCTTTTACTGATACTTCTGCTCTATATTTCTAATATTAATATCTAATATTCTATATTATTCTCCATACCGCATCAAATTTAGACCTCAAAGAGTTAACATGTTAGTTCTGCAACAGAGAATAGCTAAAGTGAATTATGTAAACACAGATATCCTTCTGTTACACAGATGTGATGTGTTATTTACATGTGATAGAGTACTCATAACTGTGTAAAAACATGCCTGTGATTTAATTAGTAATTTGCTTGTTTTGTCCTCAACATATTGATTTACCTACAGATATTATGGCAATGGAACATTAATAGAATTCTATTGGTACGAGCTAATATCTATATCTTTAGACAAATAACTTTTTTTTCTTCCATTCAGTATAATGCAGTCTAACCGTAACCATCTTAAATATCTGGATGTAATTAAAAATATTGTTTTCATTTTACATAAAATAGTTTTGAAGGGGTGCTTGAAAACTAGGACTTATAGGATTCCATATAAACTGAGACAGAAAATGTGTGAAGAATCATCGGTATCTTTCTACCTTTATATTAAAAGGACATGGCCACTTACATAAGATTTAACTAGATTACCTGTGCATTTAAAAACACATATATAAGACATGTGCCACTGGGTTTTTTTTTACGTCTATGTTTGAATTAATTGCAAATAAAAGTAAAGATAAAATGAGGTGTTTATCTCCAGCATCCATTTTGAGAATTGTACCCATGATGCAAAATTCTCAAAAATCTTCCAGCAAGTCTCACTTTACAACTGTGGCCAAAGCCTGCATGATGATATTATAAGATACACCCCTGGTCTCTTACTGGCTCCTGTCTATTACAGATAAAGAAAATCTTGAAATTGCACTACCGCCCACCAGCTGAGGAAGAAGTCAAAACGCGTCCTGTGGGGTGTAGCTATTTTTTAGTGCAAACAATACCAAATTGTTCCAAGTACCTGGCCAGGTGAACAAACCCAGTCTGTAAGGGATTCTGTATATTTATTTTGTGTGTGTCTTTTTATTCTGTGTATCTGTTGTCTTTTTTGACCCCCCTTTTTTTAGCATGTTACCTTTGTATTTTAATAAGATACATGCTTAATATCCATGTGACCACCTACATACATACGTTTAGTGGCCTTGGCTGACTACTGTTGCTGTTCATTTATATACTGATATCTTTCTTTGTAATAAATTTGTATATTTTATATATATCTGTCTCCAGAGTCTATATTATTATTTTATATCTTTTTGTGTATTTAGCGCTGTCTCGTTATATAAATAACTGTTCCTGTCTATTATAGTGGGCAGGACTAGGTGTACAGCTTTTTTCAACCTGCCTTCCAACACAAAGAGAGAGGACTGACCCGATCAAACAGGATCATAACTCCACCCTTGTGATGCTACATTACCCTCCCATTCAATGCAAGTCTATGATCAGAATTCTGGCTTATAGACTAAATTGTGTGATCTCAGCCCTTAATTGTACGCAGTACTGGAGACCGTATCTCCAGAAGGATATTGATACTTTGGAGAGAGTTCAGAGAAGGGCTACTAAACTGGTTCATGGGTTGAAGGATAAAACTTACCAGGAAAGGTTAAAGCATCTTAACATGTATAGCTTGGAGGAAAGACGTAACAGGGGGGATATGATAGAAACATTTAAATACATAAAGGGAATCAACACAGTAAAGGAAGAGAGTATATTTAAAAGAAGAAAAACTACCACAACTAGAGGACATAGTCTTAAATTAGAGGGGCAACGATTTAAAAGTAATATCAGGAAGTATTACTTTACTGAGAGGGTAGTGGATGTATGGAATAGCCTGCCAGCAGAAGTGGTAGAGGTAAGCACAGTCAAGGATTTTAAGCATGCGTGGGATAGACACAAGGCTATCCTAGCTATAAGACCGGGAACGGGGGACTAATAAAAGTACTAAAAAAAAAAAAAATTGGGCAGACTAGATGGACCGAATGGTTCTTATCTGCCGACACATTCTATGTTTCTATGTTTCTATGTTTCTAATTGAGATACTAGTACTGTAAAGACTCTGGGGGGTGGCACCCAAAAAAACTATATTTCACAAAATGGCCGAGCCAAGTCACAATATTTCAGAAAATAAACTCACATAACAAAAAACATATCTGAAATCAACATTGCAAAATAAAAATATATCTATATCTATCTATCTATCTATCTATCTATCTATCTATCTATCTATCTAGTGCACCTAGTGTTTTTTTTTTTTATGATTTTAGGCAATTATGTTCTTTGGAATCACATCCTGGGGCTTTTAAAAATTAGCTTCTATGTATTGGTAATTGCTAAGGGTGTTTAATTGATTCACATTTCCTTAATTTACAATTACCATTTTTTTTTTGCATTTAGCTTTTTAATATCCTCTCATTACCTTTATATTCAAACTCCTAACCAATGCAAAAGTAAAAAAAGAAAATATAGATGACTGGGACTCAGAAACAGCTCTCACCTTTCTCGGATTAACAGTATATGTGATCCATCCCTACAACCAGAAGCAACTCTTCAACGCCGGACAACCCTGACTCGTGAAATGTACAAAAAAAGAAGAAAAAGGATGCGGAGAGTATATCCAAGGTAAGTAAATAGTGCTTCATTTCACGAATCTGGTTTGTCCAGTGTTGAAGAGTTGCTTCTGGTTGTAGGGACGGATCACATACACTGTTAATTGTTGAGCTGTATTGTAGATTTACAAGCTGGCAATAATGAAATCCAAACCGATGGACAGATGCCTTACGTGTTTCGCGCCTTACGGTACTTAATCATAGGCCTAGAGCTCAAAGATTAAAGCACTGTTTACTTACCTTGGATCTACTCTCCGCATCCTTTTTCTTCTTGTTTGTATATTTTTATAATGCTCAAGTTTCCTGCGATGTCAGGAACATACAGCATCTTAGGAGTTATTTGGAGTTATCTGTTCAACAATTCTGGAGCAAAGCGGGGGACTTCATATTAATCAACTACAAATGATCCATAAAAAGCAATGAGATTTGTTTACTTGACAGATATGGAGCAATCCCATAGCACCAGAGTTGGCCCAATTTCACATTGATTTACTATCATCACTTAATGCTGCATATGGTACCCGTAATCGTGCTATGCAAATAAACATGAATATAGGAAATTATCACAAACTATAGTTATTTACAGTTAATATCAGTGTTGCAGAAGTTTCTGTTTACTAATATACAAATTGTAGTGAACTGGAAATATAATCATGCTTTAATAGTAGAGTTACAAAAACAAGTTAAAGAATTTTTTACGCATGCCTGATTTTGTAATTCACTCACAGTTCACTATTACTTTACTGGGAGGGTAGTGGATGTATGGAATAGCCTTTCAGCGGAAGTGGTAGAGGTAAAAACAGTCAAGGATTTTAGGAATGCGTGGGATAGGCACAAGGCTATCCTAGCTATAAGACAGGGAACTGAGGACCAATAAAATTATTTGGAAAATTGGGCAGACTAGATGGACCGCTTGGTTCTTATCTGCCGACACATTCTATGTTTCTATGTTTCTAAAAGCTCCACGGAAGTAGCGGAGGAGGCAGATAATGTCAGCATCTGTAGCATGGCAAACGGTGATGAGAAAATTACCTTGATTCAGAGGGAAAAGGCAGCTGATTTAAAAGCCTGGATGGAAGTACAGTTTAATAGACTGAGCACTGACATGCAAAATAACTCTAGAGATATTCAAAAAGAAATCTCAGGGAAGACAGAAAAAACTCAGAGGATAAAATCGATGGTTTGCCCTGCCAAATAAAAGAACAACAAGATGAATATAACAAAATGGATAAAAAAAAAATAAGGATTAGAGACAAAGATATGCGATTTGACATGTTTACTGCTGCTTACAAAACCTGTATATATATAGTAACTTCTACTTTAACGTATCAATTAAACTACAACTAGATACAGTTTCTAAGGGTGTGGTCATTTTGGGAGTATCCATGACTTGTAAGATCCCAAGGCTCAGGCTTCATATTTTTATTTTTTTACGTGGGTTGCTGCTTTATTTATTATGTTTATAATATTTGAAGGTGGTTTGGTATTATATGTATACCATTTACACTATAACAGATCAGATGTTAGACAAAACATCACGTAATATTTTACAAGGCATTATGTACTATTTTGCAAACAAACAAATGGCATTCCGTTATGTTGTTATGGTATACATATTGGATCTTGGTTTTTTTGAATTTGGTTCATGTACCAAGGTGGGGTTTGAAAGGCTTATTTAATTTTTCTTTTTAGGTCAAGAGACAGTGAGTTGATGTAGAAGCTCTTATATTGCTGGGTATTGAGCCAAGTCATACGAAAGATATAAAAGATTTTTTCTTTGAAGATTGTTATGGACGGCTTATCCCTGCTTATCTAGAATTGTAAAATGTTTTTGTTTGTTACAGCAGAGATGAAGAGGGGGAATTCTAGGGTGTTGACCAAATGAATACCAAATGTTTGTTCCACATAGCCCTGGACAACATTCCAAAAGTGACATATCACCTAACATTGTCATATACAATGACGAAAGTCTGCTCTGGTCTGGTTGCATTTACAGGAATCATTTTGTGCTATATTATCGTTTTTTAGATCTACTGGAGCCACATAGGCTCCATGGAGTATTTTTCAAAACATATCTCTATACATGGTCAATTTAATCGTGAGGCAGAGTGTTTTGTTTGCTTTTAAAATTGTATCAATTGATAAATGCTGAAGATGTATAGACCACTTGATTAAGCCAGTTTTAGTTTTAGAGAAATCCAGTGGACTGTAAAGCCCCTTATGTATGGTTGCGGTACTATAGCGGGTTCTATTTGTAGGGTCTATAAGACCCTTATAGACCCTACAAATAGAACCCGCTATAGTACCGCAACCATACATAAGGGGCTTTACAATCTCCAGATAATATTTAGGAAAAACCCTGTTTGACCCAAACAGGGATTTTCCCAAATATTATCTGGAGATTCATTGGTTATATGATTTATAAAATTATGTACCTGTTGATAAGTTATGGGTGTCATGTCTATGTCTTGGAATCTACTCCTGGGTGTATCTAGTTTAAAGAGCTTATGCTGGGAAATATTTACAAACAGTCGTATGGAGGTAATTCCTTTCCTTGTCCACTGTGTGAAGGGGTATTCTGCCTTTCTGTTAAAAAATTGTGGGTTTTTAAAGAATGGAAGGTATAAAGATTTAGTAAGATCATGGTGAATCTGAACACTTAGAAGTTGCCAAGCTCTGATTGGACCAAATAATACTATGTTGTTTTTGTCCTCCTTTGGCAGGTGTCCTACTGGAGTATAAAAGCGAGCTTTGAGATTTATGGATGGGTAGGTGTTTTGATCTAGAACTAGGTTAGTAAATCTTTTATTTTCTAAGATCCAGTCCATTGAGAAGTGCAGGAGTGCAGCCCAATTATACTATTTAAGGTTAGGTTCATTAAGTCTACCTCCATTCCATGGTTGCTGTAGTTTTAGCCAGCAAATTTTGGAATTATTTGTCCATACAAAATTACTGAACATGGAGTTTACATGTTTGACGTCTTTGGATCTAAGGAGTAAGGGTAGATGTTGTAAAGGATATAGTAATATCAGAAAGGTTACCATCTTAATTAGTGCTACTCAACCAATATATGACAATAATAAATGTTTTCATGTTTCTAGTTCCTCTGAGATTTTAGTAAAAACTGGTGTACAGTTTAGCGAGTATTTGTTGTGTGGGAATTTTGGTAAATGAATCCCCAAGTAGGTTAACAGAAGAGGTGCCCACTGAAGAGGGTTTGTCAGCATGTTTGCTGGTAGCAATGTTTTTTGAAGGTACTTTGCTTCCGATTTTGAGTAATTTTTCTCTCTATCAAATTCAATAATTGCCCACTCGTTTTGTGGTTTTGCTATGAAAAGTAACTCATCGTCTGCGAAGGTAGTGGCTTTTATAACAGATGTCCCTATTCTGATTAATTCCAGATTATGCTTGTTATGAAGGATCCAGAGTAAGGGATCTAATGCAATATTAAAAAGTAGGGGTGATAGTGGGCATCCTTGTCGAATGCCTATTGCTATAGGAACTGGATCTGAAGGCAATCCATTTATATGTAGTACTGTTGATGGTGAGGCATATAGGATTCTGAGATGCTTTCAAATGCTCTACAAGCGTCTAATCTTATTAAGGAATAATTGTGTGAGGGTCCTTTTATTTTTGCCTGCTGTATGGCTATGAGTGCTTTTCTTATTCCTATAGTAGGTGGGTGGCTTCATATGAAGCCCATTTGTGCCTCATGAAAGATTTCAAGAAGAATATTTTGAAGTCTTATGGTTATTATTTTTAATAAGGATTTTAATATCAGCGTTTAGAAATGTGATTGGCCTGTTTGAACCCATTTGTTCTCCATCTTTTCCAGGCTTCAGTATTAGGGTTATTTTGGAACCCAGTAAAGATAAAGCCGAAATATGGTCTTTAAATATTTTATTATATAAGTTGGTCAAAACTGGTGAGATGTCTTGTTTTAGTAGTTTAAAAAAGATTCTGCAGGATAGCCATCTGGCCCTGGGGATTTTTAATTTGTTAGAGAGGATATGGTTAATTTGACTTCTTCTTCTGGATCGGGGCATTACGTTTATTTCTTTGGGCATTTGTTCGTTTTTGGAACTTAGCTTCCTGTAATATTGATGTACGTGTTTCTCTATCATCTGGCTTGAAATAGGGTGGTGAAATGGGCTTGGAAGACTTGGATAATGTCTCCGTTGTTCAATAAATGTAGTCCCTTGTGTTTGATGTTAGAAATAAATGTAATGGGATGTGTATTTTTAGCAATTTTAGCCAGAAGTCTTCCAGATTCCCCCCATCTAAAAAACAAATCTGTCTGAAGATTTTTGATATGTCTGGTTGCTTTGTCAGTCAAAACGGTTTCCAGTAATTGCTTTACTGTTTGATATTCTGATTTGTTGTTTTCGTCAGGGTTTGTTTAACAGATTAGTTTGTGCTTGGCTAACTAAGTGCAATAGATCATGATATTTTTTTTCCATGTTCTATTTCAATTTGCCACGTATGCTATGAGATGACCTCTGAGGACTACTTTAGCTGTGTTCCACAACAACATGGGGTCTTCCATGTGGGCCAAGTTATTGTTGACAGAATTGGCCCATGTTGAAGACAGAAAGGCCCCAAAATCAGCATTTGCCATTAGATAATTAGGAAATCACCAGGAATTCAATGGTTTGTTTCTTCTACCCATTTCCAAGGTCAGTGTTATGGGTGAATGATCTGAAATTACTTCGGTTAGAATATGAGTTTCGTAATTTGCCGTAAGGAGATGTTGTGAGATTAACATGTAAACTATTCTTGCTTGACTATCATGCACTTGAGAATGATGTGTGTATTCTCTAGCAGTTATTTGATAGGCTCCATTTGTCTATTAATTTCAGTTGGACCATCAAGAAATGTATACCCTCTGAGGGGTGTAAAGTAGTGTGTCTGTGTCCTGATGAGGAGTCTAAGGCTGGGTCACTTACAGAATTGAAATCTCATCCCATGACGATTGGCAATTATGGCATTTTGGATAACTTTTAAAAAAATGAAAAGAAGAATGATTGACTTTGAAGAATGAGTGAGTTTGGTGCATATATATATTTACCAGCAGGATCCGTACCCCTTAAATGGACAGCTCTAAGATTAAAAATCGACCTATTTTACCATGACTCTCGTACGTGATGTGTTTGCTGAATACTATGGCTACCCCACTGCGCCTCTTTTTGGATCAGGTGGACACACATTCTGCGATCACAGTACACTACAGTAATCATGTAGTGATGTAAAACACGATTTAGACCAATGTGTTTCTTGTAATAGTATAACGTTAGGTTTCATTCGTTTTAGCCTTTTTATCACAGAATTTAATCCATTAACATTCCATGACACGAATCTCAATTTGGGGATGAGTGGGGAGCCTGAGCCTTTATGATGGGAGAGGTTTATATCTTTTGATAATCAGAGATTTTCAATGTAGTGTGCATTTCCCTGTCCCAGCCCTCAGGGAAATATTCTATTTGGTGTATGACCACTTTTGATGGGTTATATGATTGAAACTGTATCCTTATCAATATTTCCTTAATAACTATAAAACTAACATATACAAATACAAATTAATTATATCTCATATTCAGTGTTCAGTTCTGGATGGAGAATCTCTGCCCCTGTCTATGATGGTGTAATAATCAATGTGTGGCCTGTTGCGGTGTAGTAAAAAAAAGTCCATCATGTGTTATCCAAAGTTGTGCTGGATACATTAACGCAAAATGGATTTTATTTGAATATAGTTGTAAGGTTTTATATCAAGAGTTGACAGATAAAATGTTTATAATTGTATGTATTCACTGATATTGTTAGACTGATGAAATGGTTATATAGAAGGGAAAAGTTTGTTTTTTTCCCCATCAATACTGAGAGTGGTAATGACACAGCAAAACGTTTAGTATTGGAAATATCTACTGACAAGTGATTTTTTTTTTTTTGTATCATCACTGAGATGCTAGGCTGATGCAATACTGTTATGCCAAAAAGAAGAGATGATACAGCTAACATTTATTTTATCAGAGGAGCCTATCGATATCACTACATAGGTTAGATCACATCAAGATATGATACAAGTAAAATGTTTATTGGTGGATATGTTCACCAATATGCTAAGCTGTGCAGATACTGTTATACAGAAAGGAACGACACAACCAAAAGGTTTACTTTTTTCTCCCTTTTTCTCTCTCTATGAAAGACAAAGGGCCTCTTGCTCTAAGTCCGCATTGGCATCCCCCACAGTTTCCGATAGTTTCTTGGGAACTATGGTCATTCGTCACATAATGGTGGTGTGTTCTTGCAATAGCGCTTTCCGGGGTACCCACCTGGAGGAGGAGGGGTTTCCTCAACTGTCCATGGGGGTGTCCATGTCTAGTCACATGGCCGCATGAAGCCAGTCAGATCCTGGGATGAGAGGCAAAGAGAATATGTCCCTCCACATGGGTCGTTTGTTGTGTGTTTGTATATAGTATTATGTGTAAATTGTCCGGAGTGCCATACGTCTTGTTGGTTAAGGGGAGGAGAGAGAGAGCACCTTTAGCCCCATACCTAGGCTTTATTTTAAATTGATCAGAGTTGCATCTATTAATACACAAGGACTGAATTCACCTCAAAAAAGGTCTCTGCTACTAAATATTTCTGAAATCTGAAATAATAAACCTAGTTGGCCTGCAAGAAACTCACTGGAGGGCATCAGAAAAATTTCAGGTAAGATCAGAATTATACCCAACAATAATAAAAGCCTCACTTGAGAGAAAAGAGGAGTGGCCATCATTTTCTCAAGAGATCTGGCAGTTAATATCCTGTTTGAAGAAATAGATGAAGAGGGTCACTATATCATCATAATTTGTGAGGTAAATAATAAGAGCTACACATTTGTCAATATATACGCACCCAATAGCGAACCTACCAGATTTATTGCCACGGTCATGAAGAAGGTAGAAACAATCAAACAAGGCACATTACTGACGCTGGGAGATTTCATGTCAGGAACTGACCGTGCCTGGACTTAAACACTGACTTCCATGTTCCTAGCCCTATTCTTTACCGGGTCACCAACCTGTCTTTTACATTTTAGCCTATGTTCTAGTAACAATGAATATACCAAGCCTTGTTATTATCATCAACGCTCCTCACCTGTGTCAAGTCATGTGCTCACTCTCAGCCTATAAAAGCCTCTTCCTGTGAATCTACCTTTGCCAGATTATTGTGGTTCCTGCCTGCAGTATACAAGCTTTCTATTGATTGTTACTTACCTGTTACTGATTTTGGACCATCTCACTACTCTGATTTCTCCTACCCACTGACCTTGGCTTGCCTGACTATGCTTATACTCTTTGTTCCAGCCTCACAGCTCTGCTAAAAGACTAGATTGTCACTCAAAGCTCAGGGGTTCAACCACCTGGGTAACGAGTGGCTACTTCTGGCAGAAGACCTTGCTGATCTGGCTGCTGGACTTCAAACCTGCTAACATCAGTATCATTACATTTCAACTGTGTGGTGGATCCTGACATGGACAGATCGGTCGTAAAAAAGACAGATTGCCATGAATGTAAAGAATATCTCGAATAGACTACAAAAAATGATTGAAAATACGTTTCTTTATTTTGATTTGTGGAGGATACACCATCCAGTTGGAAAGTATTTTTCCTTCTTCTCAAGAATTCATCTCACCTGTTCTAGAATTGATCTGATACTAGGTGATCTGAATGCAGCCAAATACATAAAAAAGATCTGTGTTGTAAATATTTTATGGTCAGATCACAATGCGGCATTTTAGACTTAAAATATGATAGTGGAAGAATAAGAGCTGTGTGGAAACTAGATGATCATTTACTCAAAAATAATGATGATAGGGAAACCATTAGGAAGGCTACAGAAAAAAGGCTACAAAATCTAAGAGAGACTAATACCAGAGAAGTTAGCCCCACGATTGTTTGGTGAGTGTACGTGAGTGTCATAAGGGGTATTTTGATTAAAATGAAGTTGATAGCGAACAAAAGCAGGCCCCCAGAACTGGAATTAAATAAATTGTATAAAGTAAATAAAAGTGACCCCCTCTGTCATTGTTAGCAAGCAAATTGTGGAGATAGAAAAAAGTATAAACAGCTATTAGTCAAAATTAATCAAAACTTAAACTATTTGAAAATAAATTGTTTCTATAAATGTGACAAGGTGGTTAAGCTCCTCTCAAATAACATCAAAAAAGAGAAAAGAAGTAGAATTGATATATGATCGCTATAAGTCATTATATGGGTTAGGGGGCTCTTCAATGTCGGCCAACATAAATCACTATCTGCATAATATAAAACTACCAACATGATCAGGGGATACAGTCCCTTTAACTGAAGGCTGATTGTATAAAACGAGAGGTTAGATCAATTTCAAAGTAGAAACATAAATAGATTGTTGTTATATGTTATTACATGTGATAGAATGGAAAACAATAATTGCTTTATCAAAGCAAAAATATTACAGCAAAATACAAAGTGATGATGTACACATCCTTTGAAGAATTTCTCTTTTAAATATGAAAAAAACTCTAAGCACTGGGAGTTGGATATTTATTTATTTTATTTTTTGTTAATGATGGCATAATACTCATATAGGAGGATAAACTTATAGGTTATGGGGTGCGGAGGGAAAATAGTTATGTAAAACAATGCATGAAAAGGAAGTTGGAATTAGATTCTACATCTTCAATAAATATATAGAGACCATTTTGTTTGAATGTGATATTAAATTACAGAGTCCTCTCTGATAATGCTTTCTCATAAGTTGCTGACTTAATGAATCAGTCTCAGGAGACCAGCTAGCGAGATATGAGAACACATAAATGTAATGTCCCAATAAAGAATATATCATTAAGTATTAATCAATTAACACCTACAAGTTTACAAACTACAAGGAGTTATGATATTGCGGCCAAATCAAAGACATGTAATTATTAACTGGACCATCATCGTATGCAAGGATGCAATTTAATTTGGATATAAGATGTATATGCAATGATCTTTTTTTTTCTTTCTCTCACAACATTGTATGTACCCTGCAATGGTATATCATTAAATGGAAGCCCCCACATGCTCTGCAGTGTTCCATAAAGGTGAATTGAAGCACTACCACGTATGCACAAGCCTCTACATTTCTGTCTATGGACTGGGCATCTGTAAAGTTGTCAAATACAGCTCTAGGAGGTGACTCTGCAGTGCAGGACTGGAGGAACTTGTTGCCACTGTGTATTTATACATTGGTTGGAGATATTCACCCCAATGCGTGGATACCCTTGGTTGAGCCGCATAGTGGGCCCTCTGGTGCACCAACCACACCACAATAGGTTGGAGTCAAAACCAAAATAGAGATACAGGTGCAATAGGATAAACCAAAGACAACATCAACAACTAAACTGAGAGTCATATATCCAATAAGCTGACATGCAAGGTACTCAATTAAAGATTTAAATATTCCATGCCTCTAGGAGGCTGGATGAGCAATTTAGTAAAAATTAGCAAAGTCCATATAAGAGTTGAGATGTCTTGCACCTGCCTGCACCATTTTTCTTTTGGCTGCACTTTTCTTCCAGTGGTTTTGCAGATGGATGCATTGCGGACCTCAAGGACAGAAACTGTGGCTCCTGTGATGTGCCCCGAGGTTACAAGTAGGATGGGGGGACTGATAATTATCACAGGTGACCCACTGCCAACGTGACTAGCACAGATGGGCCCGCGGACTGTGAACAGACGCTGACCAACAACTGCGTCTCTGCACATTTTGATGCCAAAAAGGATTGAGGAGAGAACATAAGATACAGGGCTAAGTTACCTTTCCTGCAAAGCTTAAATTACACTGGAGATACTGTTTTTTAATGAGAAATCACTATTACCTTACTAGCAGTAATATGATCACTGTGCAGTAAAATCACCATGGTCAAAGGAAAAAAATAGCTCCCTGCCCTTGTATAGGAATGGGCCAGAGACTTGCCCATAGTTTAATAAAGTGGATCCAACAAAAGGGAACAGGAACACAGCAACAAGCGAGCGAGGAAAAAGGCAAGGTTGTCCCACGAGTCCTGCGCAACAACAAGTTATTAACCCCTTTATTCTACTATATGATAATTGTCTGGGCACCAAAATAATAAATAATCCCCCAAATAACTAATAACCTCAGCCAGACCCCTGAACAACATACAAAATAAATATGTACTAATTGCCTGAGGGCCTTCTTAAACCCCCAGAATATTCAGATTGAATTATCCGTACCTATCCCACTACTTCTACCTTGCCCAGATGTGTGTGTGTGTGTGTGTGGGAGATTCTGACAAAAATGTACCCACCCCCTGGCATGTAAAGGGTGCACTGTGAATAAAATAATACCTTATTTAAATATTCCCAAAAGTTGCAGGTGAAGGGTTAATTGCATTTACAAGGCATGCAATGAGGTCTGTCCATTTTCCTACGCACATAATTGCCATATTTTCAGGTGTTTCATGCTATAAATGTTACTGTGTGCAATCATTTGTGGCTTAATCTGGTGTTTGAATTATTATATTTACTGCAATTTGGATGTTTTAGCCCAATGAACTTTGAGTGCTGTTGTTTAGGAGCTGTTCTAGTTTGCTCCATATTTGAAACTGACACATGTTAAAATGATAGAATATAAATATGAATTAATTCAATATTAAAAGTCAATTAATATAGTCACATAAATGAGAAGAATTAAGAGTATTTTGAAAATGAGCTTTATATGGATAACAATGGAATTATATCTTTATTTTAATAAGTCATGACAGCAAAACAGCCACCAAACAAGACTTAAAGATAATATTTTGAGATGATAATATTTAGAAATGAACCATGCCATCTGTGCAAAGTATTTGCGTAGCAGCTGCTCCTATAATGTTAAATAAAATAACACCCAATACACAATTTTGTGGCATTTTAATTTAGTAATGATTAAAATGTTTCTATTTTTATTGTAAATATTTACACATTTCACAAAAAAATTGTCATTTCAACCTAAATATTAATAAAATACATCTATAAAAAGGATTACAGCCATTAGAATACATCTTTTGACTGTAGATTGTGGGGGGAAATTAATGGAATATGTGAGTCTTTGTCCATATAGTTATACCCCGCTTTACTTGAGGGACACTTACAAGTAATGATGTTGTTACAGTACAACCCTTCCCGTTTATGGACTCCTGCCTTTCTATTTAAATAACGCTGTGACATCTCTACTGAGACTGCGCTACAGGACAATACCGTGCAGTTCTTCTCCTTGTGAGACCACTCCAGGCTCAGATGAGGTCCATTCTGTATGTTAAGACTAGTGTTGAGCGAACCCGAACTGCACTGTTCGGGTTCGTACCGAACATTACGGTGTCCGTACCCCGGACCCGAACACGGACATTCCACTGTATGTCCGTGTTGGAGTTCAGGGTTCGGAGATTTAATGGCGCATTTTGAAAGGCTGCAGGGCAGCCAATCAACAAGCGTTTGACTTGTTTGCCCTTAGAAGCCATCACAGCCATGTCTACTAATGGCATGGCTGTGATTGGCCAGTGCAGCATGTGACCCAGCCTCTATATATAAACTGGAGTCACATACACGCACATCACATGAGCTCTTCTTAGTGTAGGGAGAGGATGCTGCAGCTGTGAGGGACAGATTAAAAAAAATTCTGGTGTTGAATCTGCAAACTACAGCAATTATTCAAACTACAGCGATTATTCAAATTACAGTGATTATTTTAGTGGGTGCTATACTACATATTTGTACCCTGCCCTGAGCCCAGTGCCACAGAGACTGCAGTGAACTTTAATCCTGTTCTGTTAGCTCAGTGGGCAACATCTAGGCATTTTTAAATAGTGCAATTTGTTGGTGTTAAATATTATATTTACGTCCTGCACTTCATATCTGAGAGTCAAACAGAACAGTGAAATACTGTGCTTACAGTGCACTTTGAAAAATTCTAATTGTTTTGGGTGCTAAATAGTACATTTGCGTCTTGCGGTACACTTCATATCTGAGAGTCAAATAGAACAGTCCAATACTGTGCTTGCCCTTTATGGCTTGGAGGTGATGGCCTACCCTACAGCCAGTGTATTGACTGAATGTGTGTTTAGCATGGCAGGGGGCGTTATCACAGCCAACGTGGACAAGCTCACGTTTATTAAGATGAACCAGGCATGGATCCCACCAGACTTCTCTGTACCTTGTGCAGAATAGACATTTATACCGGCCTCACCCAGTCATTGTTATACTCAAGTGCACTTATTCTTTCTTTTCTGTTATATGTCCCAATATTTTGGGGGCTACGCCAATTTAAAAAACCAAAAACAAATAAAAAACAGTGTTGGCTACTTCCTCCTCCTCCACCAGCGCCGCTTTCACCTACACCGCCACGGTCACCGCCTCCTCAACCTATAGGTCACTTAGTATAAACTGAAAGAAAATACCCTGCACTCCAACCCTCTCTCAAATGGATAATTCTGTTGATCCTCCTGGCAGCCATGCTTTAGATTGAGATTTATGTTCTTCAAAAGCTAAAATCAAAGATTCCATCTAGTGCTTTTTTATGGCTCAGCTGTATTTTAAATTTGTATGTATTTTATGTTATGTTAAGTTATTTCCCTATCCACATTTGCTTTCAGGGCACTTGTCCTACTCTTACCCACATTTTACTTCCATTTGCAGCCCTCTAGCCCTTTCCATTACTTTTTAGAGGCATTTTAGTGGCCAAAAGTTTGTGTCCCCATTGACTTTAATAGGGTTCGTGTTCTGGGTCAAGTTCGAGCACGGACCCGGACATTTTTTCGAAGTTCGGTCGAACCTGCCGAACCAGAACATCCAGGTGTTGCTCAACTCTAGTTAAGACATTTGTCGACTGTAACATAAGTTAAACAAGTGAAAAAAATTAGTGCTTCACTTTAAGCACATTATTTTGTGTGCCTGTACATGATTTAGCAGCTAACGGTTCCTGTTGGTTAAGACGTTATAGTCTGCAGCACTAGTTAAATAGTAAGTCAGAATCATAGCCTTGATGAATAAAGTCTAGTTTAAAGAACTGTGGTGAACTTACAATGCGTTTGGTGAAAGAAGCCATGATTTAATTCCCCCTCTCCCCTATTATTGCAAAAAGTGGTATTAGCGGTAAATTAATGGGTATTGATGATTCAATGCCGACACTAACACCACTAGCAGGAAAGTAATATCATTGCCAGAAACATTGTTCTGTGCGGTAATTAGCGCACAATCAGCGATTCAATGACAGACGGTAAAAATAAACAGGCAAACAAATCTTTCAGTTTTGCCTACCAATTTAGCACAAAAAAAGGACTTAAATGTGCATCAGCTTATTGCTATCAAAGAAATTTACATAAAAGTAATGGGTTAAAACATCATTAGTTCCCCTTACAGCAATACCAGTGCGTTAAAGCACAGTATTTCTGCAGTCCCCATTGCAGTTGAATTGCACATTTTTCATTCAGGAATAATGTGCGGTAGAAAAAAGTTAACTTTTGCTGCCATTGAACTCCAATAACTGTAAAATAACAGTAAATTGTTCTTGTCTGTGAGTTTGGTACAAAGATCTATTTCTAACTTATTATCACATTATGATTACAGTTTTTCCATCTTACTGCTGTTTTTAAGTGTTCACTGTGTTATTCTTTTGTGACTTTTTTTGTGACCATTTGTGTTTTTGTGCTTTTTTGGCTTATCCCTATTGTCTAGTGTTCAGTCTCGTTATTTTTGTTTTTCATACAAATGAACTACTTTGAATCAGGAATGTGTAATTTGCTTATCAAGGCAAAAGGTGACGCCACAGACATTTAAAGCGTATTTTCTCTTAATTTATGCATTTACTTGTGATTCTGCTTATTTAATAAGATGATTTTGCTCTTTGTTTATTCTCTGCATTCATAGTATAAACCATATTTATACAACTTTTGACCCCAACCCTAAACCCTAAATGTATCCCTAACTCTAACCCTTATGCTAATTAAGTGTTTTTTTTTTTTTCATTGCAATGTTGCTAGGGTATTTAAAATTGTGGTATTTTAACACTTTCCAAGTGCTAATTCTACCACCAACCTATGTCAAAGGGTTGGGATGTCATTTTTGCCCCACACACATTGTAGTTCAGGCAGGAATTTTCAGATTCTGGTATTTGCCACTGCCAGCCAACACCTCAATATGTGTTCAACAACATCTCCTGAGTACAGGGAGACCCCCCATGCATAGGTTTGTTGGTTTGTTTTGGGGCTAAAAGGCCACATTTAGGGGGGGGGGCGCAATTCCAACCTGGAATTTTGACATGTAGTGTGCCTGCGCCCATGTTCCATTTAGAACATTTTTGAAGCCGTCCAATGAATTTTACCCCATCAAACCATATATTTTTGGAAAATAGACATTCTAAGGTAGTACTTTTTTGGGAGTTTTTTTTTCCACATGCATTGTACTTCAGGCATGAATTCACAGATTCTGGTATATGTCACTGCCAAACAACAACCCAATATGTGTTCAGCAACATCTCCCGAGTACAGGGATAGCACCCATGCATAGGTTTGTTGGTTTGTTTTTTGGCTAGAAGGCAACATTTGTGAGATGCGCATGTCAAAATTCCAACTTTTGACATGTAGTCAACCTGCGTCCATGTCCTATATGGGATATATCTTTGAAGCCAGCCAATGTAATTTACCCCCACCAAACCATATAATTTTTAACGGTAGACACCCATCACTCCTTGTGGCAAGGGCTCAGCAGCCACCGATACATCACTAGATGATGTATCAGAAAGCTGACCAGGGTCAAAATCGAACCCTGAGTCCGCGGCCTCAGAATCAGTGCGTAAGCAGTGATCACGAGCAAAGAAGGGGTTAATAGCTCTTAGAAGAGCCTATCTAGTACTGTAATACATTGTCAGTGCTTGTCAGTGTGCCTGGCAATCGTGTGACAGCCAGAGAGCACAGGAAGCAGGTACTTCCTGCCTCCTGTGCTCTTGCCCTTAGAAGGGCAGCGCCATTTTGGTCACTCAGTGACCAAGATCGTGCATTTTTTTTTTGTGTTCCTGATTGCCTTGACTTGCGAGGCAATCAGAAACACTTTAAATGCACGTGTTTTAAAGGTGCTGTGCCTTTAAAACCGGCATTTCAATCGCTCTCCGGAGCGATCGAAATGCCGACGGGCATTTTTTTTTAGTATTGTACGATGCTTCCTTATGGAAGCATCGTTACAATACCGTGTGAGCACTGAAAGCGGAAAAACTCCTTTCAGTGCTCGTTTTGACACAGGATGGACTAGGTCCGTCCTGTGTCACTAATGCCTCGGCACACAGGATGGACCTAGTCCGTCCTGTGTCGCCAAGGGGTTAATGCCTCAACCTTGGGGCATTAAAGCTGATCAGGATAGACTAGGTCCGTCCAATGTCGGCAGCGTTTGGCCAGAAAGGGCGCCCCTAGTCTGTCCTATGTCGGCAAGGGGTTAATTCCTAGAATTTTTTAAGGCTGTATAAGTGCCTCTTTCTCAATGTGATAGTGCTTCCCCAATTAAAGATTACATTAAAATCATACTATATATACATGTATATTATTTAGTTTTTGCAATGTCATTTTATAATCATCTGAAAAGAAATGGTATTTGCATTTTGGATAAGGTCCCATTATCTATCAAATTCACAATCTTATATTGAACTATTGCATTTGCACTGATAACCATTGCATTTGTAATAGGATTATATGTGTGATGCTCATTTGTATAACAAGCGTCGACCAGCAAGGATTATATAAATTATGAATTAGTTTCTAAGTAATTTCACAAAGGAGAAAACAATTTCATTGCTTATTAAACCTAAAACTGTTTTGCTGGGTCTATTTGCCATCTAATATGAAAAAAGCAATTGCCTGATGTGTTTACAAAAAAGAAATGACCTGTACTAAATGTACTATGTAACCATCGGAAATCTAATGCAATGATTATCAATATGACCTTGTACAAACAATTATGAATTTCCCCCAATAATTAACTTACTTAATAATTATTTTACTGTATATGGCATTAATTGTGAATTCAAATATACAAATATATTTCGTCTTAAGAGAGAGGTTTAAAATTGCAAAACATTGCAAGCATTTATCAGCTTGTCCGTTTATCGATTTGGCAAAAAAAACAAAACATAATTCTACAATGCTACAGAATCAAATGATTAAAGAATGTCTGATTTAAAGAAGACTTGTTACCTAAAAGAACACCCGTAGGATATATATATATATATATATATATATATATATATATATATATATATATATATATATATATATATATATGAATAACACCCCTATGTTATGTATATGATAAAGACGTTTTCACTAATTTATAAAAAAAAAAATGCAGACTCAAACATATGAAATGTAGGGAATTCAAACTTTAGCTCGCTCCCTCTACTGGCTTATATGTGAAAATACTGGGTGTACAGCTGTATGTTTAAAATTGTCCATTCACTACTTTCCCTGTGATAATAAATGGATACTTCAAATTCCAGGGGTGAGTCTCAGTCATAAGGAGGTACAAATATGCATAGTAGTACCGGCAGAAATCATGACTAAATGTTTATCAACTCTTGTAAAAGTCTTTCAAATAAATATAGAAGAAACATGTTGATGATTTAGTAGATTGTTATTGGGCAAGTAGCTAGCGGCAAGCTAGCAGCAGCTGAGTGGTGAACACAACTGGCGGGGAATTGAGAGAGAAAAAAATGTACTGACAGTGAACATTGTAGAACTGGTGGGGGAAAATCATGCTTTGAAGGGTTAGATAAAGGAAAGAAAACATGAGCTATGTGAGAAACAAAGCTGTCTGACTTTTCCTCTACATAGCTACCTATGTGTTTTCAAAAATAAATATATCCCAGGTTGTATGTTTTGCGGCAACTAATTTTACTTGAAACATGATTAATATTTTGCTCAGTTAGCAACATATGTATGTATCGTGTATCAATAGGTCCGCCCAGTTGCCATTTGCTAGGTATAACGGTGCTTGCATCTTTTAATAAATTCCGACACTTTGCATTGGAAAGGGACCAGTATTTGATGGAGGTTCCCTCAACACTTATTTTTTTATACATTGTCTTTGGTGCAGTGCGTGTTAGCACAACCAAAGAGTAAGTAACCACCGTTACATTGCAAACTCAAAATTATTTGTTAGTATGCTTTATACATAGGCGCACACGCCACTAGCGCCATTTTTTGCTATCTGCGTATGCGCCATGTTAATACAAGGCTCCAATAGTGTAGAAGAAATGCAAAGAGCTATTTATTTCCCAAGGTATATTATGCTAAAATGTAATCAGTGTCCCTAGTTCTTAATATAATCATCGTGTCCAAGCTTTGCCAGCACTCCAATACAAAGAAATACTTAACACTCACATTGGGTGATGTTTATGTCCTGATGGAGCGTTGATCAAAATGTCGCCTGGCATATTGAAATTTTTCTGCCATGGAATGTTGATTTTTTTTGTATTGAGGTAATATCAAGCTCTATTCATAGTAAAAAGCAAACAAACCAGAAACAATGCCTAATATTATGAACACGAGTTACATGCTACACATAATCTGATGTCAAATAGACTTAGTAAATTGAAGCAGGAGAATAGATAGCACCTGTCCTGTTTACTATTCTATTATTATCATACATGGCAAGTAGGTGTTTTTCATTATAGAGTATGTGTGTAACCACTTAATATGTTTATATAATAGACAGTGAAAACAATTACCGAACAATGTATCAATGCCCTGTGTGAATTCTTAATTCAAAAAAGAGGGAATTGCAGGGAATTAACAAAGTTTAAACTTTAGGTCAAAGTAGTCCAGTTGCAAACATTCTACAATTCAAATCTATAGTGAAACGTAAGGTGTCCTCCAAAGAAAGAGCTAAACTTATTGAGAAGCACAGTAGACAAAAACGGTACAACAAGCAGCAAAGACACCGAAAACACTGTAGGTGTACCACAAAACACCTTAGAAGCAGAATACAAAGCTGGATGATGGGATTCTCCAAATCAGCTGAATTTTTCCAAATTCCTTGCAAGTGCCTCTTTCATAAATATAGCCTATAGTGTTTTGAAAGCTTTGATGGAACTACAATGTTGCGATCTTTTAGAAGTGCATTTGTTTGCATTTAAACTAATGTCACTTGAAACTATAAATGCATGGGTGAATGCCTGTATGCTCATTTACATTTCCATTAACCTGTGGTACCTCAGTGTAAACAGTGCCTTTGATTCAACATCTAGATCTTACATTTGAGTCTCATGAGCATGATGCACTATACAACCAGCTGTTTTGTAGACATTTATTCTCTGCTACCAATGGTGCTGGTTATTTTACAACAAATTACAAACCTTTGTTCTCTTTTTTTTATCTTCTTCCTCAATGTCAGCGTTATCACTTCAAATAGAGATATGTGGTGTATAAAGTGTGTGACTAGTGCCAATATCTTTGGAATATGGAAGATATATCCACATTATGTCCATATATTAAGGGGTACAAAAGGCATATGAAACAAGGTGTGCTTGAATAATATGTTATCTATTTAGTAAATTGTTTCAGATTTCTCATTTCCTGTGTTAGAGTCACATCGAATTTCCTCTTCGATGCTTTTCTACACCTCCTTCAGCGGTATCAACACTATTAACCACACTTCGCGTATTTCTTCCATTTCAATATGTGCCTCATCTTTGTAGATAATGGTTGGGATTTCACTCCCCTTGCAATCACATCTTCCACAAGGTTTTTCTCATGTGTAAGAAAAAGGAAAGATTATATTTTTGTGATTGGGTGATAAATGAGTTTGAGCTGTTACTGGTATGTGTTCTTCAGCTTTAAAATTACAGTGACAATGTGAGTCATGTTGAGTATCCTAAAGAATAACAATGCCATCTTGTACACGGCATGACCTGCTATAAATTGACCATGGTGGAAATAATGTTGCATATCAGAATACTAAATTAATATAATGATTCTGAATTATCGTATATATATAATTGCTTATTATATATATTGTATTTGCATATAATTGCAAATACAAGTATAATGTACATACCCTTATTTACATAAATTAAGATTCACTTTGCTTCTTGATACTTCCAGGTACAAAATGCAGAACAAATGGGGATATTAACTAAAAGGTGAGTTGCAAGTGAGATGAGGTGAGTAGAGATGCTCATTTCATCTCACCAGTTTATTTAAACATTGTGCAGGGAGAAACCTGGTGAGCTTAGCTGGGGAACTAACCATGTTTGTCCTTGCACATTATATAGTGAAAATGGTGAGATGAAATGTCTTATCTAAGCTCACCTGCAACTCCCCTTTTAGTGAATTATTCTTGATATCAAGAACCTAGTGTTTTGAAAACTTTGATGGATATATTATGATGTGAGCTTTTAGAAGTGCATTATTTGTGTTTTAATGAATTTCACTTAAAACTATAAATGTACGGGGGAATGTCTGTGGGCTCATTTACATGCCTATCAACCTATGGTACCTCAATATAAACAAAACCGGTTATTCAATATCTGCATCATACATATGAGCCACATCAAAATGATGTGCTATCAAATGAACCTCATACTTTAAATAAGGTATTACGTTTATAGTATGTATATAATCAGGGCTGGCTTTAAGTGTTCCGGCGCCCTGTGCGGGCTTCCCCCGTGGCGCCCCCCCCCCCGTCTCTTTCACCCCCCTATGTATGTGTCTCTCTCCCTTCCCATGTTTGTCCCTTTCCTCTTCCTTGCCATGTCTGTGTCTCTCTCTCTATCTCTCCCCCCCCCTGTTCTGTCCCACCCTCCCCCTGTTCTGTCTCTCTCTCTCCCCCCTCCCCCTGTTATCTCTCTCCCCCCCGAGTTCTGTCTCCGCCCCTGTTCTGTCTGTCTCTCTCACCCCTCCCCTGTTCTGTCTCTCCCCCATCCACTGTTCTGGCTCTCTCTCCCCCCTCCCCCTGTTATCTCTCTCTCCCCCAGTTCTGTCTCTTCCCCCTGCCCCTGTTCTGTCTGTCTCTCTCTCCCCCTCCCCTGTTCTGTCTCTCCCCCATCCACTGTTCTGTCTCTCTCTCCCCCCTCCCCCTGTTATCTCTCTCTAGCCCTGTTCTGTCTCTCCCCCCCTGCCCCTGTTCTGTCTGTCTGTCTCCCCCCTAACCCCTGTTCTGCCTCTCTCTCTCTCCCCCCTCCCCTACCTTTGCCTGCAAAGTTGGATCCAGGGAGGGGGCGGAGCTAAACGGCACAATGTTGTAGCTCCGCCCCCACCCTGTGAAGCAGAGCACAGTCTGCATTACGGGGAGCCATGGGCAGCAAAAGAAGGTGCTGCTCGGCTCCCCATGCTTAATGCAGGTATGGGGAGCCGAGCAGCACCTTCTCATGCTGCCAGTGGCTCCCCGTGAAGCAGACGCTGCTCTGCTTCACAGGGTGGGGGCGGAGCTACAATGCTGAGCCGGTTAGCTCCGCCCCCTCCCCGGATCTAGAGAGCATGTCGAGCAGAGGGCTGGTGAGGGGGGATCTTTAGATCTCCCCCAGCCAGTGCCTCTACCGGCTTTTTTTTTTTTTTTTTACTTATTTTTTTATTTTTTTTTAACTGGAGGGCGCCCCCTGGGGTGTTGCGCCCTGTGCGCTCGCACAGGTCGCACACCCCTAAGGCCGGCCCTGTATATAATATTGATACAACATGAAACGATAATGGTATTATTATTGCATGCTCCTGCAATATGGCTGTGCCCTCTTGTGGTCAGAGCTTCGTAAGTAAAAAAAAAATTCACTTCCGTCGCTCTGAATATGTTGCTTGACTGCCCTAGAGGCATTTAAAGTTAGAAAAAGTGTTTTTGTTTTTATTTTTTTCATCATATTTTATGATTTTTTTTGTAGTAAAGATATGATGAACATAATGTATCTAATGAAAGCCCTTCTTGTGACGATAAAAACAACATATAATTTGTGTGGGTACAGTATATATAACAGCCCTTGTCACCAAGGGAAAGTCAAGGTCAAAATGTCTTGTCACTAAGGGGTTAGTTTGAAAAATCAGAATGAAGCTTACATAATTAATCTGACTTGAAAATAACCCACCTCTCTGTTTTGCATATTGAAGTTTAATAACTAATGTTTATATTGCTAACCTTTCATGAGATATTAACTTTTCATTGCAGCACTGGTTTCTAGTGCCCGATTATATTAAAAGAAAAGATATTGCTTGTTTCGAAATTTTGCTAATCCCCCAATTGGGTTTGAATGCTTAAATATTTATTTTTTCAGCTCACAAACATATTCGCATTTGAAACACTAATGGGTCTACTCAGGAATCTTGTATTTTCAGGGAGAAAATCAGAGCTCCGAATAAAAGTTAGGGAATGACCACATATAAATATATACATACATTATCATATATCAAGTTATAACAGCTCTTGTGGTATAACAATGCTGGTGATGGCATGTCAGCTATACATTGACATCATACGTTATTAAGGAAGAGAATAGTGTTTTCAGGCACCAACAAATAATTTACAATAATTTACACCAATCTATTAGTACAGCTTAAACACATCTTGCAATAGAAAATGGAAAAAAGAAAAGATGGACCAGTGCTCCATCTTTTTTTTTTTCCATATCACCTTTATTGTTTACTGTCAACAACAGTTAGGTTATATGTACCCTACTCCCATTATGCCATGTGTATCACGGTACCATTTTCATGGCCATATTAAGCAGCTGAAATGTAAATTTCTCCAGAGTTCGGCTTTTTTGCCCAAATCTGGCCCAGTTTTGGGCTGGATTGGGGCATTTTGAGTAGCCCAGTAATGTTAAATTATAATACATAGAATCATATTTACGCTTCAATAAAATATGTACTCATGTATCATGTAAAATAGACAATCATCCTTTTAAATATAAAAATACCTACGGCTGAAGTGGGGCTTTTTTGACAAATGGAAAGGTAACAATATACAATACCGTTGTCAGACTCATTCCACACAGCACAGCTATCAGATCTGCCAAATAAATCCCTCCAAGTAGAAGACAATTCTGCAGTACAAGTTTACTCAGCAATAGACTTGAGCGGACACCTGGATGTTCGGGTTCGAGAGGTTCGACCGAACTTCGGAAAAAAGTCTGGGTCCGTGCTCGAACTTGACCCCGAACTTGACCCCGAGCCCCATTGAAGTCAATGGGCACACGGACTTTTGGCCACTAAAATGCCTCTAAAAAAGTCCTGGAAAAGGCTAGAGGGCTGCAAAAGGAATTAAAATGTGGGTAAGAGTAGGACAAGTGCCCTGCAAACAAATATGGATAGGGAAATAACTTAAAAAAAACATAAAATACATACAAATTAAAAATACTGTACTATTTAGCACCCAAAACTATTAGAATTTTTCAAAGTGCGCTGTAAGCACAGTATTTGACGGTTCTATTTGACTCTCAAATATGAAGTTCACCGCAAGACGCAAATGTACTATTTACCACACAAAACTAATAGAATTTTTCAAAGTGCGCTGTAAGCACAGTATTTGACGGTTCTATTTGACTCTCAGATTTAATACATGTAATGCTATTGCTATTCTATAAACCGAAATAGGGTCCCCATTCATAAGAATAGGTCAATTGATACATACATCCATCTCTAGCCTGGGCAGCTTACTTGGGAGCACTATTATTAAAGTCTAAAACCACAATTTTGGCTGCAAACTTAATTAATTCCAATTAAACTCTCTATTTATCAATGAAAAACAAAAAGATATAACAGGATAGTTCACCAATAATGTGACATCAGCATCAGTTTACAGAATGGGCTGCTCGTATATGCTACAAAATAGATTATTTAAAAAAAAAAAAAAAAAGGATAAACTCTTACATCCAACTTCAGACTTTACAAGAGCAGTTCAAAACTGCTAAAGAACAAAGAAAGCCATCTTTCATAGAGCTAGGAAAATTTCTGCGACCAGACAGCAAATTTCATTTCATTTTCCACACCAAAGCTAAGGTACTTTTTCGTGGAAAGGAGCAATCCTTTCTCTGTGGAATACAATGCTAACAAAAATGCTCAATCCCCAAAAATATATGAAAGGACCATTAGGTCGATTAGAACAAGCAAGAATAAGTTGCTCTATAGCATACCAAACATGTTGCAGGAGTTTGAACTATATTACTGGCACTAAAGTAACCCTGAAGGAAAAGTTTAGATAAGCCTTTTAAAAAAAAAAACTTTAAAGATGCTTGAAATTGATTGTCTGAACAATGACATTGCAACTGAAGAAAATAGCTAAGGAATGGAGGAACAATAATTGGTTTAGGCCTATTAAACCGTCACAGGGGATTCTCCTAGAGACTCCCCCCCCCCCCCCCCAACCCCCATACTCCTTATGGGAAACATAGGACTAAAATGAATGTATGACTATACCCGTTTCATGAGACTTCCCTCTGGATCCCCCCTCCCTTGTCTTCATGGAAAATATAAGGTAGAACTATGTAGAGAAGTTTAGAACTTTGTCTCCACAACTTGTTATGTCTTATATGTTATATATGTTGTATTGTATGTAAAAAAAAATAGCTAAGGAAATAAAAGAATTAAAACCTAATAAAACCCTGGCCCTGATGGACTTACTGTAATCTAGTCCAATTTTTTGCACAGACCAACTTATACCTTGAATTAGAAAAAGTGCCCCTGCTAAATGACACACCAGTTAAAACCCCACAAATATTTCATTGAAGCACATTGGATTTGAAATCCTGTAATGTGACCCGTAGATATCCATGTTATCTAAAAAGCAGCCTTAAGTGCAACAATGTGATCACAGTGGGTGCTGATATCCCTGCAAAACGTATGGGTTTCACAATAAAATCAAAACCTCTTTGTGTGATTCCCAGAAGAAGACATTTTCCAAAGTACAAAACAAGAACTGAGAAGCCCAAGACTGTCTTATCAGATCAATCCTGTGAAATGCCAGATCAATAAACAGATTATTGAAACATTGGCATCCACATTAAAATCAAATTAGCATTACAGAATTGTCGCTAGATGACAATGTAGGGCCTATTCCAGAAGCAGCTCATTGCAGGCAATGATATAGTGTTCTATCACAACATTGCAAGGTATGTAAATATGCCTCACCACAACCCTGACAAAATAAGTGCAATTCCCAAATCCTCTAAAAGAAGCTGTGATAATACCCCTCCGATAGAAACCTTCATTAGATCTAGACTGGAAAATTACAGACCAGTATCCAACCATTTCTGCTGAATATCATTGACAAAGTAGAGGAAACTGAACTGAATGCTCATCTACTAAGCGTTACCATTTTTGATAATTTCCATTCAGGTTTCAGATGCCGCCACAGAATTGAGATAGAGCTAATCTGAGTGCTAAATTACTTTCTTGTGGCATTTGACACCATTGACCATAGGATTTTAATATAGTGTTTTCAGCACATCAGTGGTCAAGCAAGCACATCCTACACTGGTTTAAATCATTCCTCACTGGTAGATGGAAGAGACTAACACCAGGATCATGCTCATTGGCACCAACATAATTAGCCTGCAGAGTCCCACAAGGATTCTTCTTGTCTTCTATGTTATTCACAATTTACTTGCTGCTAGAGTTGAGCGGACACCTGGATGTTCGGGTTCGGCAGGTTCGGCCGAACTTCGAAAACATTTCCGGGTCCGTGCTCGAACTTGACCCCGAACTTGACATTCGATTTATAGACTTTCGGTTTATGGAATACATGTAATGCTATTGGCTTTCTATAAACCGAAATAGAGTCCCCATTCATAAGAATTTCTTATGAATAGGGACTCTAATTCGGTTTATAGAAAGCCAATAGCATTATATACAATGTAATCGCCGAACCCCGAACTCCAACACAAACATACAGTGGAATGTCCGTGCTCGGGTCTAGGGTCCAAAAACCGTAATGGGGGACATAATGAGATGTCATGTCCTAAGATGTCGTTGCTATGCAGATGACACACAACTCTACTTTTCCTTTACTCGAGATACTAAAGACCCGACATGCCCCATCAATAGTTGCTTAGCTGATCACGTTGATGACTACTAGTTTTTTACAAGTGAACCCAGACAAAACAGAGTTGCTTTTGGTGAGGGGACCCTGGGAATACCAATGATCACGCAACTGGCCTGGAACTTGGAGGATCTGAACTCATTATTTCAATAGAGGTACAAAATCTCAGTGCTGACTGTATCTGGTCTGTCATTTAAACAATATATGTCATCTGTAATAAAATATGTCTTCTTTTATTTGAGAAACAAAGCCAGGATACAACATTTTATTCGATCAGATGATATCTCAACATTAATCCATGCATTTGTGTCCTCTAGTCTAGATTACTGTAATGTTCTTTACTTGGGCATCCTCATCTCTTACACACAGTTAAAAAATGCAGTAGCCATACCGATCGAACTTGCTCATGTCACAAGAAAAACTGTTCTCCACTCCCAACATTGGCTTCTAAATAAATAGCAAACATATTTTAAAATAGGCTTACTGAGCTTCAAAGCTTATACAATCAAGACCCACAGTATTTGTAAGAGCTCCTGAAACCCAATATTCCATCTCGCTCTCTTCGGTCAGCAGACAAATCCTTCCTGTCAATGGCCGGAATAAAAACAAACTCAGGTTCCAAGCATTCTAGCCACGCTGCCCCGACATTCTGGAACTCTTTACTCATGCTCAATTATCAGACATTCAGTAAGTTCAAATGACCATAAGGAATTCTTAATTTGTATTTCTGTTTATATATTTGTAAATTGCTTTGAGTCTCAGATGAAGAATATCACAAATGATTATTGTTATCTTCAGACCCTATATGCTCAAATTCAAAGATGAAAACCAATCCCAAGTGACCTACCAATATCAGTAATTGTGCTTATGTCAAAGTCAAATATAGATTGAAGTGTCACAGTCCAAGATGGCGATGCTGATTTTTGCCATTATCCAGGAATGTCACAGTAAGTTATGCCATTTTACGATGGTTCCTTCATTTTGAACATCTGTCTGTGATTACTATAAACATGGCTCTCAAACTCAGCATTTTGTAATAAAAGGAAAGTTGGGTGTTAATTTGCGCACTATGTATATAGGTATATTATTTATTTTTAGTGGTTGCAGGCATCACATAGGCTTATGGTCACTGCCGGCCATTCATTTTTATAATGAGGCACCATGAGGCCACAAATTATATGTATTTAATGTATTGAAGCAATGAGTCACATAGCACAATATTATTGGGGTTATAGGGAATCACACATTTTTTTTGCAAAACGCTGTTATTTCCTTAACACAATACCAGCGCTTTAACACATGGTATTTTTATTGTCGCATTGCCATTCAGTCGTACGATATTACTTGTGGAATAATGTGCGGTAGAAAAACGTTAACATTGCCTGGACTTTATGAGTATACCCCATTGTTCATTAACAATCAGTGAAATAAAATGGTGGCAGGAGAAAGCTTATACATAATGGAAAATTACGGACTGGGACCACATAACAGAATATTATTTTATTCCACCACACTGGAAAAAAGAACTTTCAAAAACATACAACAGTAACCCACTATACAGGAGGATACATGAAATATGTCAAAACATTAAAATATTCTTAATCAGGTTAATGGCGCTACTTGCACATAGATGCTCAGTTTTTAAAGACTGTGATAGAATGAGATATACAAACTCTATGGACGCCCACCCCTCGATACAAACGTGAGAACTTTATTCATCAGATGCAGGCAATGTTTCAACTCTCATGCGTTTTCGTCGGGCCTGACGAAAACTCGCAAGAGTTGTAACTAGACATGTGCATTCGTTTTTGGACTAATGCATTTTCGTCCAAAAATAGCATTTTCGTCCATTCGTCCGAAAAACGAAAATGCTATACTAACGAAAGGCGAATGAACGAATGGTTAATAAACGAAAATCATTCGTCGATTTGTCCATTTGTGCTATTGGCATTCTATAAACCGAAATAGAAATTCTTATGAATGGAGTCCCCATTCGTAAGAATTTATTATGAATGGGGCTCTCGTTCGGTTTATAGAAAGCCAATAGTATTACACGTATTCTATAAGACGAAAGTCTATTAAACGAAGGTCGTTCAGTTTATAGACTTTCGGTTTATAGAATACATAGAATTACATGTATTCTATAAACCGAAAGTCTATAAACCGAACGACCTTCGGTTTATGGACTTTCGGCTTATAGAATACGTGTAATACTATGGGGCTCTCGTTCGGTTTATAGAAAGGCAATAGTATTACATGTATTCCATAAGCCGAAAGTCTATAAACTGAATGAAGTTTAAAGTTTTTAAATAAAAGTGCACGCTTGCTTTTTAAATGAATCCCAACTAGTGTTGAGCGAACCCGAACCGCACTGTTCGGGTTCGTACCGGACATTAGGGTGTCCGTGCCACGAACCCGAACCAGGACATTTAACTGCATGTCCGTGTTGGAGTTCGATGTTCGACGATTTAATGGCGCATGTTGAAAGGCTGCAGGGCAGCCAATCAACAAGCGTTTGACTCGTTTGTCCTTAGAAGCCATCACAGCCATGCCTTCTTATGGCATGGCTGTGATTGGCCAGTGCAGCATGTGACCCAGCCTCTATATATAAGCTGGAGTCACATAAACGCACATCACATGAGCTCTTTTTGAGTGTAGGGAGAGGATGCTACAGCTGTGAGGGACAGATTAAAAAAAATTCTGGTGTTAAATCTGCAAACTACAGCAATTATTCAAACTACAGCGATTATTCAAATTTCAGTGATTATTTTAGTGGGTGCTATACTACATATTTGTACCCAGCCCTGAGCCCAGTACCACAGAGAGTGCAGTGCACTTGCAACTGCATGTGTGCCAGGCACATGACTTTAATCCTGTTCTGTTAGCTCAGTGGGCAACATCTAGGCATTTTTAAATACTGCAATTTGTTGGTGTTAAATATTACATTTGCGTCCTGCACTTCATATCTGAGAGTCAAATAGAACCGTCAAATACTGTGCTTACAGCGCACTATGAAAAATTCTATTTGTTTTGGGTGCTAAATAGTACATTTGTGTCTTGCGGTGCACTCCGTATCTGAGAGTCAAATAGAACAGTCCAATACTGTGCATACAGTGCACTTTGAAAAATTCTAATTGTTTTGGGTGGTAAATAGTACATTTGCGTCTTGTGGTGCACTTCATATCTGACAGTCAAATAGAACAGTCCAATACTGTGCTTACAACGCACTTTGAAAAATTCACATTTGCTTCCTGCACTTCATATCTGAGAGTCAAATAGAACAGTCCAATACTGTGCTTACAGCACACTTTGAAAAATTCTAATTGTTATGGGTGCTAAATAGAACATTTGCGTCTTGCGGTGCACTTCATATCTGAGAGTCAAATAGAACAGTCCAATACTGTGCTTACAGCGCACTTTGGAAAATTCTAATTGTTTTGGGTGCTAAATAGTACATTTGCGTCTTGCGGTGCACTTCTTGCAGTCCAATAAAATTAAAAAACAAAAAAAATACAAATAAAAATTCTTGACTATTGGCGGTTACATTGTCGCCTGACATAAACCATCTGTTACTTTGGTGGGTGACCGCAAAGAATGAGGAGAGCGTCAAATAAGGGACATGGCCCTGGTCGTGGTGTTGCTGGTGTTGGTGGAGCTCCTGTTGCAAGTAGGGGATGTGGTCGATCTGTGCCAGCTACACGCACAAGTGAAACACCTTCCTCAGTTGCTAGTATGCAGGAGTCGACACCTGCAGCCCATGGCCATCTGTTTTTCACCTCACCCCCTTGCAAATCAGCCAAGCAGTCTCAGCCACAAGTCATGCAGCAGTCTCTTTTGCTTTTTGATGACTCTGCTGGCGGGGTCATCAAACCTAGCCTTGCCCCAGAAGTGGAAGAGATTGAGTGCACTGATGCACAACCACTTATGTGTCAGGATGTGGACATGCGAGGACCACCGCAGCACTTTTCTGATGATGACGAAACACAGGTGCCAACTGCTGTGGCTTTCGGCAGTGTGCAGACCGGCAAGGAGGGCAGAATTGAGGAGTGGATGATGTGGAGGATGATGAGGTCCTAGACCCCACATGGAATCAAGGTCATGCGAATGACGTGTCCAGTTTGGAGGAAGAGGCAGTGGTCGCAAAGAGGCACCAGCGCAGCATAAGAGGGAGCAGGGTACAAAGCCGTAGCGGCCGTCCCCTAGACAGTACGCCTGCTACTGCCCACTGCACCTGGGGCCGAGCACACCAAAGCCAGCTATGAGGAGTTCCCTGGCGTGGCAGTTCTTTAGACAATTGCTGACGACAAGACATGAGTGGTTTGCAAGCTGTGCAATCAGAACCAGAAGCGAGGCATTAATGTGCTAAACCTGAGCACAACCTGCATGACCAGGCATCTACATGCAAAGCACGAGCTGCAGTGTAGTAAGCATCTCAAAACCCAAGAAAGGTCTCAGGCTCCTCCTGCTTCCTCTTATGCTGCTGTCTTGGCCTGTTCCTCCAGCTATGGAGTCACAGTGGCACCTGCCACCGAGAAAATAGAGGAAGTGGCAGCAATGCCACAACGTCAACCACCGTCCCCAAGCATCTCCACACTGTCCCTTGGAAGCATTCAGCTGTCTATCTCCCAAACACTGGAGAGAAAGAGGAAGTATGGCCCTACCCACCCGCGAACACTGGCCTTGAATGCCAGCATTTCCAAATTCCTGGCCTTTGAAATGCTGTCATTCCATCTGTTGGAGACGGACAGTTTTAAAAACCTGATGGTGGTGGCTGTCCCACAGTACGTGGTTCCCAGCCGCCACAACTTTTCCCGGCGAGCCATCCCTTCCCTGCACAAGCAATTGGCGGACAAAATCAGGTGTGCACTGCAACACCATCTGTGGCAAGGTCCACATAACCACAGATACGTGGACCAGTAAGCATGGGCAGGGATGCTTTATCTTCCAAACTGCACACTGGCAAATGTAGTGGTGGCTGGGCCTGAGGCAGATAGCAGTTTGGCGCATGTCCTTCCGCCACAGAGGATTGCAGGGCATTTCTCTTTGCCTCCTGTTGCCTCCTCCTCCTACTCAGCTTCTTCCTTCTCCTCTACAACCTCCTCATCCGGTCAGTGTAACACCTTCACCACCAACTTCAGAAAAGCCAGGGGGAAACGACAGCAGGCTCTTTTAAAACTCATATGTTTTGGGGAAAAACCCCACAGCGCGCAGGAGCTGTGGACGGGCATGGAACAACAGATCAATGAGTGGTTGTTGCCACTAAGCCTCAAGCCCGGCCTGGTGGTGTGCGATAATGGGCGAAATCTCGTAGCAGCTCTGGGCCTAGCCAGTTTGACGCACATCCCTTGCCTGGCGCATGTGCTGAATTTGGTGGTGCAGAAATTCCTGAAAAACTACCCAGATATATCAGAGCTGCTACAGAAAGTGCGGACCATCTGTGTGCACTTTAGGCGTTCTTACCCTGCCGCTGCTCGCCTGTCTGCGCTGCAGCGTAACTTAGGCCTTCCCGCTCACCGGCTCATATGCGACGTGCCCACAAGGTGGAACTCCACCATGCACATGCTGGAGAGATTGTGCGAGCAGCAGCAGGCGATAGTGAAGTATCAGCTGCAGCACGCACGGGTCAGTCGCTCTGCGGAACAGCACCACTTCACCACCAATGAGTGGGCCTCCATGCGAGACCTGTGTGCCATTTTGAGTACTCCACCAACATGGCCAGTGCCAATGACGCCGTTCTCAGCCTTACAATCCCGCTTGTATGTCTCCTTGAAAAAACGCTTAGGGCGATGATGGAAGAGGATGTGGCACAGGAGGAAGAACAAGAGGGGTAATTTCCACGGTTATCAGGCCAGTCATTCACAAGTGGCTTGGAGGGTGGGTTCCTGCACCAGCATAGGCCAGGTACACAACTGTCAAGCCAGGGCACAGTTTTGGAGGAGGATGAGGATGATGATGATTATGAGGAGGAGGAACCGTGTTCACAGCAGGGTGGCACCCAACTCAGCTCGTGGGCATCACTGGAGCGTGGCTGGGGGGATACGGAGGACACAGATGATACACCTCCCACAGAGAACAGCTTGTCCTTGTCTCTGGGCAGCTTGGCACACATGAGCGACTACATGCTGTAGTGCCTGCGCAACGACTGCCGAGTTGCCCACATTCTAACTTGTGCTGATTTCTGGGTGGCCACCCTGCTGGATCCCCGTTACAAGGACAACATGCCATCCTTAATTCCATCACTGGAGTGTGATCGTAAGATGCGTGACTACAAGAGCACGCTGGTAGACGCGCTGCTGAGGGCATTCCAAAATGACACCGGGGGCTCAATGGAAGCACAAGGCGAAGGCAGAGGAAGAGGTCGCCAACACAGCTGGGGCACCGCCAGCACCTCAGAAGGCAGGGTTAGCATGGCCAAAATGTGGAAAAGCTTTGTCAGCATGCCACAACAAGCAGCAACACCATCTGATATGCAACATCTTAGCAGGAGGCAGCATTTCAGCAACCTGGTGGAACAGTACGTATGCACAGGCCTACACGTACTGACTTATGGATCTGTCCCATTCAACTTCTGGGTCTCCAAATTGGGCACATGGCCTGAGCTTGCCCTTTATACCTTGGAGGTGCTGGCCTGCCCTGCAGCCAGTGTATTGTCTGAACGTGTGTTTAGCACAGGGTGTTATCACAGACAAGCACAGCCGCCTGTCCACAGCCAACGTGGACAAGCTCACGTTTATTAAGATGAACCAGGCATGGATCCCACCAGACTTCTCTGTACCTTGTGCAGAATAGACAATTATACCGGCCTCACCCAGTCATTGTTATACTCAAGTGCACTTATTCATTGTTTTCTGTTGTTATATGTTATGTTAGCTACCTCCTCCTCATCCAGCGCCGCTTCCACCTACACCGCCACGGTCACCGCCTCCTCAACCTATGGGTCACTTAGTATAAACTGAAAGAGAATACCCTGCACTCCAACCCTCTCTCAAATGGATAATTCTGTTGATCCTCCTGGCAGCCATGCTTTAGATTTAGATTTATGTTCTTCCAAAGCTAAAATCAAAGATTCCATCTAGTGCTATTTTATGGCTCAGCTGTATTTGTAATTTGTATGTATTTTATGTTATTTGAAGTTATTTCCCTATCCACATTTGCAGGGCACTTGTCCTTCTCTTACCCACATTTTAATTCCTTTTGCAGCCCTCTAGCCCTTTCCATAACTTTTTTAGAGGGATTTTAGTGGCCAAAAGTTCGTGTCCCCATTGACTTCAATGGGGGTTCGTGTTCGGGGTCAAGTTCGGGGTCAAGTTCGAGCACGGACCCGGACATTTTTTCAAAGTTTGGTCGAACCTCTCGAATCCGAACATCCAGGTGTCCGCTCAACTCTAATCCCAACACATAATATATTGTTTTTTTGAGGACAGATAGATCTTAATTGGCAACCATTTTTTTTTATACTTAACCATCTGTGTAATGGATATAATTTAATAAAGAGTGGATAAAGAGTGTAAAAATGGCAAAAAAGTGTTTTTTGTATTACATTTTTCTGGGACACAGTATATTTCTCTCATTTCTCTCTGACACAAGATTAAAATGTGTCTGTGAGAGAGAGGGAAGATTTTGACAATCAGTGTTCATCCAGCACTGATTGTTTTTTACTGTATTTTTTTAATTTATTGCATGTGATCAATGTGAATGATTTTCATTGTGATCACATTAATAAACACAAAAAATAATGGTTGATTCTGGTCTGCCTAACTGTTAAGGCAACCAGGATCAACTTACCCCATCTCTCCCCCCAAATTTGGGGTCAGGGTGGGAATTTTATTTATTTATTTAATTTGAAAGTGTTTTACCAGGAAGAATACATTGAGATTTCTCTCGTTTTCAAGTATGTCCTGGGGACCAGTCCAGTATGGAGTTACACAGAGTTACACATTTAACAGTTAATTAAAAATACATACATAGATACATTTAAAGAAGTTGGAAGGAGAACATACATGGTAAATCATTATTGATACAAAAGAGTCAACATGTACAGTATACGAAGGAGTTTGTAAACTAATAACAGGATTGTACCTGTTTTGAAGATTTGGGTGAACATGTTAGACTAGATGATGATTTGCCACTAACAGGAAGGCTATTCCACATATGAGGAGCTCTGAAAGAGAACGCACCTGCTTCCTTTTTGAAGTGAGGGATCGCTAGTGAAGGGTTGGTGCTTCTGTGATTGTAGGATGTGCAGGGAGTAAGAGTGATCATGCCGCTCAGGTAGGGGGGGAGCTTTCCAGAGAAGTGGTTATACACTAAGCAAGCTAGGTGGAGAGTGCGCCTGGAGGCAAGCATCAGCCAGTTTAACTCTTAACATTTTACAGTGATGAGTGTTATAATCACACTGTAGTGCAAAATGACACAATGTATTGTACAGAGTGTCGAGTTTACCGAGATGAGTCTGCGGTTCAGAATCATACACAACATCTCCATAGTCTAAGATCGGCATTAACATTATCTGCACCACACGTTTCCTTATTGTGGAATCTAGGTTTGATTTGTTTCTAGATAGAAAGCCAATCCAAGAATATAGCTTTGACACGAGCTTGTCAATGGATTGTGATATGTCTCTAGACATGTCACAATATTCACTGCAATGGCTGAGACAGCCCTGCAATGGCCGAGACAGCTATTACAGGCTAAGACAGACCCTTTTCTGTGTGTTTCAGACCTGCCTCAATCAGAAGCTGCCGAAAACACCCCTCACCTAATTTGCATATGGTGAGGTGGCTTGACTGACAGGTCAGTGACCTGGATAGCATTAACTTGTGAAGCCTCTATGAAAACCCAAAGTAGCGCAAATCATGGTGAAAATGCATCGATTGCGCTATTTTAAAGGCAGCTTGTACATGGATGGGCATTTTCACCAATGCATTGCATTTGGAGTCTGTATATGTGCAGTCATTGCTGTGAAGGAGTTAATTTGTAAAATAAATCTACATTTGTGTATAAATACAAAAAAACATATATATATATATATATATATATATATATATAATTATTATTATTATTTGCGTTTGCATTTACTGAAATTTTTAAATGTACCTATGATGGGGAGATTACATGTGTAGATCTAAATTTTCAATGAGACTAAATTGTTTTAAATAATACCAAGTAACTAAATATTTTATGGATTTGGAAGCTGGAACTATTGAATGACTGGAATATTGTCATAACAGATCATAATGAGAACTAGTGCATCTAGCTCCTATGATGGCCATCTAAAAGAAAAAAGACCTGATATTTTAAAGAAATCAAATAAATGTGATGGATGATGAGTCAGACAAATCTCATTCAAGTTTTATTTGAAAAATATGAGGAAATTATCTATATAATGGAAATGTTATTGTTTTATCCCTTGTTCGAGACAATGGGGGAAGTATTGATGCTACTAAAAGTGGCAAAGTAAAAAAAAACCTTTTTATACTTCTAATCACATTTATTTACCCTAAATCAGCACAGCCCAGATGTTTGTGATATGTATAAGTAGGGAAATTAGCACTACTAGGGACTATTTATTCATACACCATAGGAACACTATCAGCCATAGAAACAATAATTTATTGTGCATTTAAGATGAAATTACATATTTATATCTGTATTCTGTTATTCACATATTACAGGAAAAAATTAATTTTATTTTGTGTTTGTTAGCTATGCCCATTTTGTGAACTTTCCCCATGATGCTGCATTTTTATTAGAGTAGAGTTGTGCAAATGTGTGTATACAGGTCAGAGTTTATAGTATTAGTGTGCCCAGTGCATCCAATTGTTTATTTATGTAGTATTGTTAGATACTAATTTTGGTTGGAAAAAAAGTTTGATGGTTTAGGAAGGTTCATAATGTACATAATAGTCCACCAAAACATGTTATATGCCTACCCATATATACACATATACCTGATCACTGTATACTAAAACATATAACATACTATACATCTCTATCCTTTTTGTATTCTACCCCAATATCACAGTACGTCTGTTTTTCCCTTCCCATCCCCTAGTATCACAAATCATATTCATTCCCCCTTAGCAACATCTTTATGTAGCCTAACTTCTTCTTAACCTTTGGTGGGTGCCGATGGAGATAGTTTTGGGAGATGGGTTTCTGTGCATTCCCTTTTCAGCACAGGCTCACTCATCATCAGAAGCATGGCATTCTGACTTCATGTCCATGGCAGTAGGAAGAGATTTTTGTGTGGGAGATTTTAGGGGAGAGTTCTCCTAAGAAACTTGACCTGCATCTATATTTGGAAAGCCTCAAGGAGGAATAAATGTTCAGCTCCGTAACATGTTTTTTTTTTTTTTAGCATCACACATGTGGTGCATGACCAATTCTTTGCAGTATTGATTAAAGGATAGCATGTAGAATAAATTAGGAGTTAAAATATATTAAAATAAAATGTAGGATACCTGTTGTGTCGCAGGCTGCAATGAAGTGTATGGTTCACTTGAGTTTGTATGCAGTTGGCTCCTCCATAATTAATTCACAGACAAACTGCATTGCATGCTGGTGCACCATACAGTATCTTAAGGCCTTAGGATACATAGTTTGTCATCTTGAGTGACCAGATGGTTTTAAAATGTTTGTATTTTAACGCTTCTGCTGTATTTGTGTATAGCTGTAATTTTCCTATTTCTCATTTAATGCACCCCCACATATTATATATTGTTTGTATCGTCTGTTGTGGACATGGATTAAATGTGACTCATTTGCATCTATTTGTTATGTTCTTATATCCAAAAAAACTCACTAAACTCTCAACCTTAAAATGGAGATTTTTCTAGACTAGCAGCAGGATTGAACATCTGAAAAATGATGAGGGTGAAAAAATGATACATCCTACTAAAATAAGTAATACATTTGATAAATATTACAAAAAATACATAATTTGGCATTCAATTCTAATATTGTTCAGCCCACAAAATAAATAATGAAGTCATTTCTGGATAAAGTCCCTTTGAAAAAAATCACAGCAGAAAAATTGAATATTCTAAATTCACTCATATCACAAATAGAAATTTTAAATGCTATAAATATAATACCTACTGATAAAGCTCCAGGACCTGATGGTTTTACCATGATATACTGTAGGTTTCTCTGCTATATTGACACCGTGCTGAACTAGATTATTTAATAAATATTGGACTACAGGTGTAATGCCGGAGGAGGCCTTATGTGCACAAATAATAGCACTACCAAAACCTGGTAAAAATCCTACAACTTGTCAAAATATTTGGCCAATATCTCTTATTAATAATGACCAATTTACTCCAAACTATTGGCAAATCTCAAGTTGTTCCATCACTAATTGACTATGATCAGGTGGGTTTTGTTTTAAATCACCAGGCCTCAGATAGTACAAGGCATAATATAAATTTAATACAACAAATAAAAATAAATTGCACACCTTCTTTGCTCTTATGTTTAGGTTTCGGAGAAGGCATTTGTATAGTATACATTGGGTATTTTCGAGAGAAGTTATGTCATGAATTAATATCCCAGAACCTTTCAGCAGGGCTGTGTTTGCTCTATATTATTCTCCTACAGCAACAGTCTCTGCAACTGGTTTTGTCTCTAAAAGTTTTGAACTTTCTAATGGGACCAGACAGGGGTGTCCATTGTCACCACAATTATTTGTGTTGGTAGTTGAGCCTTTGGCTGAACGGATTAGAAACTGTGTAGAGATAGAGGGGCTTGTGGCTGGAGACAAAATTCATAAAATTGGTAAATTTACAGATGACATTATGTTATCACTAAAAAACCCTATGTCCTCAATCACACCCTTAATGTCTAGCTTGCAAGAATTTGGCAAAATCTCCTATTACAAATTAAATAACACAAATATGCAAGCACTCCTCTTTTTTACACCATTTTTTTTACACTGTTTTTTTCAAAACAGTTTAAGTTTGATTGGAGAGACTCTTACATTTTGTAGGTATCAATTTGTTCAAAAACCTGGTTAGGATGCATGAAAACAACTTAGGAATAGTCTGGCCCACGCTTAGGGACAACATGGACAGATGGTGCAATCTAGAAATTTCATGGTTAGGTAGGATCAATTCAGTTAAAATGAATATACTTCCAAAAATATTTATTAATATTACAGCCATACCCCTTACTATTCCTCTATAATTTTTTTGAAAAGTTCACTCTACCCTTTTGACATTTATTTGGAGTGTGGGGGTTTGGGTTTGCCAGATTTAGCTCATTATTATCACACTACCAATGCAGCTGCTGCATTAAAATTTAATTTAGATACTGCACAGCCCCAATGGCTCGAGATGGAGACAACAAAATTGTGCCCACATCTTCTCAACAACCACGTTAAATAAATATGTTCCCATCCACCAAAATTACTATAAAATCATGGAACATATTATATAGAAAATTAAACCCTTTGCAATTTGGTCTAGGGCAACTCCATTATCAGTTTTAATTTATGACATCACCGACTTAAATTTAGACTACGGGACATCACATTCCATAACACACATTAATAATTTCTTTACATTAAACAAAATTAGCAATTTTGACCAAATGCCGAACAAATTTGATTTGAACATTTCTGATGAAACAATATACAACAAAATAATTAATCTTATTATTGTTAATTGTGGCCAGGACAGGATCCAAACCAAAGTAAATTGGAATTATCCAAAATAGAAAAAATATACTATTGGGATCCTGCTTGGAAAGGAGCCATTTCTATACGCCACACGTATTTGGCCGGGGAACTAAATAAGCAATTTGATTCAATGATAAAATGGGAGGGGAACTGGGTAAAACATTTAACATCACAGAATGGATTAACTCTGTAAATGCATTGATGGGTATTACACAGTGTGGCACATCTAGAGTCCCATTATAAAATCTTATACCTTTGGTACCTTTCTCCCTCCAGATTACACAAATTGAATTCATCACATACAAATACATATTGGAGGGGGTGTGGAGAAAGGGGATCTTTGTGTTACATGCTGTGGTCGTGCCCTAAAATTAGACCTTATTGGAATTCAATCCATATATTAATTAAAACTGTTGACAATTTAATTTGATAATTTGACTTTGTCTCTTCAAGCAAATTCCTGTGAATTTATCAAATTATAATAAAATTATACCAGACCATATTTTAATTTTTGCCATGACAATTATCACCCGACACTGGAATTATATTGTATCATCACACATAAATGAGGTCATACAATACATATTTGAAAATAGATGTTGTGAACTAGCTTTACGTTTAACACCAAAAACTTAAATTTTGAAACATTTTTTGAAATATTTTTCTTCATGAAAAGAAAACAACAAAATCAATTATAATCTTATTTTGTAGTTCGTTCCTGAGTGGATGATGATTGCTAATATGTTGTATATATTTGACTGTATATAATAATATAGTGTATATAAACTGATAAGTTGTTACTCGTATCCCACTGGATGATTGTACTTATAGAGTGTATCCCCTGTTCTATTATTATCTTATATATGTTCTGTGTTAATTAATATTATTGTATACATGTTTACATTGTTTTTTGAAAAATCTTCAATAAAAAATATTTGAATACAAAGCTGGGTCTCCCATGGATAGAAGCAGGGCTAGTCCAAGCCATAGGTGGGCCGGAAAGTAGGCTGGCTGGGGGCGGAGCAGAGAGGACAAAGCTAGGTAGAGTGGAGAGTCAGGGAGTCATTTTTCATTCAGACATTGATGATGTAGGTTCCTGAACACAGCAGCCAGAGTCTTTCTACTCTAGGCAAGGCTGCTAGGAACTCTGAGAACTGATCTGAGGACCCTGATTTTAAGCCGAGTGAATGCAGCCGTGTTTTTTCATAAAGCCAGTTCTCCATGCGTGCATTTTTCCCTGCTTCATATTTTCCGTAAGCTTTTACCAGCAGTAGATAAGTATTCTGTATCACTTTCTTTTATATACAATATTTGTTTAATTTAGAAAACCACCTGGATAACCAACAAATAGAGTTTCTACTATCATTGTTGCATTGTGTGAATTTCTACACTGCAGCTATAAGTGTCTAATAATTACTGATATTTTAGTTAAACCATGTTTGATTTGTTAATCCTTGTGTGCCTTTTTAAGCGCTTAACTAACTTTAAAACCGATCTTTAATTAAGACTTGTGTGTAAGATATTGTTTGATTAAACATTATTAGCTCTGCTAGTATTCGTGTGTGTATTGTCAATTTGAATATTGGTTAGTTAAGATATATATATATATATATATATATATATATATATATATATATATATATATATACTTGTCCAAAACATAAAGAGAAGACACTCACTCATAGGATTTAGAAAAATGAAAAAATGCTCTGTATTATTTACCAAGATCTTGGAGCCGAAACGTTGATGTTTATGACGTTTGGTAAATAATACAGAGAATTTTTTCATTTTTCAAAATCCTATGAGTGCGTGTCTTCTCTTTATGTTTTGGACAAGTATGTTATTTACAAACAACTACACTGCACCTAGGTAATGAGTTTGTTTATCTTCATCCTGAGCTGAGTGCACTGCTCTTTGGATTTATATATATATATATATATATATATATATATATATATATATATATATATACTGTATATATATATATATATATATATATATATAATATATATATATATACTGTATGTATATATATATATATATATATATATATACAGTCTATTATCAATAACCCATTTCCCCCTCAAAGGAATTTCTTTAGCCTTTATCATCCAGATTTAAGTCCAGAAAAGATCTTTGATAGTATCCACCTCTCATTTTAACATAGTACAAATGTATATGTCCTGGGTACCCAATTGCAGGGAAAACCATAACGTATACATACATCGTTATGCACCAAGTGGTAAATAAGATTTTGATCCATTATCTTTATTTACGGATTTTGAGTTTGTTTAGATAGTCTTACAATGTGTCATTGAATAAGGATTTTGACTCATTCATGTAATGAAGCTTTTGGCAGCCAGTCCCAAGTTAGTCCTTGAATATTGAGTAACTTGTATTTATCCATATACTAAGTTTCATTAAATGTCCCTGAGGATTTACTCCAATTTGTAAAAATTGGATTAATGTTAAGAGAACATGTAGGTAACTCAACATTATATTTGTTTTGGGGGGGACATGGCTCATCCACCAAAGCGGATAGTTGCGTGGTGAGTGAGCTTCGCCACATACAATAGAAAAGGCAGCAGTAGTGTCTCAAAAAAACAAAAAGCCCAAAGAAAGTGAATCCTTTTTTTGCTCAAAAACCTCCTCAATCTGCACAGAGGTAAAGGGGCTTTGGTGGGAAATCCGATGTGGAAGGCCATGTGTCAGTGGTGTCAAGGGGATACTCTCCTCTTAAGGAGAATTAAAAAAACTTTGTTACAGGAACAAAGAACACAAATCAAAAGCAACATACAATCACTTACAGCAGAATTTAAGAAAGACTGCAAGATTTGATTGATTGCACTAACAAACGTGAACGGTAAATTGATGAGCTGGAAGACCATCATAATGAACTAGTGGACAGACACACAGCTTTATAAGTAGAAGTACAAACTTCACAATACAAAATAATGGAATCAGAGGACAGGTCAAGGCATAACTACTTGCTATTATTACCAAGAAGAACAAAGACTTTTTGGTAAAAAAATACCCCACCATTCCAATCTTCTACTATCTCCCCAAAGTACATAAAAATTCAGAAAAACCACCAGGGAGACCTATTATCAGTGGTATTGGTTCTCTTACCGCGGGTCTCTCAGAATTTGTAGATTATTATCTACAGCCATATGTCAAAATAACTTTATCTTATTTGAAAGACACTAAGGCTGTTCTACAAGAACTGGAGAATATAGAATGGAATGATACTTTCAGGTGGGCCACTTATGATGTGTCCTCACTATATGCAGTAATAGATCATGAGTTAGGTATTCAAGCCATTTCTAAAGTTTTACTGAAAGACAATTCGATCGATCCTCAATTTAGTCAATTTTTATTGGACGCAATTCATTTTATTTTACATCATAACTATTTCATGTTTTTGGATGATTTCTATTTACAATTAAAGGGGACAGCCATGGGTACCAAATTTGCGCTACGCCAACCTATATATGAATGATTGGGAAGAAAAACAAGTTTGGACTAACAATCTGTTTGGCGCGAATTTGGTCCTATGGCGCAGGTATATACATGATATTTTGGTGATTTGGGATGGTGATCAGAATTCTTTAGATCAATTCTCAAACTTTATAAACTTAAATCATTACAATTTGTCATTCACCCCAGACAGTAGTATAGACTCAATACATTTTTTGGACCTTGACCCTATTCCATAAAAATGGACATATAGAAACATAAACTTTTTTTAAGCCTACGGATGGCAACGGTTGTATAGATAAAGCCAGTTGCCATCATCCACGATGGCTTAAAGGAGTACCTAGAGGAGAATTCCTAAGAATGAAACGAAACTGTACTAGGGAAGAGGATTTTAAAACCCAGTCAACAAAGATTAAGAATAAGTTAATGGAAAAAAATTATAATAGGTCAGAATTAGAAAAAATCCAACAAGAAAAAATTAAATTGGATAGGAACAAATTAGTAGGAAATATATCCAAACCAAATCCTGGAAAGAAACCGGAATTAGCTTTTTTGACACAATATAATTCTCAATCATTTCAGGTCAAGAGAATTTTAGAAAAACACTGGCCCATTTTACTACAAGATAATATCTTAAAAGAACTAATTCCAAACAAAGCCCAAATAATCTATAAAAGAGCTAGAAATCTGAAAAGCATTCTAGCCCCTAGTTTGTTAAAAAGAAATACAAATAAAATACAAAACGACTGTGGGTTCTTTAAATGTTTCAATTGTAATAACTGTACATATAATCCAAGAAAGATTGAAATTTTCAGTAACTTAATTACAGGAGAAGAATTCAAAATAAAAACAAGAATTTCATGAAACACAAAAAATGTTGTCTATATGTTACAATGCGGATGCAAAAAGCAATATATAGGGAGAACATGCAGGAAGCTATCCAAGAGGATTGGAGAACATATGTATGGTATCAGAACCAAATCCTCCAAAAACCCGGTTCCAGTACACTGCAATAGTTGTCCTGAATTTAGCTGGCACACATTTAAATTTTGTGGACTGGAACAGGTGCATACTGGAGTTAGAGGAGGAGACCATGTCAGAAAATTATCACAAAGGGAAGGTTTTTGATATTTAAATTAGATACATTATCACCGTTGGGTATGAACCAGGATTTTGACATGGTCTGCTTCCTCTAGAGACATGTTCTCTGTCAGTTATTATAGGTGTAGCAGTTTCTTGAAGATAACTGATCAGGAACAATCAACATAGAAATATAGCAGGGTAGCTATGGAATAAGGGGTTTGATACATTGTACACTATATAACACAGCATTTATAACACACTCCTTGAATTTAGCTGTTTAACATTTTTATTGCACTTTGTATAATTGATACTACAGAATGTAATGTATATATTCCTTGTTTTTGATACTGCGTTTATTTATTTCTCTTTTTTAGTCCATGTATGACACCAGAAAAAATGTTTTTCTATAAACTGAATACCAAGAGCTTTGTACTAAATATAAGATCAAGTTGGTTTTTGAAACCATATCGGTGCACTGAGAACTGGTGATATTGAAAAGGCGAGACCTGCTCAAATCATTGCATAAATCGAATGAGAACAAGTCTCTCAAAAAGACGAGACCGTCTCGGATTAACACAGAAAACCAAAAGGGAGCAGCCTTCGGATTGAACTAATTGAACTGAATCGAACCCGTATAAATTGACATGTAAGTTGTCTCAATCCACGTAGAGCTTAATGCGAATCCGCTCCTTGTGTATAAACCGATACGAGATCAGTTTCGGTTTATGAAGAGGGAACTTGCATATATTAAACCGAATCTTTTCCACGCATGCGCATCCATGGAACGCAGACAAAGGAATGGAACGCATGAGAGACACCTGCACATGTGTCGATCTAAATTTTACCACTTGTTATCGGACTTTGAATTGATTAGACAGGACTGGATTGGACAATGGGAGGGGAGGGGTTATGTGGGTGTATATATAAGTGTAGCTGCTGTTTCTTCGGATATTCATTTAGCACCTGACTCCTGAGGAAGTCTAGTGCATCTAATTTTGTGAGTTTGTATGTAATAAATTCTATTTTAATTACTGAAATTTGCAGTACTACACTATTGTATATATTTTTCTTCCCCTGTTCCTGTTCACCCATTGGTCCAATGTCCGAGGAGGTATCCTGCCTACATCTAGATTTTAATATACAGTGTCAAGATATCCTGTTTCGTTCTTGTGTTATATGTCTCAGAGGTGTTTTGGAATATGGAGCTCCAGAGAACTTAAAGGATTGCACACTGGAATTTTTCTCTAAAATTTTACCTCCTAAACAAGAATCAGAGTTCCTAATAGATAGGATCCACAGAATTTCAAAACAAAAAGAACTTTATTAAAAAAAAAAACACTCATTGCCATTAGACCTAATCAACCAACTGCAAATATATACACATACACTCACAGATATGTGCATGCATATATATAGATTATATATATGCATGTAATCAGAGAGGTACAAATAATAGTAGATAAAATAACTATATTAAAGAAAGAAAGAAATATAAAAACAAACATGGGAAAATAAATATTAGCATAAGGATATAGACAAAAATATTTAAAAAATTAAATGAAAAACATATTTATTAGCCACTGAAAAAAATTAAACAAAAAAGCAACAGAAAAATAAATAGTAGAATAAATATATGAAACAGCAAAAATATATATTGATATGGTAAAGCACGTAGAGATGCAGCTAATAAGCACAGAATAGACACTCTGGTGATAGACAGTCCCGATGAAAAGAAAAAAAGTTGAGTATAACAATGATGTATAATGCGAATGGTAGCAGGGGATGTAGCCAAATTGCTTTAATGACACCGGACCAATATATACAAATAAGGTGGTACATTCTTTGACCAGGAGGATAGGGGCGTTTCGACAATAGATGTACCGGGTAGCTTACTGGTGCAGTATAGATGACTCTCGCACTTGGATTCCATCTTATATTGTGAGGAAAGATCTTAATGCTCTGGCACCAGGTTCTGTCTCATGTAACGAGGGATAGGCTAGAGTGAGCAGCACTCAAAGAGAGCTACATACATTCTCCCAAAGGTAGATATATAAAGTGCATTTATTTTATAACTGTGGTGTTTTACAATATTGAACTATTATTGCCTGTGTTTATTTCTCATATTTAAGGTACCCACTATCTCGCGCCGTTCTGCTTTTTTGCTATGTAAAGTCAGAGATTATCATAGTTCCTTTTCCCACGCGTGCATAAATGAGAAAACATGTGTTCTCTCTTCTTCTAAAAAGTGTGTTGTAACAGAAGGAAATGGCCTTTGGAGAGCTCAGGGCGCTAAGACAAAGTTTCTCTAATTTGTTCAGTTGCAAATTTGATTTCCTACTCTTACTGTGTGTCCTGCTGTGGAAAATGTGTGTCAGTTGCAGGTAGGAATAATTATCAGTGTCAATTAGCTGGAATTCCTCCCTCAGTGATGAGATGGATTTTAATTCTTCCCCACAGGAAAAGTTTCAATATGTTAAAATGCCATCTTTTGAAATTAAAATTAGGGATGACGTAGGATATAATAGATATGGGTAATAGCTTCCTTTTTCCCCCCTTCCTTTGGATAAAGAGCACGAATCATAGGTAGAAGGGTTGAACTTTTTTGGAGAAGGGGATAACGTATGAGAGTGCTATAACTCTTGTAACTCCCTCAAGAGGTTTGTTTTAGTTTGGAATTTGTTCTCTTTGATTTGGGCAGTAGTTTTTATCATATGGCCTCATAATATCTCTTGTGAGTCATTCTCATTAAATTATTGCTGAACAATAGTATCAATTTGTTGTTTAATATTAGGATCATTAAAAAGTCTCCAAGGATTTGCACTATACTTTAAGTATTTTTCATGTAGGGTTAAACATAAAGGGAATGGTCAAGCCAGTCAATAATGCCTATTTGGCAATTTCAGGTTGTAGAGTTTTATCGATAATAAAAAAGTCTATCTGTGAGTCATCAGGATTCTAATAGAAAGTGAAGTCCAGTTTTTCAGGTTGTGTCATTCGCCAAACATCATACCAAGCATATTGATCCACTAAATTGATTAACTTCTTCCTCTCTTGTCTATTTGAGCTGCTCTGTGAGATTTGGTATTGGTCATCGAGTCCATAGCTGGATCGATAGCGAGTTTAAGATCTGCACCTAAAATTATAGCATTTTTTTTTCTCTGGTTAATCATAGAGAATACTTTATCTAAAAACTGGGTTTGATGATCGCTGGAAGCATAGATATTAGCTAACATATATGGGATGTCATTTATCAGGCAGTTTAGAAACAACCTTGTGGATCTGCTTTTTTGTTTAATAAAGTAAAAGCCGCATGTTTACTCTTGCTTTTTTAGAGCTAGCACATGCATGATGCATATGTGGATAAAGTGGAGGGGATCTGATTGATGAAAAATGTTTTTTCTGGAATAAACAGATATCTGCTTTTGACTTATTGGCTTGTTCTGTCTCAAGTGTCAACACTCTCAGGGTCCATGAGATATGAATCAACCATCACTACAATAATTTGGTTAGCTTTCCATGTGACTACAATTTAGAGAGACAAAGTGAGTCATTTACTTTCACTTAGATATCTTTAAATTGTAGAAACATAGAAACTTAGAGACACATTCTTTGTTTCTATGTTTCTATGTTTCTGGTTCCAGTCTACAATTATGTGGGGTGTTCAGCCCCTTAGTATCTAAGCAAATACAATTTAAAGATATCTAAGTGAAAGTAAATGACTCACTTTGTCTCTCTAAATTGTAGTCACATGGAAAGCTAACCAAATTATTGTAGTGATGGTGGATTCATATCTCATGGACCCTGAGAGTGTTGACACTTGAGCAAGGCAAACAAACATTAACATTAAAAAAAACAGGGGATATAAACAACAGGTAAGAGAAAACCTTGAAACATGTATTGGGCAGACTAGATGGACCGAATGGTTCTAATCTGCCGACACATTCTATGTTTCTATGAAACGAATGTCCCATATGGGACAACATGCAGAGCGGGGGCCTAAACAATAACCATAGAAACAGTTGGGCTGGAGGGAAGATTCAACTCACTCACTAAATAAGTGAACAATTGACGGGGTAGTGGGTGGTGAACTCAGATGTGTGTACAATTCGACTGCTGATACCATAGCTAATATGTATATCACATCCAGGTTTATCATTAGAAAGTCTTTGTCTGTTTTCTTATACATTGAGCCAGTTCACCAGAAATGTATGTGTGCGTGGGCCAAATTTTTGTTTGTGAGTAAATTGAGAAGCTCCATAGCAATGCAACAAACATACATAAATATACAAACAGTCACACACAGATACACACAAAGAATCACACAAAAACACACACAGGCAGATACACACACAAACACAGTGACACACACAGAATTACACACACACAGTCACACTTACACACAGAAATGTCATTGATACTTAGACACAGATACATACAGAGAGTCACACATAAACACAGAGACAAACTTACACAAGCAGTCACACTAACAGACACACACACATGCACAAACACAAAGAGCCCCACTTATACACACACAAACACATTTCTGTGATACTTAGACACCTACACACACATTCACAGTCCCACAGACACAGCGTGGCCACAGACATTTTAATCTCTGAGACTTGTGTTGCCCATGACAACCCAAGTCTGTACTCAAAATTGATAATATATTGATCCACAATATGGCTTCTCGAATTACATGCCAACAAAACAAGGAAAGTGTTGGTGCAGGAACTCAACAGGGGCCTGGATAATTGTAACTTTCATGATGACTCATCGCCATATTAAAGTAAGCCTGTGAAATTAAAAATCTCTAATCAACAGAAAATATATTTAAAAAACACACATAAAAGAGGTAGTGAAAAATACACAATTAGTCATAGTAAATTAGAGTAATAATTACCACCGTGGTGTGATCTTTACTGATATAACATGGTCTACTAATTTGGAGAATTAATAATGTGCAGTCACAGTTAAGCCATATTTGGTGGAGAGGAGGTCTTTGTTGTTTTAGGCTTTAAGTTTCTTCTTGGCCAAAATCCATTCTTGTGGGAATTTTGAAGGCAAACCTTTGCTGCGTGGTTCTGATTTTGGTAGAGTTAAATCCCAGATGTTGATGAAGCTTTCTGCTTCTTCAGGAGTGCAAAGGACTTTCCTCGCTCTATTTTTAATTACAATTAGTTACACAGGGTATGCCCAGCTATAAGACACTCTATTTTTTATAGAGTATCAGGGTTGGTTGGGCAAAGGCTTCCTTTCTTTGAAGAGTGTAAGCTGAGAGGTCAGCAAAGACAAGTACATAGAAGACAACTGAGGTTGGTTTGGCCTTTCAATTTACTGGGTGCCAATACTAGGTTAATCCACCTAGAAATTCTTATGAATGGGGTCCCCATTCATAAGAATTTCTTATGAATGGGACTCTCGTTCGGTTTATAGAAAGCCAATAGTATTACATGTATTCTATAAGCCGAAAGTCTATAAACCGAAGGTCTTTCGGTTTATAGACTTTTGGTTTATAGAATACATGTAATTCTATGCTATTCTATAAACCGAAAGTCTATAAACCGAACGATCTTGGACGAAAACTAAACGAAAATTTTAGTTTAGTGTTTATAAAAAGTATATTGGATTTTTTTTATATGAAATCAAAAAAGTTGTGATGAAAAGAGGATTATATTTAAAAGAGGTATTTTGTTTTCTCAGTTGTTTGGATTTTAAAATAACCTCTCTCTTCACAGATTTCACTTTATTAAAAGCACACTTAATTAATCCAGATTTATAACCCTTTTCTTGCAATTTACTGCAAAGAACCCTCATTTCATGTTCAAAATTTACATCCATTGTACAGTTTCTCTTCAAATGGATAAACTGTCCAAACGGAATATTATTAATCCATGATGGATGATGATTGCTGGTGGCATGCAAATAACTATTTGTAGCTACTGTCTCCAAAAATGTGAATGTAATAATTTCTCCTAAATGAGTTCCCTTTATTTTCAAATCCAAGAATTCAATAGTTTCAGACTGTATATTCCTTGTGTTCCTCCCAAATTTGTTAGAGTTAATATTAGCTACAAAATCCCTCAGTTCATCACAGGTTCCACAACAAATAATCAAAATATATTTTATAAATCCCTAATAGAGGGCAAAGTTTGCCCCAAAGGGTTATTTGACCAGATGGAATTGGCCTCCTAGTAACCCATGCATAAATTTGCATATGCGGGGTGAACTTAGCCCCCATTGCGGTCCACTTTAACTGCAAATTAAACCTGGCTAAGGGTGAAAGGAGAGAGCCAACACTAGATGGTAGGTTAATGAACTGTATATTTTTGGTAATTGATAAAATATCGTGATAATATGTTTTGTATCTCTAAGAAATCTATATTCATCATCCGTTATAATATTACTTTGATCTGCCTGTTCTAGCAAAGTGCTACTTATCAGTTGGATCATATTTCAAGTCTGGTATTTGATTGTCTATAATTTAATTGGTGCAATGATAATCAGCCACATAATGATCTCTATTAATGACCACTATCCCTCCACCCTTATCTGCTCCCCTTATAATGATAGTATTATCCCTAATGATGTTATGACCCCTAAGTTCCGGGATACCCTTTCTGCCTCTGACAAATTATCATTATTTAAATTTGCAGACTTGCAACTGCCAAAGAATACTAAAAATGTGTTAATACACAGGCCACTCATTGCCAGATACTGTAAACCAACAGTATTGCCAGATATTTCAGACACTTATTTCAGATACTTACAAACATGATGGAATCAACTAAAGTATGAAAACAACACATTCCAAGGGCTTCCAATAGCCTTTCCACATATACAAAAACATGGACTCCACCCATACCATGCGCTGTTACTTCCCTTATCTGATTTGGTCCAAATAGACACCCGATTAATCGCTTTCTATATAAAGTATCCTCATCCCTTTTTCTTTCTTCCTACAGAATACCATCCCCACAATCCAGTAACAGCGAACAGGACGGGTGTTAGTTCCTTCCCACCCTTCTCCACAACCGACCCCGGGCTAATTTCCTGACCACATGCTATTTTTCCAATATAGTATTTATTTCGACCTACACACTGGTTCTATCAACCAGTTCTCAATAAGATCCTGAATAATAAGGACAGATTTGTTCATTACCTGAAGAAGATAATCTACTAGTAACACATTACTAGTAACAGTAGGCATTCTATAAGTTCTCACTTATTGCTACTTAGCTCCTTGTTAATGAACCTTGAATATAAGTAACTGTAGTGGGATTGTTGGAGGCATCAATATTATAGAAATCGAAGGTTAACATGAAAATCCAGATAAATTAGCCTTGAAAAAGTAGATCAGGTATGGATATGTCTCACAAACAAAGGTTCTACTTGACTGGCATTAAAGCTTCAAAAACCGACAGGAAATATTTTTAAAATAAAAAATACATCCATGAAAAACTGTAGGTCAATAAAACCCTTTATACTTCAAATAACAGGCAGGTAACAAGCAAACATTGGGGTTTTTTTCCTGAGAAACTGACCTTTTACCTATACTCAGATTACATTTCAAAATCTATCTGTGTATTTTGTACAATATATTTAATTATATTACGGTTTGCAGTTTCTTTTAACATTCTTGCTACTATAATAAAATAAAAATTGTCATAGTTTAGCAGAGCCTTTAACATAACTTGCTGACTTTGTTGCAAGATGAAGATTACTGCTTATATAGTGCACAGGCTTTTTTCCAGTGTGATTTGATGCAGGTATTCTGCATAAATCACATTTTTCATATTTGACTTAAACCCTCCCCAGTGATGTCTACTGCAGGTGCGGCAGCACTGATTATATAGACACTGAGGATATAAAGTTTTGTTTCATTTAGTCACTATCTGTGCACTTCAAATTGAATACATTGTGTGGACTCTAAGTGACCTTGCTCTTGTACACAGTACAACACACAGTGTAACACATTGATGGATTTATACCAGCGCATAAGACAGAATCTGGTTCACCTTCCTTCCAGAAAGGTTCCGGGCATGAGGTCTGTATTACTCCAAAATAATTTCTATGGGCACTGGTCTCCAGGGTTAAAGAGTGCATACACTTCCCAACCGAGGATGCAGAATAGCATGATGTCAAGTTGACACGGATTGCGAAAGACTGCACTGAAACTCTCCATCACACAGGGAGGTATTATATTGAAACTGGAATCTTTACTTCTGCCTGAATATTCAGATCATCTCTGATGCTTACCATGAGTGTCAAATCATGGAAACCATGGCTTATGTCATGATTCAGCCATATTAAAGGAGTCATACATCAGAAGTCTGTTTGAGAACTGTGAAATGCCTTATCGATGGCTACTGGGTCACTACACCATCCAAACATTACATCACTATGGTATTATGAATTTACCCATTACACTAATCAATGTCTTATACCATGATAAATGACAAGAGAGATTAATGTTCACCTTGGTATGTTGAGGAACCTTTTAACCGCACTAGAACACAGGTACAGCAGGGTCAATGCTGCTGCAAGTTCTTTTATTGAACACACACATTTGGTGCATTAAAATAGTACTTCCAGTGCCTTGATAAATCCAGTGGGTATCTGTTATTCCCTCCGATGAAGGCACTGAACATCATCATCTCCTGTTGTATATTGCAGAACATCGCATTGTGGTATCTCCAATGGATGGATGGTGATACGGCTGCTGAGGCTGCAATGTTTACTGATGTGGTTGTGGAGGGTTCCAGAGGTTAGGACATAGCTAATAACACTGCACTTTATGGTAAGTTGAAAACCCATGTCTAACATGTTGTGTACACCCATCCTATAGCTAACAATTGATTATTCACAATAGACCCTTCATTTCACAGAACAAACCATGAAAACAATGTTTGTGTTGTTTATTGTATGTTTGTCAGCTGTTTGTGTTCTCCCTCTTCTCCTGTTTATGTCATTCCTCTTCCTCTGTGTATGCCCTCTATCTTCCCCTGTTGATATCTGCTCCTTTGCACCACTAATGTGTTCACCTTTGTTGCACATATATTAAATAATCTCTATGTAATAAATCACACATGATATAGATGTGATGGCCAATCCAGGTTTTGACAGCAGTGGTGAGTACACTCAATGGCTTTTGCAAATGTGTAATTATCTCCAAATATATTCAAACCAGTGCTTCATGCAAGTGGATACAACTCAGTTTTTCATCACAAGGGTAATATTTTTTACAGGGGGTGCTGTGATCATATGTGATGATAGGACAATTGTCTAAAATGACATAGCATGAGCATCTTAACAGTATGATGTTAAATTGCATGTACACTGATGACTATAGCAGCGTGCCCGAATAGGTGTTGCTGTGCCACACTTGTTGCTCTTTTGCATCTTCTTTAGCACCCTTCTCCTGTTATCTGAGTACCTGCACTATGTAAGTAGTTCTTGATGAGTTATGCGTCTCATTAAGCAAACACGTGGCTTTGTCAAATAAGCTGTGTTCACTCGGGTAAAAAATATATTATAGGAACTACAATTGTGTATATTATGTGTGGATGTGAATGTATCATTTGGCCCATGATGTATGAATATTGTGATCTTTATTACCTTTTCTTAACAACAGCAATTAATCTCTCCTGCAATCCGACTGTGTTGACATGCCTTTCCAGAGGGTATTTTTCATCTTCTGGCTGGTGATTCTGGCTGTGGCCCCAATTACCTGACAGTTGGACAGTTCTATAAATAATGCTGTATTTTCCTCAAAAGTGAACTTTTGTGCTCGTTTTCACTTTTGTATTGTAACACATTATGCAATTCACATAAATGTTGTAGTTTGAATTAAAACGTGTTCTTTAATTTAGCATTTGTCATGCACTCTATTCTTGTCAATTATTGGCTGTGCATAATTTTCAGCATTCAAAATGTACTTTCTATATGCATTTCTGATTTTTCTTTTGGTTATGGTTTGGTCATTTTGCACTATGGTATCCTTGCTTGAAAATTCCCATAGGAGATAATGGGATTTTTTGAGGCTACCACTTTGGTTCATTACATTTTGGGCTTGTTTCAGCTGCATTTGGTTTTGGTAGATATCGGTGTGGAATTGGCTATGATTTCCTAATTGCTTATGTATTCGGAGGCACATCAGGTAGTTGGGCAGCTCTAAATTTTTGTATTTTCATGCCACCTGTGTGATTTTAATACATCCATTACTAAGTGGCACCATTTTGGAGCTGATAATCAGAGCTAGCTGAGTCAGCCCTTTAGATCTTGTTTTACAGCTTTACCCACCAATGTATTTTACCTACTAGAGGATGCTAAATCAAAGTGAAACAGATGCAAGTGGCAATATCTGATATTTGTTTGAATAATATATGTGTGTAAGGGTGCTATATTAAAGGACAAGACTGTGCCCATCGCACTGCTTGTATACTGGTAGCAAGGCTGCAGGGAGAGCATGTATACTTGTTACTAGTATACAAGCTGTGCGACATGCACAGTCTTGTAATAACAGTGATTTCCAACAGGGTGGGGCTACACGGAGGATACAGGGTCACACAGAATTTGGGGGGCAGAGCTACACAGATCTGATGGTGGGACTGCAGGGTGCTTGGGTCAGAGAGTCTAACATCCAAGCCATGCCAGGAGGCAAGATGGCTACTAGAACAGGTAAATGGTTAAAATAATTATACCATTATATTATATCAAATATATTATGTATAGGTTTCTTTTTGTAAAAATTGCATAGCTTATTGACATGACTCAATGATAATTATGAGACATGGCCTGATGGTATGTGGGAGACAGGACTGGCAAAATGGACTTGGACAAGACTGGCAGTTGGTTCTCAGACATTATTAGCAGGTGACACTTGGGCAGGCAGATGATGCACAGACAGAAAGGTCAGGTGTCACTCAGGCAGTAATCAAAGGTCAGGAGCCACTCATACAGATGGAAACACACAGTAAAGACTGACAGGCATGCAGAATCTAGGAAACTCTGATAGAAGTATGATCACAGGAAACCTTCCTCTTGTGTGCTAAGCTCCCAAGTTAGGGATCCCAGGCACTACTTAAGAACACTCAGCAAACACATAATAGGTCATAAATGGCATGGAAAAGTCAAGTGAATATCAAAGGCAGAACAGCTAATGTTCTGTCAGACAGTCAGACACTAGTATAACCACACGAATGCAATATGTATAAAAAAAATACGACATTTAAAAGGTAGAACTTCAGACAACTGGATGTATAACAAGTGTCAGTGTCAAATTCCAATCAGATGCCTCTAGTGACAGAAATTAGAAAAACCACATATTCCCTATAATTCAGACAGAACCCTAGAATATAGGGTGTAACTGTGTGACACACCAACATTGTATCGTGCATTTAGTACAGAGAATAACATGGGATCACAGGCTACCCTAGGTTACCAGAGAGATCCCGATATATCTACACTCAAAATTTCAATCTAAAGGGATGTGGGAAATTACTTATGAGCTATGGCTAGAATAAATAAGTGGTTTTAAGCTAGTTGTACTGTTTTCTCCATGTTTTCCTTTAGAATAATAATAAAAAAACTTTAATATACTCAATATTCTACAAATGGAAATGTAAAAAAAAATATAGAACATTATGGGGGGTTTGTATAAAAACTCCCGCACTGCAAAGTGCTGGGAGTTTTATAAAAAGGCACAAGCGCTATTTGGTATGAATAACACAGATTGCACCTTTTTATAACTCCGGACACCTCGCAGTGCAGGAGAGAGTTCCCCGACATAAATCTTTTATACATAGACTGCGATGGTGCTACGAGCACCGACACAACCTAAAACTATGCATTTGGCGTAGATAAGTAGGCTCCCGTAATTCTGGAAGTCTGTTTTCTACATTGGATTTGATTGTGCCAGGACGTGGCGCAATCCAAATGCGCTCCATGTTTATACATGGCCCCCAATGCTTCCTTTAAATATTCACTTGGATATGTGTATGAATTTGAAGTGCCAACTACTGAAGTATTTGTTTTAACCAGGGACTGTAATTTACTTTTAAAATAATTGTTGATTATAATATCTCTTTAATTCATCTCGGCATAATGTCAGGTGGTCAGTCAGATCTTCTGCATTGTGTTTTTTTTCCCTGGATCATACTAGCAGAAATGGTTATGGAATCTGAAGTCCTGTTTGTTTTAAAATGCTGGTTGAGTTACATTGTTGCTATTTGTAAAATAAGGGCTGTGTTGGAAGTTGACAACTCTCCTGGTATTCAGTTTCTTGTCCTCATAATGAGGCACAACATACTGAGGCAGGATTGTTTTCAAGTGGCATGACAATTGTCAGCAAAATCATAAAAATGTACTTATAATTGGTCCCAGTCACACGTGAAACACCTTGCTTACGTGTACATTCCTTAAAAGAACACATTCACCAGCATGAATGAACAAATAAAAAATGTCAGGACTTGGTAGAACCTGTTACTGCTAAAATCGAAATATGTGTTGCAGTTGTGGTTAAATGTGTCAACAGAATCATTCATGCTGAAACAGCTCAGGCAGTTAGACTCACACTGGATCAACATTATAACATTGATAATACTCATATAATTGTTTGTGAACACATTTTCCAAGATTTTGGACAATACAGGGAGCAATGGTATTGGACAGTAGTTAGATACTAAAGTATTCTCACCACATTTATGGATAGGTGCTACTCTTGCAGTATTCCAGAGTTTGGGTATGTATCCAGTCACCAAGGGTTTATTGATTAGGGTTAGAACAGGTTTAGCAATTGCTGGTGCACTGAGCTTCATCAACATTGCTGGGATTTGATCAGGACCATCCTGGTATTTCAGTTTTTGATTATTGAGATGTTTACTAATGACACCGAGAGCCACAGGTATCAACATTACATTTCTCTGTGTGGGGTCTTTACAAATTTGGTGGAGCCTGATATGCATTCGTCATTTCAGAATGTGTGTCATTAGGTAGTTTAGCCATAAGGGTGGTGGCACATGTGATAAAATAATTATTTAAGGAATTTGCTACATCTAGGGGGTGTTTGGTTGGTTGTTCACTTTAACAGTAGTGGAATGGGATTGGATTGGGGAGGTTTGTATGTTACTTATGATTTTCTAAAAATATATTGGGGTTTCTATGTTATTGTTCAAATTTTCATTAAAATACTGGACCTTTGACATTTTTGTTTGTTTTGTGTGTGCTTTTTGCCATTGCCTGTAAGCACAGTGATTGTTCATCGAGCCAGTACGCCTGAACTTTGAGGTGAGCTGTAACCCAAAAAGAGATTTGCCCATTTTACTCAGATTTTAAGAAGTGGAGCATGTGAATTTGAAACTCGCAAAAGCTCGGACTGAAAGTATTCAGTTGCACAGCCTAGATCTCGGACTAGGCGTAATCTGTGCCACGGGAGATTCCGGAGATTGTTTACAACCTTGGGAGAGGATTTGGTGGCTTTTATTTTGCACAGTACACTAGGCAGTGGTCACTGAAACTAGGGAGAACCCCTAGTGCCTGGTATCTTTCAGGCAGTGGAAAGAATCCAATCAAAGATGTGAGTTGGGGAGGAGATTAATTGCATTAGTTGCAAACCCTTAAACATAGCATATGATTTATTATATTTGGAATTTATTATTGAATTCCCCAAAAACTAATAGTAACTTTTTGGGGGTTTCCAGGTACAGTTTTACTAAGGAGTTGGCTTATGTCAGAAAGGTGGATGGTAGGTTCCAGCAACAAAGATTGGTTTAGTGATTGGGATCCCTATTAAACCAGAAAGGAAATCAAAAATGGAAGAAGAGCTATAGTTTTGTAAAGGGGTTAACTTTATGGACTGATCAACATAAAAATCAATGCCTCCTCCTCCTTTCTTTGCTCTGTAATTTCTAAAAACATAAATACCCTTTAATTGCAATGACAGAGTCAGGTATTTTGGTGTTAACCATGATTCTGTGAGCACAATAATGATATGTTTTTCAGCTTGAGGTGTGTGCTTATCGGTAGAAATGGGAACATGATTGGAGAGAGAGAGAAGGGATATGCTCATATTTGGATTCATGTCAGTGGTAGAAATTATACGTGGTATACTCATAAGAAGTGGAGATGAATACTAATACGAGAGGGAGTGGTACACAAACAAAAATGCAGTATGCACAACAGTGAGTTATTGATTGGAGCACTGGCTGCAGGTTTCCTCCTTGTGTCCTCCTTGGTGAACTCCCTTCTATTATCCTTTCATCAGGGCACTTACTTGAAAATTGGAACTAAATGGAAAGTGACACACAGCTGGGACATGACCTGTGCCCTCACCCAGTCATGCTCTCATGTATATGTATATTTGAAATATGTGTATATATATATATATATATATATGTTTTTCTATTATTATTATTATTTAATTATATAGTTATTATATTTATATGATGCATTTTATTATATTATGCTATATATTATTGTAAAATATATATATATATATATGTATTATTGTTGTCTTTTTTCCCAATGGCCAAAATCCTTCCATAAAAGACCATGGGGAAAGTTTGAGGCTACCATTTTGGTGTCCAGACTTCAGAGGAGTTCAGCCCCAAAATTGGCCATAATGGCTGTTTTTTGGACCGATTAGGAGTCACTTCAGTGAAAGCATACCCTTTCTGCTATATGCCATACTATTTAACCCATATAATCGCAAATAAATGATAATGCATGTAGACCCCTTTAACTATAATCATTAAAGTACACCTTGTTGAAGATATACTATGTGAAAAATAGAATGTGGAATAACTTAGTGATAATTTAGTTTCTCAGACATCATCTGGAGAGTCCAATGGAATTCTAAACTTGGATTATTTTTTATTTTTTATTAAGACACATTATACAATTGGCAGTAGAAAACAGCATGCTTCTAGAAAACTATAATGATGAAAAGCCTGTCAGCCATAACCAAATCAACTAATCCTCTCTTCAGCCTTAGTACTGCCTTAATTGCAAGTCAAATTATTGTCTTCAGCTATATTCATATATAGTCAGTTTTAAAAATAATTGTTAATGTTTTGCCACAGCACAAAATTGCAAGACAAAAACTTCACCTTTGAATTAGCATAAAAATGTACATATCCAGGATTACAGAGCTAGAAATATAATACCAATAATCCCACTCTGAGCGTCAAGCCAAAGAAGAACATGTGTATTGCTCGTGGAGGATATGTATTCAGCCGCACTCATTTCAGATAATAAAATTATCCGAGAAAAAGAATTGCAATCATTAGTCATGTGTAGATACTAGCATATTATTACGTAATACACTGTGTGTATGTGATAGATATATCAAATGTATGTTCAGTACCTGGGAAACTACCTGTACATTTTAAAATAATGTTTGTAACACATTTTATTTTATTTTGTTTCTAAACATTTTTTAATTTAAATGTTCAACTTCTGTGCAATTATGGAATCTTTACAGGCATGTAGTGATTGATCAAAACTCAGGAGCCAAGGGAACACAAAAAGTAGATTTATAGGAGCAAGGAAGAAGTTTGATTTTATGTGTATAATAGTGCACATAATGAACTCAGTTTCTATATGTGTTATTTCTCAAATTACAATTAAGAAATGTAATATTTTTATTAAATGTTACCATGGGTCTTTTACATATGTTTTAGATTGTGGAAATAAACCAGAAGAATTTATACTTTGATGAGCCTGATATCTTCCATCGTTTGTGAGTGTGACAACTAAGCAATAACAGTTGACGCTTTGTTTTGTACTGTATTACACTATATATATTTTTCCTTTTTTCTCCTGTACATGTGCCTCTGCTTTGGTGTGTTTTGATATTTGAAGCGCCCAATAAGCACTTAATTGAGAGCTGCAGTACTATAGGAGGAGTATCTTTTGGTTTATTATTCACTATATTCACTTGTGGTAGTTTTGTCTTTTGTATCACCATTGGTCAGTTGGCCAAATTTCAATATCACAACTTTAGATTTGCTTCTGCAAAATAAATGATGTATAAAAAAAATGTGCATGTTACTTCTTGACTCCAAACTTTGTACAAGGAATTAGGAGGTCTGTTTTGTGACAACATGCAAGTTAAAAATAGTGACTATGCATGTCAAAAATGTTTTGCTCCATGTACAGTATTAGACTTGTCTTTGGGTTATGTATTTGTACCACTAGATAGCCATATGTGGGTAATATGGATGCAGATAAATGAAGCCTCAACAGCATTTTCACATAGAGTTTTTAGTATTCATGCTCAGGGCTATGTTGATCAATTCTTGACGCTAAGCTCACGGGCAGCATTGATTTCTATGCAAAGCATGTGAAGCAAGCTTTGCAAAAAAATCAGTGGGACCATTTCACTGTGAGGGACCGACAAAGGATCTGCTAAATCAAGCCACAATTCTTCAATTTTCCTTATTTTCTAACTATAATAAAAAAAAAAGAGACAGTATAGTCACCAAGCTGCCCAATTTCTTTAGAATTCATATTAAAACTGGTAACCAAAGGTTTACTATGTGTCTTTCATTATTGCTGTTACTTTTTGCAGGTACTGTATTTATGAAATGCTGGTTGTTTAAGCATCACCTCCAAACTCTGCAAGAGAACAGTACGACTTCCCAGCCAAACAAAATGAGCAGCAAATATCACAACGGCAGCACCATTAACCATTGCAGTACCTCGGAGTGTATAAAATTCTCTCAGACTCTCTAGTACTAAAAGGGAAAAAATAATACAAATAGTTTTGTATGCATTACATTTTAATTGTATATGTCTTGCTTTATAGCCCACTTACAGAGAAGAGCCTTGTCATGGAAAACTGTCATGCTGCCAGCAGAAAAACAACTGTCACTTCATGAGAGTTCTGAGATGTACTTACAATATCACAGCTGGTAATTGAGTGCCAAACTGATAGTAAATGATTACAAAAACTAGGATTTGTAGGAAAAATCTTCATGCGTTTTTCAAGGAAAAATAAATAGCAAGCAGTGCATCACAAATGCTAATGAATTCATTAAAGTTGGTGTGGAGTCTAAAGTGTTCCTTTAATGCTTAGTTTTTGAATAGTGAATTGACACCATTGGATCCAAATTGGTATTGAATTTCTCTTAGATTCAGTTACTGAAGTTAGTATCCATTGAAGACAATTTAACTTGGCAGCATTCAGAAAGTGTGTTATTATTGAGTACTCTCATTCTCTTGGGGGCTGAGTGTGCCTTAGTTGCATGAAGGTTTTGATAAGATAAAAGTTGGTATATAGTTAAAAAAGCCACTCAACTTTTTTTCCTTTTTCCTTCAACTATTTTTACATATAGATTTCCCCATGTGATATTTAAAATGGGGCTCTTGCTCCATTACTAAAAAGAGACATTAGCAGCAGACTGCGACAGACAGAGGCCCTATGCAGCTCCTCTGATTGTCTGAACCTGCACTGTCCCTGGCAGCTAGTGTTGCCATCTCAGCCACTACCTACACATTTTACGTGCTTGCCTAAGTCATGTGTGACCGGAAGGAAATTAATGGTGGCCATATGTGACAGGAATGAACTTAACATGATTCTGTGGTTTCCCAACTTTGATTCATTCATTGGAGCCAAGTAAAGAACTTTACAAAAAGTCGTTTGTGGAACAGAAGTCTAGCATCAATCACACTTGTGAAACTAAGTGTACTAAAAGTGTATCTTCGATGAGAAACAGGCAGATGTGAACAATGTTCTGCAAGTGTAGGTGGTGCTATCTGGTGATTTGATGTGAGGGATTCAAGAAACAGCAGAGTCGAAGAAGATCCGGACATAACATGCCTGGTTAGTTACCAGAAATCATGGTATTATCAACAGACACTTATAACCTGAAGATAGTTAAGTCCCATTTAATATGTGTGTATTAGTTCCTTTCTCAGATATATCACAAAAAATTGTGATGCTAGTAAAAAAATTATACTTAAATAATCCAAATGTTTGCCATAAGGAAGCTTTCAACTAGAAAAGTATGTAATACTTCTGTTTAGCCCTCTGGATATGAAAATATTAAGTATAATATTTTAAAACTAAAAATCTGAACATGCTATGTTACATCAAGAAAATCAAAGAACTTAAAAGTCGAGTTGTAACTTCGAATGTCTTTTTCTGTTAGATCTTCAGCATTAACATAATGCCACCCACCAGCTTCGCTTCTCAAGATGTTTTGCAGATGATTTCAGTGTATCCTATAAGCCATATGGCAACTGATAGGAATGCTCCCACCTTTTGGTGATACCAGATGTCCCCTCTGTGATTTTACCGCCCTAGCACAGTAGTCAAGGAAATTGAGACAAACTGAGGCATGATTACACGGAGAGACAGCATTAGCGTCCAATGTGCATTTCCTCTGGTTCAAAAGGTTCATTTATTTTTCAGACTATAAATGAACAATAGGATGTATACACAACATATGCTTATATTGGAACACATTAAGCAGCTTGCAGTATTTATATTATTTCAACATTTGTTATTGTGCTATCATTAACATTGTATTGTTGGTGATTAAGTGTACGTTAAATTGGTACATTTAAAAGGTGAATTTAAAAATGTGGGTATTTTTTAAATGGTTCAAAAAATTGTTAGCAGCAAATGGATCTAATTGCTTCAAGAAATCAAAAATACAAATGTTTGTTCACTTGACGGTGCAGATAATTAGACAACCACATCTATTTTTATGTGAGGCATTTAACTAGTGAATTATGCAAAAGCAACAATATTGTTTGCCTACTTTGACAAAGTACATGATAACTGTATAAACACTCGAAATTTAGCATAAATATCTTGTAAATGTCAACAGGGATACTGTGATACAAGCATAAATAATATAATTCACAATTGTAAATAAACATATTATTTGATGCTGGCAATCCAACAGACTGCGTATGTTATTTAAAATATTGTGTGAATCAAAAATTATCAAATATCCAGGAAATGTTTTTTTTAAATCCAATGGGGCTACTCACTAAAAGGTGAGTTGAGGTGAGATCAGGTGAGTTGAGGTGAGATGAATATTTCACCTCACTAATTTATATATACATTGAGCAGGGCTTTCCAGGTTTGTCCCTGCACAGTGTAGCTAACACCTGAACTTACCTGCAACTCCCCTTTTATTGAGGAGATTATTCATGTAGCCCTGGATTTTAAAGGGAAATTTGATACTAAAAGTGCCCTTCAATGTGAAACCATTCTGTGATTTGAATTTCTTTGTAAAATGATTAATTCTTGTACTCCATTGATGGAGTTAACGCATGCATGGAATAAGCTTACTGTTAACCTAGATATAGGATAAGGCAAAGGGCTAATGAAAGTATTCACATTATTTTTGTCACAAGTAGGGTGGACTAAATGGGCCTAGTGGCTCTTATCTGCCAACACATTCTATGTATCTATGTTTCCTCCTGCAGCTTTAATCCATCCTATAATGTAACTGACGGTTTATTGCTTCTATCTGCCTTCTCTCTTCCACATTTTACATATTAAGGTACGTTTATTGGAACATTTTGTTTCCAATTCCACATTAATAATCTGTCTTTGAATTCAACCAAACAGACATAACATTATGACCACTTGCCTAATATTGTGTATGTCCACTTTTGATGCCAAAACAGTCAAGGCACGGACTCCACTAGACCTCTGAAGGTGTGCTGTGGTATCTGGCACCAAGACGTTAGAAGCAGTTCCTTTAATTCCTATGAATTGTGAGGTGGAGCCTCCATTGTTTCCAGAAGAAGCAAGTGATGGACCCAGCACTCAGATAGGTTTAGTGGAGGTGTGTGCTGAATAAACACCTCCACTAAACCTATTTGAGTGCTGGGTCCATTACTTGCTTCTTCTACATTTGGCGATTTGGGTGGCATCCCGGGACCTCGGCACCTCACCTAAATTGGACTGCGGATCCGAATCTAAGTTTTTCATCCATTGTTTCGAGAACATCCCACAGATGCTCGATTGGATTGAGAAATGGAGAATATGGAGGCCAAGTCAACACTTTGAAATCGTTTAGTTCCTCAAACCCTTTCTGAAGCATTTTTGCTTTGTGGCAGGGTGCATTATCCTGCTTAAAGAGGCCAGTGCCGTCAGTGAATTTTGTTTCCATGGGTGTGTGCATGGTCTGCAACAATGCTTATGTAGGCATTACATGTCAAAGTAACATCCACATAAATGCTAAAGCATCCCACTGCCTACGCTGGCTTTCCACCTGTCAGTGGTCATAATGTTATGGCTATGTATGTATATGTTTTTTATGCCCATTTAAAGCCATAGTGTCAAGAACTGTGCATAACTGGACACAGTACTCCGAATTCGATCTTAGAATTTATGCAGATTATGCCATAAATACATGTTGTCATGCCTTTGATACTTCCTCCTAGGCATCCTAGTGTCATACCAGTTTGCTACTCTTCCAGTTAACATTTAATCATGTAAAATAATATCTCCAAATTCCCCTTAATTATAACATTTAATACAGTTTCTAAGCTATATGAAGAGGAAGAGAGGTAAACTTAGAGCTTCCAAACAACAAATAGTAAATAAAATGTAACACTAATAACGTAATCAGCCTTGTTAATCTGTTGCAATTATCAGTTTTACAAGCTATTTTTTAAACATTATGTGTTATTCATTAAAATTTAGTTATATACCTAATGGGACCGATTACTGCTCCCATGATACTTGTATGTGGAAATTACCAATAGGTTATCCTTTTTAAGCAAACAATTTCATATTATATAGAATACCGTATATCTTGTAACTTCTACAAATCTTTTCACCGAATGTTGCGATTTTTTAGCATGTTACTCCAAAACGTTTGACCATAGATAAGGTATGCATAACTGTATTAAAAGATACTAGCATAGCAAAGTATGTACTATACTGATATACAAATATACCATATAAAAAGATGGTAGTTAAAAAGTCACTAACATGATGTATGTCCATATTTAAATTTAAATGCATTAATGATATGTAATATAACAGTCCATTTCCTATTTGTGCTTTTTTTTTATACATATATTGATTTAAAAATATACTACAGATTGAGTATCACTTATACATAGTGCTTATTAAAACCAGCATTATTTTGAATAACGGATCATTCCAGATAACTGACCATTTTCCCCAATAAGATATTAAAGCCTCTCAGCACTCACACACAATATCTGCTCCTCAGACTTACCACTGCATCTCCAGACTTGCTAATATATCTATCAGACTTGCCAATCTATCCCTCAGACTTGCCAATCTAACCCCAGACTTGCCAATCTGTCCCACAGACTTGAAAATGCATCCTCACAATTGCCAATCTATCCCTCAGACTTGCAAGCTGTCCCTCTCACTTGAAAATGCATCACCAGACTTCAATCTGCCACTCAGACCTGCCAATGTACCCTCAGACTTGCCAACCTGCCACTCAGACTTGACAATCTTTATGAGATTTTGTAATAATGCAAAACTTGAAAACTTAAGTTTTCGGACCATTACGGATTTTGGATCTTTACATAAGGGATACTCATTTTGTATAAATGTCCAAAACACAGGCAAAGTAGTAAAGACGGTTGCCACAATTATCCAAATACACATATGAAACAAAGGATTTATAGATCCAGTAGGTGGGTGAAAAAATGGCAGAGAGACAGTTTTTGTGAGCAATAAATATATTGTTGCTTTAATCCATACCTAGTAAATCTACGTGGTAACAAATTGCACACAAACACCTTACATGTTTTGAACTTTGTCTTAGCTCTTAAACATATAACAATTTTCCTAATGACTAAATGACCAGTAGAGTCCTACAAAACATGATACATTTCTCCAAGTCTTAAGTTTGCTTAAGTTTATTTTAAAGTTATAGTTTCAGATTAACTAAATTTGTACTGTTTGTTACAAATATTGTGTTTTCTTTCCCAGAACTGTTTATTATCACTTATTAAAAGTTGAATATGATCAAGCTACATATGGTACAAGGAAAATGTAGGCAAGTGATATGACAGATGATGAATCAAGAGATGTAGCATGATTGTATCATTGCAAGACTTTGTTTAACATTGTGCTAATATTTTCTTTTTGCAAAGACACTGTAAATCTTTTCATTCTTATTGAAATTCTGAGTCACGCTGCCAGCTCTGGAGTTAGACTAAGGTTTCATGATCTTTTCCCACATTTTGCAATGTTTCACATAGGTGCCTAACACTGCTTATTTTACCAGTGCACTGAGAATACACTGCACTCTATTTACTATGCAGTGTACTGCAATGGACTATCAAAGGAACTGCAAACATCAGGCATTAATAGGGTTGCCACCCAGCCAGTAATTTTACAGTTGGCTGGTAAAACAAAATAGTGTTAGGTCAATGTTAAGTCTATGAAGTCAATAGCATGACTGGTACATTTTTTGGAAGAAAAGGTGGCAACCCTAGTCATTAACCTATTTGTGCTGGATGGTGCCTTGGTCATTAACAACCAAAGTGACAAAACAGTGTTTTTGTTCTCTTGTTCTCACACAGTGCCCAGGTGCCAGGAAGAAATAAGCAAATACCCAGTTAGGGACTCTACAAACTTTGTGGGGTCCCTGCCTAAAAGCTACAATACTTTGCAACGTCACATATGACATCGCGGAGGCGTGCCAGAACACGGAAATTCGGGCACACATGTCTTTTAATGAAATGTAGTGAGTTGCTACATTTTACATGTCAGAGTGCTGGGGATCCTGCTGCGGCATTTGCAGCCCAGCTCATTGCAGGGAGGCGCAGTTAGCTGGAACTTGCCGGAGCGGTCTATGTCGTCCGGCAGGTTTTTTTAGTAAAAAGTATCTGGCACTCACTTTGAGCAGAATCTTCGGTATCAGGCTGAGCCCAGTCAAAGTGGCGTCATCTGACAGTGGGGACCCCGTTTCAAGTCCCTGCAGTGAGATCCACACACAGCTCATCACGGGAAGCAACGATGGGCTATTCAATTCAGGAAATTCTACAAGCGGGATGAGGTTAATAGTTATATTGGAAAGATTCTCCCATCTTTCCCACTTAGCTATTGCTGTCTGATTTTTACTATTCCTTTATGGTGATATACCAGTATACAAAATGTTGTCCATGTTTTTGCTGGCTGTCCCCCATCCTGAATAAAGTGGTCATTCTATGTTTGTGCTTCACCTTTGAGTTAAAAAACTCTGACTCAGGTTAGTTTTGAGAAAATATTTCCTTGTTTACTGGGTTACTACTCATTATTATGCATTTGACTCAGAATAAATATGTGTTAGAGTAGACTGTGAATGTATGCGTGAATACAACATAATGAATAATACATTGTATTAGCAGAATTGTAGTGGCATAACATAAGGGAAATATATGTTTTAAACACAGCTGTGGTGTCTCCTGTTTATGACATAACACGTGACTTATGTGTAATTTTTCATATTTGTATTCTCTTCATTCACAAAATTAGCAATGTTCAGGTTGACAGAGTTCCTTTAACATACATGAAGCCCCCTTGGGAATTTCAGAGTAGATGTAACCACTCCCTTCCTGAGAGCACTACATAGTCTGTTTCCCAGCATGCTTTGGGAGGATATCAGGCCTCCTCCATCATCTCATGATGTATTCATGGTTGTGTCTAGCCAGTTGAGTGCTTTGTATGAATTGTAGTTTGTTCAAGCTCAAGGCTCTCAGTTTTCAGTTCGGAGTTCTGTGAATTCTGTCAGGTTAAGAGTCTAGTGCATGAAACAACTCATTCACCAGGACGCCCAATGTCAAAGTCTATGTCAATCCAGTAATGCTGTAGAGAGCCTTACAAGGTGAAGATGAGTTACCTCTAATAATGCACTGCTGATATATCATCTAGTACCTGTGATGGCATTCTATAGGTTAATACATATTCTGACTGAGGCTAAAGAGTTCCTAGAGTCCAATTATTCTGCACCACAAGGCATACAACCCTGAAAGACTGGGCAAAACCAAGAAAATACCTGGGTTAAAGCAAAACCTTGCTGTAACTGAGTCATTAAGACTGTCAGGGGTGTGGGGGAGTCAATTAAACACACACAAAAAATATATCTGTATATTTCCATATCTCATGGATTTTCAGCCTGTACAGATTAGCAACATATATATGAAGGGGTTAGGACGTTTCTTTGTCCTGACTATTGTCTTTTACTCTATGTGTGTACCTCACGATAAGAGTAGCCGCCTGTTTCCGTAAACTCAATCCTATCAGTTCGGAAAAAAGAGAACAAGGTTCCATTTAGTATTGAATTTTGCTCAGGGCTCCAGCCAGAAATAAACTTCAATCAAATGTTATTATATCTTCCTACCCGTCCCATGTACTGGTATAATATTGCAGAAACTAATATAATTTCAAATAAATGGATAGAATATAGAGGAGGTGAATGCAATAACAGAAAAATCTTATTATTATTTAAAACCTTTAATTCTTCTTAAAATGCTCTAATGTAAGTACTGAACTGCGTATAGTGTGATATTATACCATTATTTAAGCTGACAAACCTTTAATTATTTGAAGGGTGAAGGATATGGAGGTCTACTTTACACCCTGTATTGCATAATTACTTTTCTTCTCTCATGAGCATTTGCAGACCAACAGGACCTCCATAATAACTACAATCACTAATGCTGGAACCATAAAATCCACAACTTTAAAAAAGTGACATTATTTGCCAATACTTTTTGCTTCTTTTCAACAGTTGGAATCATATGTTAAATGCAGAAGTTTTTTATGTGAAAAATAGACAGCTACCTACTGAATAAACCCATCTGGTAAATACCAATTCTGTTGCAACATCTGTTGCACCCACAAACAGGCAATTATTAATGAAAATAATGACTTCTTACATCTCATACCATCTTATATCCACACATTGATTTAAACTGATTAAATATATTATTTTTTAAATATATATTTTAATATATTATATGTGTATATTTTATCTTACTATTTTTTGCCTTTTCTGCAAAGAGTATTCCCCTTTACAGGCGCATTCCCCTCTATGCTTTCATTCTCCTAAGATTGCCTTTAAAATGAGATCTCCAGATAATACACTTGCAATGTTGTCTTTCTTGTCATGCTATGTGAATATACAAGCTGAAACGGAGAAGATTCATCATCTGTGAGTCGAAATATCGCCAGAACACGCTAAACCAGGAAGTGATTTTAACCAACATTATGAACCGCGCGTATAAAACTTCAGTGTATTGCAGGCTGTCCAGACGGGGGCGAAACACGAAGCGCTCCTGGACAGACCTGCACTTTCGTTTTTTTACTACTATTTCCCCTGGTGGAATATTATTGATTTTGTCATTGGATTGTATTAACTGCTGCTGCTATTGGAAGTACTCTCTTTTTACCAAGACAGACTGTGTGGCGCCCACTAGCTCCCATATGTAAGCAGATATTATTGTTTATTAAATATTGTACACTTCTTATTCTAATCTTGCCTGTGGGCTTCTTTTCTTCTTTGCACCTGATCTACATGAGAGGAAGATCGAGGAGTTCATTCTAAAGAACCAAAGAACCCTCCCTAGTACACACAGTGTTCTGTGGAAAAGTTCAGTCACACCTGAGGAGTTGTGTGAGTGCATATCTTTGGGGGAGCCTTTTCAGTCTCCTCATATTATATCTTCATATCTGTCACTACACCATATTCACCTAATAGGCGTCTTATATTTTGCACTTCAGTATACCGTATAGCGCACTTTTTGTACTTTGCTCTGTTACTGATTTTTTGTGTGTTATTTAGGGACACACTGCTTTAAGTGCTGCTTGGGTGGTAACTTAAGCGCTGTTATCACAGTTTTTTTTACACATTGTTCAAGTATCATTAATCATTGTACTGATAGTAAGTGATTAAACTAATCACCATTCTATGCATACAAAAATACCTTATGAAAAAGAAAAAAAAAAGGTTTTCACCAGTAGTCCTAGAAGATAAATTAATTTAAATATATTGATTTATTGACTTTACTCCTCAGTGGGTCCAGTTCCCCAAATGTGTACTAGCAATTAAGCTACAATAATTAAGCATGAAAAGTTGAGTGTATATATAGACATGTTGGAGAATGTTCTTTAGCCCATGTTTGCAGTTCACTTGGATCCCACTTGTTAATGATGAGATGGAGAAAAGTGTTGAGCGAACCCGAACCGCACTGTTCGGGTTTGTACCGAACATTACGTTTTTTGGACCCCGGACCTGAATATGGACATTTCACTGTATGTTCGGGTTGGAGTTCGGGGTACGGCGATTTAATGGCACGTTTTGAAAGGCTGCAGGGCAGCCAATCAACAAGCGTTTGACTCGTTTGCCCTTAGAAGCCATCACAGCCATGCCTACTAATGATTGGACAGTGCAGCATAAGACGAGGCTCATCGCGCAGACTTCCTCCATGCTGCCCGACACTTCCATCTATTATGACGGACCAGCTGTCCGTCATAATAGACGGAGGTGTCGGGCAGCATGGAGGATGTCTGCATGTATCGTGCAGACATCCCCGGCTGCCCCCACTAGCCACCAGGGAAAGAAACAAGGTGAGGGGGAGGGAGGGAGGGGGGAGACACACAGAGACAGGGGGAGGGAGGGAGGGGGAGACACACATAGACAAGAGGAGGGAGGGGGGAGACACACACAGACAAGGGGAGGGTGGGGGGGGGCACAGACAAGGGGAGGGAGGGGGAAGAGAGAAAGGGGTGGATAGAGAGAGACAAGGGGTGGATAGAGAGAGACAAGGGGAGGGGGAAGACAGTCAAGGGGAGGGGGAAGAGATGAGGGAGGTGGAGGGAGAGAGAGAAGTTTGGGGGGAGGGAGAGAGAGACAACGCTGGGGGGGAGAGAGACAGCTGGGGGAGGGGGAGAGAGGCCGCATTGGCACATAAAAGGAAAAAAAACAAGAAATGCATTTGTATAATATCAATTTTTTATTAAATATTAAAAAGCAATTTACATATGTACAAGTTAAACTTTTTTTTCCTATAGGGTAGTCTTATATTCAGGCTTTTAGTTTTTTCCCTAAAGGAATATACAAAGTTTGGGGGGTCGTCATATAATCAGGGTCATCTTATAATCGAGCAAATACGGTATAAGCTGGAGTCACGTACACGCATATCACATGAGCTCTTCTTAGTGTAGGGAGAGGATGTTGCAGCTGTGAGGGACAAATTAAAAAAAATTCTGGTGTTGAATCTGCAAACTACAACGATTATTCAAACTACAGCAATTATTCAAATTACAGTGATTATTTTAGTGGGTGCTATACTACATATTTGTACCCTGCCCTGAGCCCAGTGCCACAGAGACTGCAGTGCACTTGCAACTGCATGTGTGCCAGGCACATGACTTTAATCCTGTTCTGTTAGCTCAGTGGGCAACATCTAGGCATTTTTAAATACTGCAATTTGTTGGTGTTAAATATTACATTTGCGTCCTGCACTTCATATCTGAGAGTCAAATAGAACAGTCCAATACTGTGCTTACAGCGCACTTTGAAAAATTATAATTGTTGTGCTAAATAGAACATTTACGATCTGCACTTCATATCTGAGAGTCAAATAGAACAGTCCAATACTTTGCTTACAGCGCACTTTGAAAAATTATAATTGTTGTGCTAAATAGTACATTTACGTCTTGCGGTGCATTTTTTGCAGTCCAATAAACAAAAAAAATACAAATAAAAACCAGTGTTGGCTACCTCCTCATCCTTCTCCTCCAGCGCCGCTTCCACCTACACCGCCACGGTCAACGCCTCCTCAACCTATGGGTCACTTAGTATAAACTGAAAGAGAATACCCTGCACTCCAACCCTCTCTCAAATGGATAATTCTGTTGATCCTCCTGGCAGCCATGCTTTAGATTTAGATTTATGTTCTTCCAAAGCTAAAATCAAAAATTCCATCTAGTGCTATTTTATGGCTCAGCTGTATTTGTAATTTGTATGTATTTTGTGTTATTTTAAGTTATTTTGCTATCCACATTTGCTTGCAGGGCACTTTTCCTACTCTTATCCACATTTTACTTCCTTTTGCAGCCCTCTAGCCCTTTCCATGACTTTTTTAGAGGCATTTTAGTGGCCAAAATGTTGTGTCCCCATTGACTTCGGGTTCGGGGTCAAGTTTGGGGTCAAGTTCGAGCACGGACCCGGACATTTTTTCGAAGTTCGGTCGAACCTGCCAAACCTGAACATCCAGGTGCCCGTTCAACTCTAATGGGAAAAGACAAGTTAAATTATATAATTAATGGATTATTTAAACTTACTTTCTCAATTCATGTATAAGAATGAAACATTCTCTTAAATATCTGCAGTGATCCAACACTGGATTCACCTTGTTCAAAGATATTTACAAGGTGGGATGCATATTGTTATGATGCTTGGGGCCTATTCATAAAACTCCACGATTTGTGGTCGTAATTGGAGGTCGAAATGGAGGTCTAATTTTGACCTCCAACCTCGGACAGAATCGCTCCTCCCCTCCTTGGATACCCCATTTCGACCTTGAAAAATGCTATTCACTAACCATTTTGCAAAGATCAAAATGAAGTGAAGCCTGCTGACATGAAGGCATGAGTGAGATTAAACTCGCAAACATCCAAAATTAGTACAAAAAGGTACAAGCGCACACAATGGCTGCACAAATAGTAGAAAATGCCCAGCACGATTCCAGCCACAAATTACAAATAAACTATATTGAAGAAAAAAAATAATAATATATAGCACCCATTATTTTCAATATCTGTAGGAAAAACATGCTTTTCAGACTAAATCCAACTGTCAAAAATGAATGAAATAAAAAAATCCCCCGCTCTGTATAAACTATGAGTATTTTAAAAGTACTTCAAACCTGCACATGGAATGATGATTACATTCTGGTTTCAAGCGATGTGACATCATTATACACCATCATAGATCACCAATTAGGATGTGAACCAATTAAAAATACCCTAAAAGAAAAAAATAGTCTGAGTGAAGATCAAATTAATTATGTGGTAGAAGGGATAAATGTTATCCTAAACCATCATTTCTTTTGGTTTCTTGAATCTTTTTACCTCCAATGCACTGGAACGGCCATGGGCTCAAAATTTGCACCCAGTTATGTGAATATATTTATGTCTCAATGGGAGAATACATACATCTGGGGTAAACACAACTGGTAATCAAACATTATCCTGTATTATAGATATATCGACGATTTAATATTTATATGGAAGGGCAGTGAAGAAGATCTGAATTGTTTTATAGAATATATAAATAGAAATAACAAAAATGTAGTACTAAATACAGTACATAGTAAAGAACACCTTGTCTTTCTGGATTTAGAAATTTTCATAGAAAATGGACAAATAAAAAGCAAAAATCATTTTAAGAAAGTGGACGCAAATAATTTTATAGACAAATCAAGTTGTCATTATCCACCTTGGTTAAAAAGCATTCCAACGAGTCAATGTACTCGATTAAGAAGAAATTGCTCTGATTTAAGTACCTATACGGAAAAAACAAATATATTGAGAAAGGATATAACAGTGTAGAAGTAGATCATACAATCACAGAAATATCAGAAATAGATAGAAATCAACTTCTAACATACAAAATAAAATAAAAGAATACATTTCAAAATAATATTCCTATTATTTTCAATTATAATAATAAATCAACATGTTTAAAAAACATCATAAAAAAACATTGAGGGATTTTACAAAAGGATGAAGTTTTAAATAACATCATACCAGATGCTCCTTCAGTTATCTTTAGAGGTGCCCCTAACTTAAAACAACAGCTAACTACCAACTATACGAGCAAATTGAAAACGATTAATGAGGCACCAAACCATTTTCTCACTAGAAAACCAGGCTTTTATGGATGTTTTAACTGTATAGGGTGTAGGTCTGTCACTCACCCCAAATACACGGTTACTGATTTTTTTTCCATAGTAAATGACCAGAAATATAATATTAAAAGTTTTGTTACATGTTACACTACAAATGTGGTCTACCTCATAGAATGCCCGTGTGGCCCTCAATACATAGGCAGAACAACAAGGCAATTAAAAAAGAGGATAGAAGAACACTTAAGAAATATTAGAAATGGCCTTACAACTCTCAGTCTATCAAAACACTTTTTGGATTACCATCAAAAGAACCCCAAAGGTATGAAATTCTGTGCTATAGAAAAGGTAGAAAAAAATTGGCAAGGTGGTGATAACATTAGGTACATAGGCAGACATGAAATTAAATGGGTATTTAACCTGGTTACTCTGAAGCCACAAGGCTTAAATGCCGATTTTGACCTGCACAATTTTATGTAAATTCTATGTAAATGTATTTGTCTCCATATGGTGCATAAACAGGATTAGGCATTATTGGATCTCTGTTTTTATATAAATACATATTTTTAAGTAATTTTTTTCTTTTATACTAACATATATTTTTGTATATAATAAAGATAAATGTATTTTTCATTTTTATACTATCTACGTTTTTATTCTTAGATTTATTAAAGTATATAGATATTCATCTATTTCTGTGTTTTTTGAGCTCCAAAGATGCACATACTCCTGTTTTTAGATGCACTTAGCACTTTTGTTTCAGATAAAACACTTGTTTTTTCCTTATATTTTGGGTCTGTGTATGCGAGATAATGCATCTCTATGAAAACGAAATGAAAGCAAAGACTAAGTCAAAACCTCGCGTGAGACCAGCAAATAACGTTATGAAGATTCATTATGTCAAAATCTCGCGAGAAGATGATGAAAGCGGAAGAACTTTGCAAACCATCGATACAGAGAACCCGAATATAAACGCCACTACATAGCAGGGAGTCCAGACACCTGGTAGAAGCCCATGAAGGGTGAAACTCGTAGCTGACTGGACTCGCCCTGCTTTTCTTTTATGTACATATATTGTATCATTTTTATTTTCCTTCTGTAATTCATCTGTTTAAACTTACTGGACAAGATTTTTCCTGCAGCTGTGTGGCGCCCACTATATCTGACAGAGATTACCTCCATGTAAGCAGATACATTTTTTTATTAAATGTATACATATATTACTTGCTTATTGGATATTCGTCTTTTTTGTTCCTGAGCCAAAAAATATAAACAGATTGGCACCAACAGGATTCAGCAAAACAACATCTTATTCTTGAAGTGCAACTATTATCCTGCTATTCTGTGAGTGCATCCCCTAAAGGGGGATCAAAGTTTCCTCCTGATCCCTCAGGACATTACCTCACATTGTCACCTAATAAGGTGTTATATATATATATTTTGTTATCACATATATTCTTTTACCACAGTTTGCTTAAAGCGCACTTATTGTTCTTTATTTGTATATATTGTCTATTTTTGTGTGGTTTAGGGACACACTGCCTAAGTGCTGCTAAAGCTGTGATTGCAGCGCTGGGTTCACCTTTTTGTTTTTCTGTATAAACTATGTCCATGGGCTCCCAAAATGGCCCCTGGACTTATCCGTGTCCAAACTGCTATAAAAAAAATAGTGCCAGGAGATCCCGGCACCATAATTTAATGTGTCAGGGCCAGAGCTAATCGCCATGATCCCCCTCTTTATTAAACAGTGCTGGGAGCTGGCCAAAGGCACCCAGAACTCTAAATTTATTAAATGAATCTAGGGCCAGGGCGACTTGCACAAACCCCCCCCCCCCCCCAAAAAAAAAATGGGGCAGGAGCTGGGTAAATGCTTCCAGCCCTTGTAATATATTTGGGGGTGTCAGAGCAAGTAACCCCGGCCAGTTTATGATAGATAGAGCTGTGAAAATGCACCCAGGCCCCTGTAATATACATGTGGGGGTCTGAGCAAGGTGCCCTGCCCCTATAATAAAAGGGACTGGGAGGTCAACCTCCCCTGATGGCCCAGGGGCTGCCCATAGGCCCCCAGACCATAAATAAAAACATTTTTATATCCCTCTCCCTACATCTTGGGGTTGTCCAAAGTTGTTGCCAGTGAGTTATGAGCATTTTAGACCTGGTTTTACATGTATTATTAGCGGGTGCAAATGTATTTCTTTTTAACCTCATTATAGCAGTAATCTAAACTGCTTGCATGTATTAGTATAGAGTGTTTTTAAAAGGTGTTTCATGTTACAGAGGTCACTCAATAAAAAGTTGCCCATCATTTCCATATATTTCTTTAAGGGCTGTCCTATAGTCCACCCAAATATTGTTTTTCGATGTGTGTGCACAATTCAGCAAGTCATGCATTATCATTTTCTGTATGCTTTATATGTGCTCTCTTCATAAATATGATTGTAATTGTATTAAATACCATGTTGTTTTTTTAAAGACATGTGCCGAATAGATGATGCTTAATTCTGAGGCTTGTCATCCAGCTAATATAAGCGTCTTCTTCTTGTGAGAAGGGATTGTAATTACAGAGGCACATTGGTTGCTAAGTAACTAAAATGCAAAACAGTAGGCATTCCAACAGCATCTAAACGTGACTTACGCTCCAACTCTAACTGCAAAGCAATTCTCTGGTCATGCTTCATGACAGCTAAATATGATAGTCATCCACATCTTTAGAAACATGTTAAATGTCACATTGAACAATGCATTAAACTCAGTGAAACAATAAGGAAAAAGGAAAGTGTTAAACAAGCATTATACATGGTCTATTTTTCCAGTAGTTAACAGTGACCTCTTCTAGACAGGCAGCACAAAAAAAAATTAAAGGCCTATTCCAACTTGATTTTTTTTGTTAAACAACTAAATTCATATTATTTAAAATATAAATAATTGTTACTTCATTATTTTATCTTAATACTTATTTTAAAACATAGCTTTTGTAGGATTACTCATTGGGATCTTTCCTACCCCGATGACATGGCTTCAGGTTGTTTTTAATGGACCTCATTACTACTTGCATTGAGATGTGATGTCATCGCTGTTAAAACATGTGCCATGAGAATGTGCCATGAATATCCCCATGAAGATTCTTGGAGATGCACCATGCACATTGCTCATGCATGTGGTGGTGGAACTGTCCAGGCTTAATGTTTCCCCCATTATGTCCCATGGGGAAGCACTGGGAATCCAGACACCTTCGGATAATATGGGACCATGACAACACATAGCATTTAAAGTTTATTAGTTTACATCCTTTGGCCCTCCATCCCAAATTGTTATAATGTTGGCACATACCTGCTCTCACTTTTCTCTTTCCTTTGCGTTTCTTACTTGCAGATAAATACGTTAAGTTTCTTTGCCAGGACCAGATGGAACGTGTCTTCTCTCTATCCTCGTATTCTTGCCAGAGTTCCATTCAGAAAGGAGTCACATCCATGACAGGCAGCAGGGTGGACCCAAAGTTAAAATCCCAGTGTCATCTGATTAGCCATGCTGTGATGTTTCCTGATTTGTCTGACTACCTGATTTGTGTATTGACCCTGTCTATTATTGACTACTCTTATTGGCATATCCCTTGACATTGTGCTACAGTCTCCTGCCTGCTGCTTTATCCAATGGTGTGCAAACTCTCTGTTACACTCTACAGCCTATTGCTATATCCAGTTAAGTTTAAACCTTGTGATACACTCACTATCCTGTTACTATACTCTGTGAAGGGCAAACTCTGCATTACATTCTCCGGCCTGCTGCTATAACCTGTGAAGTGCAAGCTCTGTACTACAGCTTGTTGCAGCATCCAGTTAAGTGTCAAGCCAATGTCTTTTGTGTAGCTTATTACTCTACTATATTTGTCTGAACCTGGGGTTCTCCATTAGGGATCACCCAAGTCCCAAGCCAGATAATCCTCTGGACTCAACATTTGGGGCTAAGATAGATTAGGGTGAATCACTCTCACCATGTGAGGTTTCCTAACTACAGACCCCATCATGACAGATTTAATATGGATGTGACTGTTGCCCAAACCCATTTCCTGCTAACCTCTATCTTGTACCTATTGGGGTTGGGTATCAGTTTTGGTAATGTTAGCATGATGAGCAGAATTATTTTTTGAAAAGTCCTACAGTGAAATATTCCTATGCATAACTTAGTATAAAAGCAAAAATACACCATAGGATCAACTAAATAAAGAGAAAGTTGCAAGGAATTGAGATGGGAATTCCAAACCTAAGGCCAAAGTAGTGCATTGGAGAATTGTTCCAACTCGGCGACATTGGCCTAAAGATTGAAATTCCAAACTCAATTACCTGAAATTCTCTCTGTATTAAGTAGACCCTCCTGTTTCACGCAGCATCCTCCGAAAGTAAGAAAAAAAATATTGCTTGCAGTCAACAAAGATACAATCTATATAAGAGAAAAATAAGTCAATAACACATAAGGTTAATGTGCTGAATAACTGATGTTCCAAGGTTAAGTATTCAGCCTGATCTATGTGTTACAGCTTGTAAGCCATCGATAAAACCAATAGCTGGACACTAAGAGCTTTTACATGTCTGAACACTTACTTGGTTTCCAAGGCAAGTCACATGACAGAGAAGATGATGTTAAAAAGTGGTCCATATCTTGTTGTATAGATTTATTACTGCATTGCCTTGAACAATGTGTAGTTAATCACATATAAATAAAAATTATAAAATTGCACATGGACCTTCCTCAATTGGAGAAGATTCAAGTTTCCACAGTTTGAAGCAATCGGCATTCGTGATTAGTTACTTCCTAACTGCTTGCAAGATGTAATAAAGCCCCATTATGTCTTTTGAAAGATTTGGGTAAATGGAAAAAAATAGCATGCACAAAATATTTTAATGAAGAATAAAGAAATGAATGTAGCTGTTTAATGCTATGTACACTTAATAGTGCTAGCAACAATTCACCCTGATGTACACCCCTGGACATATGCAATATCTTCAGCAATATATCTCCACTAGCTACTGTTAAGGCCAATTGCATTAATCTGTAGTTGTGAGAGGGTGATTGGGTATTTAAGCCAACGCCTCTCTCCCACAACTCAGTCGCTGCATCTCCATCGTTTCCCCCATAAGTAACACTGAGCACCCAAAAGTGAATTCACACACCCGCAAGAGTCACCGATGTGGAAGCTGTACTCAGGCGCCAACCTTGGATTAAGCTACTGTATCCATGGCTGACGAAATCTTCACGCAGTTTGTACATCTAGGTACTCTGAAGTAGCGGAAGCATCACATCCTCTATATGGCAACAAAAGAAGCATTACTTTGGGAGTTATCAAGCGTATGCTTTGAGGTCCCTACCCTCGATTCTCACATGTAATGTCTTGCCATGTCTGTGGCATGTGTGTGTATACACAATAATATGTGGCACATCTAGAGCAGCAGGCACCACGACCCCTGTGCGTACAGCAACAAATCATTCCCAGATCTGTCCTTCAAGCTGCCTTTTCACACATCAGCCAGCCCTACCACTATGTATAAACGGGGAAACATAACATAGTATACCTGGAATAGCACACTGTCTATTTAACAAGAGAATGCCAAGCTTGGGAATCAGTTGTCTTAAGCTGCACTATCATCTACATTCAGGGGTTCCTAATGCCCTGTCAATATTTCACTCTACAATGGAACTTTCTCTCTAGGGAGCACTTATGCAAGATTTAATTAAACCATTAAAACCAAGCTCCTTTAATCATGCATGTAGAGGGTAAGGCACCAGCATATATTGCTATATAGATCAATACTAATTAGTAGGCTTCCAATATCATCATATTGGCTGTCTTATTACTACTGGATGTGAGCATGTCAATAATGTAATTTTTCACCTTATACCACGATCATTACGCAGTCATTTTGATAATTTGTTGTTTCAACAATCCACTATCACTATACATGATCCAGTTATGTCATCGGTATGCATTTGTTCAATTCTCTCTCTCTCTCTCTCTCTCTCTCTCTCTCTCTCTCTCTCTCTCACACTCTCACACTCTCACACTCTCTCTCTCTCTCTCTCTCTCTCTCTCTCTCTCTCTCTCTCCCTCTCTCCCTCTCTCTCTCTATCTCTCTCTCTTCTCTCTCTTCTCTCTCTTTTACTAGTGTTATTAAGGATATCATGTGTTCATGTATGTGAGTGCCAGAACAGTACCCTATCAGGGAAACTCTGAAAGGGTGGTGTTACTGAAGGGCAAGGGTTATTTTATCTATTTTAATAAATTAGATTTTTTAGATTTGTTACACTATATGGTGTTAGCTCTTTATGTCTTACTAGGTGTTGCTCCTATTTCAAAGGAAAGGTGAGTTCTATTTCCAGGGTACCCACTGATATAGGTACTGTCCATTTGTCCTTAGGAGTCATTGTTATTGTCTCTGTTTTGCACTGTGTTATGTTGTTATGTTATGATTCTGTATTTTTTAGGGCTGTGTCCAGTTCCATGTTCACATTATCTTTTACCACGTTGGAGTGACACTTACATAGAAACATAGAATGTGTCGGCAGATAAGAACCATTCGGTCCATCTAGTCTGCCCAATCACTGTCCCTCTGTGGGACAAACCACTACCCACACTGTGTCCATTAAGCGTCTAGTATCTCTATCTCCCTCATCAATTAGTTTCAACCTTGGAGAGGTAATTGGCTAACTTCACAGAATTCTAGGCCAGTACATCTTTCTTTACTGTTTAGATTGCCTCTTCCTCACCCAAAGGCAAATTTCCCTCCTTGTCTGAGGTTACATCCCTCACATTTATAGTTTTGTCTATTTCTCTCGCTGTTTCATAGGAGGTTGTGTTATTACACAGTACTACGTCCAGTTGCATGTTCACTTTTATCTATGTTTTCTCTCCCATGAGATCATTAATATTGATCATTCTATTTATTGTTGTTGTCACTTAAGGGAGTTATTACCCAGTATATCTCAATTAAGAGGCAGACCTTACTTTATCGCAGACGTCTAGAGTCCATTACACCATTTGTTAGTTGTTTTACTTCCTTGTTAAATGTCTATCCAGATGGTTGTTCTTTCAGTTTACTCACCATATAGTCATTCTGTATCTATGGCTTTGATGTATCCAGTTTCTCACCGGTTTGTCACTATATGTTGATTTGGTATTAATTATTCATACAATTCTGCCTCTTCATTTTTAATTTTGTAACTCTGGGGAGTTCAGGTCCGGTGTAGCTTAGAAGCACATGCTTACATTAGTACAGAGTGTACACCATCTCTTGGCTATTTCGCCTTTCTTTGTTAGTAAATTACATCTCCACACCCCTCACCCGAGTTAGATTGTTCTTCCGCTTAGGTGCTTGCATCTCTCAAACTAGTGGTTATGCCTTTTTTTTCTTTCAAGACTGATACAGAGAACCACATGTTCAGCCTGTTTGTTCACCTGATACATACATCTACATCCATCTACATGTGCTGGTTACCATACAGCAATATCCACAGTGTACAATGGTGCAAAACCAAGCAATATTGGCATCTACATGAAGGTACATATAACCTAACAGCTGTTGACAGTGAACAAAAACCTATAGCTGGCATGACATCACTGGTATTATTATACCACGAGAGTTATGGTGGTGTGTAAAATAAAATGTTACTGTATGTACATATGTATACGTTTCCATTGCCTAACTATTATTGGGGTAAATAAGCGTATGGGATACATGTGTTGGTTATTAATTACTAACTTAATTGCATGCGATATATACTTGTATTAGGATTGGTATGGTATAAATGCATATCAGAGATGATTTGGTTGCTTTTGGAGTTGCAATATTATGTTTGGGTAATGCTTTTGCTTTTTTCCCCCCATATCTATTCTGAAATTTGGGTATTATATGTGTGCTGGGAGGTTTGCACTCATTGTGCCTACAGCACTGGAATACAAATGTCATGTATTGTTTACAGCACCTGTTATCACAACATATATTCCAAACAGTGTGAATATCCAGCACAGTTGTATTTGCATCCTCCAAATCACTTGTATAAAATCCGTTAAATACCTAACTGAAGATTAGTCGTAAAATATTAATACACTATACTAATGTGCTGCTATTTATTTAAAAAAAAACTCATGCTATGAATTAACTAATAAAATAGGTATTTTAAAGTTTTCTTAGGACTTTAGTGACATGGGGCAAAAGCTGGTTCTAAACCAAGGAAAGGTTTAGAAAACACTCTTTATATGTGATTACAGTTTTGGATTAATCATTGCTTTCTTGCACCTGTGAATGTATTCTTTTTTTTTTTGGCTCTTTCAATACTGGAGTGGAGTGGAACAAATATAATGGCTGCTTTAGAATCTCTAAATTAGATAATCTCTTAATATCATAATTAAACTAAGAACACTCATATTATAAAAAATGTTCAGCAGTGGTGCATGTAAGAGTTATATTTGGTGTTGGCACCCAACTGGTATTTTACAGTAAAAAACAACAACTATTAAGGCAAATAACATGGCTGGTATTTATTTTAGGGTTTTTTTTTTTTTAAAGAAAATGTAGGAACTAGTTATTTTTAATCCAGAGACCATGCAAAATACTGCAAATATACCCAGTTTCTGTAATGGGACCTTTTTCTTTAAAAAAAAAAAAAATACCAGCCATGTTTTTGCTTCCATAGACATTTGCTTCCAAGCCATTTTTTTTTTACTGACAATATTGGCCAGCTGGCAACCTTAGTCCTGTATTGGCCAAAGGGAAGTTTAGTCTTTAAAATTGGTTGTTAGTAGTTTTCTGTTTTAAAGCGCTGTAAACACATGGTTTCTTCTCCAGATTTAATCCCTAAATTGCTTGATTTTGCCTTTGGTGTCACTTTCTAAAATCTTCAGGAATCGTCTGACTGCTCGAGCATGAAGGTAATTGTAGTTTAACAACAAATAAAGTACTAAATCCAATGTACTTCTGGTGTACACTCTGATTCTGTAGGTGAAATATGATTTCTATTATATTGTTAGGCTAAAAATAGTTTTGAAATATTTAACACGATTTCCCTTTCCTGCCTTGTATTTTTCATAATATTCTTTTTTTCATAAATGTGATTAGGTGAAGTGCAGAGATAGTGTAAAAATATATTCTATGTATTCTATCCTCAAGTGTATCTACCCCCACATTCTGATCTGTGATACTATATCATGTCATAATGAATAACAACACTATACGTGTATCTCCCATAAAAAAAATAACAAGTATAATGATATTTATTACATTTTTGTAACTTCGTATTTAGCTAGTTCTTATCATCTTTAGTTTATTAGATAATATGTTTCTATAAGATATTATGTTTTGTTCTGGGTTTTTTTATTTACATTGGTCAAAAAAAACTGCTATCATTTTTTATGGGATGACAACTTTCCCCCAAAGGACAACGATTAGGAACATGCCATAAAGTTAGCCATTTGTCTGATGTATGAAGTATTCTTACCTCTGAAGCCATGTTTTGCTCAATTTGTTAACAGGATATTCTTAACACAGGTATTGAGACAGCATCAGTGAAAGACTATGGCAGCAGTGAAACAAGTGGCTTAAGCCATTAGAAGAGAAAAATTAAGATGTACACATTTTCAGTAAGAAAATAATGCTTTCATATTTTACACCAGACCAGACAGAGAGAGGTCTAACAATATATTAAAAGAATGTTACCCGGCAGACACATTGGTCAGATAGGGAAAGGGTTAAATTAACCCTATAAAGTACCAACGGGACAACATGTTCATGATATTTAAAATTTACAAGAGTTGTCCCAAAAAATCCTAATATAACTAGACAATATTTAAAGCTATGAACTTATGATTATTAATCAAAGTCGTCATGAAATGGATTTTATGACATAACTCGTGCCCACTTCCATTTTTATTGCTAGTGATGTAAAAAAAAAAAAAAATTAGAAAGATTAAAAAAACACAATTAGGAGCCAAACAAGAGTTTTCTCTTGAACTAAATGTAGTGTGAATATTTGTAAAAAGCAAAAATGTTTACACAGCATATTCACTATTTTTCTATTGATTAATATCAAGGATTACTTTCCAGGTGATATGTCATCTTCAATTGCATGGGGTACAGTGTGGATTCTCTACTGAAAAACAACTAATGACTAAAATTAAGGCAGCAATACATTCCAGATAATATGCTATTTTACTATTACAATCTTTTTGTGAAGTAAGTTACATTATGTTACATTATGTTGCCACTATTAGTTGTTTTATATGTTGGAGTGATTCAGAACAGTAGTCATTTAGTTTTCTATGCAATATACTGTACTTAAGTGAAAACCTCTGATTAACTGATATTTCCAATAATCTCACCATAAGAATAGCTAATGTTGTAAATGGATTTTATATTGTCATTAATGAGGATACGAACCAGCATTGTGCATGGTGGATATATAATGACATTGTGATGGGCAATTTAATAATGTTCTATGGACCTTCGCAACCCTTGACATGGACACTGGTTTTATTGTATGGGCTCTTTGCGTGTCCCTGCTTATTAATCCCTGAGGAAGAGACATAGAAACTGGTTTTGAAAGCGTACAATCAAATTCTAGGATAATCACATAACAGTATTATATTGTAACTCTACTTTTTTCCTGTTTCTTTCACAGATTATGCTGTGATTTTTCTTGTAGAACATACACAGAAATTCTCTCCCTTTGGTTGATTTGTATTTTAATCGTGGTTGATTTGGAAATCCAATATCAATCACGGACTTGCAAAAACATCCAAGATCCTTCTTCCATGAGCTCAAATAATATAGAATATATATATATATATATATATATATATATATATATATACACACACACACACACACACATATACATACATATATATATATATATATATATATATATATATATATATATACACACACACATACAAACAATCTAAGCATTGCTTTTCATGAACAATTCTTCGCTCAGTACATGTTTTGAGAACACAACAATAAGACTTAGGTGATACAAGGGCTAGGAAAAAAGAAGAGAAGACTATCCAATGGATTTTGATCACTAACATGTCAATTAAAATGTGTAACAGTAGAGGTATCTGCTTCTGAGGGATATGTGATATATCTAAGATTTTTTTAAGACATTGAATGCCAAAGCAAACTGACGCAAGAGATTTATTTTTTGATGACATCAAAGGGTAGCCTTCTAACCTGTAAGATAAGATTTTGAGCATGACAAAAACTCCCCTCTTTACATATGTAATAGATATATTTGTATTAAGGTTTAAAGTAATCAAGACGGAAATGGAATGAGTCTTTTTGTTTAATGTGATTTCGACAGTTTCTTTTTTGACATAAAAGATTATTAAAATTGAAAATATTATAGGTTTATATCCTTACATGGTTTTAAATTTTGTGGTATATCATAAATGTAAAAAAAAAGGATTAATCAGTTTTAAATGTGCATTTGAAATGATAGTAATGTGTATGTATATACTTTATTTCAATGAAGCGTAAGCTCTTTACCTGCGTTACTTACAAGGGACAAAAGGGCCGTCTTATTTTAGAACATGCTGACTATGCGTTGTGAATAAAATATTTTAAAGCTAAAAATGTAAAGTTGGGAGATAAGGCAAGTTGCATTGAGACCCCCCAGGCTACCCTCCATTTGGACTAAATGGGCTGAGGCCGCACCACTTTTTGCTTCTAAATGCCGCACTGCACAGCACTTTTTATATTTCTATCCAATTGTCTTGTCTGTTCATCAATCTCTGTACCTAATCTGTCCTGCCTTTTCTTGTCTGTACCTTAATATGTCTAGCTCTGATAATGGAAGGGCTGATGAAACACTATGGGTCACTAAATTGAAGAATAAAGGATACACAAAATACTTGGTGGGCTGAATTGCATGTTAAAGAAGTGTGGCACATCTGTACCTACTTATAACTTAATATACCAAACACCCTATACACAGTAAGTGACACTATTACATAAATGCACAAATAGAGACACAATAAAGTGAGGACTGACTTTGAAATGGAAACAAAATACTAGTAGCAAATCTTCTCTAGGTGTTAGTATACTTTGTTAGACAAATAATATTATATTTAAGATAAATAATAATTATAAACAACTTTTGTTATTACATGTGTTAGTGATATTTGTAAACCTACAAAAGGAGATTAGCTTAGACGCTAAAAAGAATCGCACATTACTTGTAGGTGTATGCTACAAGCCACCAAATATTAGCATTGATGGAGAAGATCAGCTTTTATTACAAATTGAAAAGGCTGCAAATATGAATGAAGTTCTAATCATGGGAGATTTTAATTACCCAGATATAGATTGGAAGTGTGGCACAACTAGTTCAGCTAGGGGCAGCAAGTTTCTGGACCTGCTTAATAACAAATTTATGGCACAATTAGTAGACACCCCAACTAGAATGGATGCCTGTCTGGATTTGGTAATAACAAACAATGAGGAGCTTATCTCAAACATCCAAATAAGAGAACACTTGGGGAATAGTGACCATAATATGGTCTCATTTGAGATTAATGCAAAAAAGCAAATTGGTAAATACGCCACCAAAACACTTAATTTTAGAAGGGCTAACTTTGATGGACTAAGGGCATCGATTGAACATTTAGACTGGGAACGATTGTTTTCTGGACAAAACACAGAAGACAAGTGGAATGCCTTTAAGCACACATTACAAAAGTACACATCCCAATATATACCTTTGGGAAACAAATGCAAAAGACACAAATCAAAACCAATGTGGCTTACAGGTAACGTGAAACAGGAAGTACAAAACAAGAAAATGGCATTCAAACATTATAAAAACACGGGATCAGCATTATCATTTATAGAGTACAAAGAGGCCAACAAAGCCTGCAAAAAGGCAATTAAAATGGCTAAATTGGAAAATGAGAAAAGGGTTGCCAAGGAGAGTAAAACTAACCCCAAAATGTTTTATAAATATATAAATGGAAAAAAGCTAAAGAGGGAAAATGTTGGGCCCTTGTTATCCCAAATGGGAAATTTGGTAAGTGAGGACAGAGAGAAAGCAGACATTTTAAATACTTTTTTTTCTTCTGTTTATACTAAGGAAGAGCAGATGGACGAGCCCCTGCTACAGGAAGTTATGGGACATTCGCCGCAAACATGGGATTGGCTGACACAGGAAAAAGTGCTTAAGCAATTACACTCTGTTAAGATAGACAAGGCCCCAGGACCAGATGGTATACACCCAAGGGTACTTAGAGAGTTAAGCATAATTCTGGCCAGGCCACTATTCATGATCTTTAGGGATTCATTCAGTTCAGGTACAGTGCCAACAGACTGGCGAAAGGCGGATGTCATTCCAATATTTAAAAAGGGATCAAAATCTCTGCCAGGTAATTATAGGCCAGTGAGCTTGACATCTGTAGTGGGGAAACTATTTGAAGGATTGCAAAAGGTATACACTCAAGAATACATCTTGAACCAGAATATAATTAGTAAAAGTCAACATGGTTTTGTGAAAGACAGGTCTTGTCAAACAAACTTAATAACATTCTATGAAGAAGTCAGTAAAAATATAGATCTAGGTGTGGCAGTTGATGTGATCTATTTGGATTTTGCGAAAGCATTTGATACAGTTCCACACAAAAGGTTACTCTACAAATCGAGAGAAATAGGTTTGGGGGCAAATGTGTGTATGTGGATTGAAAATTGGCTAAAAGATAGAACACAAAGGGTTGTTGTAAATGGAAAATTCTCAAATTGGACAAGGGTATTAAGCGGAGTACCTCAGGGTTCTGTTTTGGGCCCTCTTCTTTTTAATTTGTTTATTAATGATCTGCCACATTGTGCTGAGAGCCATGTCTCCGTGTTTGCGGACGACACTAAATTAGGTAAGGCAATAAAGACTAATCTTGATGTTTTTTCTTTACAGGAAGATTTGGACAGAGTGGGGGACTGGGCAGTAAAGTGGCAAATGAGGTTCAATATAGACAAATGTAAAGTTATGCATTATGGGAAAAATAATAACAAAGCAACATATACGTTAAATGGTTTTTCCCTGGGAAAAACTACTAATGAAAAGGATTTAGGAATAATTATAGACAACAAACTTGGCAACAGTGCCCAATGCCAGTCAGCAGCTGCAAGGGCCAATAAGATATTGGCATGTATAAAACGAGGTATAGATTCACGGGAGGAGGATATCATCTTGCCTCTTTACAAATCAATGGTAAGACCTCACCTTGAATATGCAGTACAGTTCTGGGCACCAGTCCTTAAAAAGGATATTAAGGAACTAGAAAAAGTGCAAAGGAGAGCTACAAAATTAATAAGGGGTTTGGAGGATCTTAGTTATGAAGAGAGACTTAAAAAATTGAATTTATATACGTTAGAAAAAAGGCGTCTCAGAAGGGATATGATAACATTATATAAATATTTGCAGGGCCAATATAAAGAGCTCTCCAGTGACCTGTTCATTAACAGAAAGGTACAAAGAACAAGAGGTCACCCCCTCAGACTGGAAGAGCAAAGATTTCATAGACAGCAAAGGAAGGGATTCTTTACGGTTAGGACAATAAAGTTATGGAACTCACTGCCAAGAGAGGTAGTGCTAGCAACCAGAATAGATGCATTTAAAAATGGTTTGGATGTTTTTTTTAGCAAAGCAGAACATACAGGGCTATTAATAATAGAATAAGCATTAATAAAAGAGCTTATTGATCCAAGGAGAAATCTGATTGCCTCTTGGAGTCAAGAAGGAATTTTTTCCCCCAGGAGGCAAAATTCGAAATAGCTTCCTTAGGGGTTTTTTGCCTTCTTTTGGATCAAAAGCTGTAATGATAGGTAGAAGGGTTGAACTTGATGGACTTGTGTCTTTTTTCAACCTAAATTACTATGTTACTATGTTACTATGTTACTATGCATTAATTTATATTGTATTGTTGATATAAGTGACACTCTATATCACAACTATAAACACGTAGCATGCCATTGTTTATTTTTAGATTATCTTATGTTCCTTATTGTCCATTTAATAACCAAAATGTGTCAAGGAAAAGGAAAAAATATAAAAATATCATTAACTAGTAAGATCAGGTAATGTGCAACTTAGATACAGTAGATCTATGCTTACCCAGACGGAGATGATAACAGACATCAACTGACCTAAAACAGTATTAGTATAAAGTTATATGAAAAAAGAAAGCAGACCACTCATTTTTTGATTGAAGAGCAGGACATGTACAAATGATTAACAGTAGGAAAAGCATGAAACATATACAGTACTTTGGATCTTCCATGAAAAGTACCTGTTCTGGGGTGTTCTGGAGTGCCCAGTTTGTTTGATTTTTAATTTGTGAGTACACTGACAGGACAGAGACAAAACACTGGCTTTAACTGATCAGGCGGATGGGTATTTATAGGTAAGTGCTTTGTGTTTGCAGGCTTCCTCCTGGTTTACTTCTTATCTAGACCCTTCTCTAAAGATAGAACTGAGAATGGTTCTTCTGAGAGCCCTGCATGTGATCAGTCTTTGCAGTACACTAGCTGCACCAACTGTGATAGTCCAGTCCTGTGCAAGTCCACCTTCCCCCTCCTTTACATGAGTTGAAAATACATGAGTTGAATAACTCCCCTACATTTAAGTTTACAATGGCCCTGTCTTGCTTTCAACTCCACATTATCATTCTGTTTTTGTAAATCCATGATAAGCCTGCTTAATATGTTTATACACAAACAGCAATAAAAAGTAAGTTTAATTTTCTGTAAATATACAATAAAAGCTGTGCTCGCACAATTTTGAAATGTTAACAGACACAGTAAAAAGAAAATGAAACAATAAAGAACAGCAAGGCAAAATAATTTCCTAATGGATTTTAATGTTCCATTTAAAAAATATATACAGAATATTAGATAAATTAAAAGTGGAGCTGTCCATTCAAGGTCATTTTCTCCCTGTTCATGATACCCTCGGGGTTTCTTCTCACTGTTATAGATTGTTCACTTAGCTATCTTCTTATATGTGCAAGCCATTTTAACAGAGTCTAAAATGTAATGTACTGTGTCAAACAGTACTAAATGCAGGTTTTAAGCAAGAGCACATTTGGTCTAATTTCCATTATTTATGACAGTTGTGCTGTAGGCATCTTTCGCATTTCGGAGAAACCCGTAATGAGGATATGTATCTAAACTGTGCAATCTTTATTGTAATGAAGTATGAGAATGATGGAATGTGACATCATTTATGTATATTGTATTCCGGCCTATTTATAGGAATTAAGAAACAGATGAAAGTGAATATTGAGTGCTGTGAGCGAGCAAATCCTTTTACCACTATTATAATAGAAAATACTTACATCTAGATGAAATTGTGAATTACAGCAGTTTGCAAGAAACCAGGACTGCCCACACTAGCTAAGTAAAAGTCAATTGCCTTTTTTTTTTGCTACCAATTAGAATAATTGAATAACCAATTAGAATAATTTCATTAACAGGAATGGAATTTTCTGACTCTCTAGTAATGTCATCAGAAAATGAGTACAAGAGCAGGTCTATTACTGTAGGACTGTAGCTAGCGGAGTGTATTCATTGTCATTGAATATATATGTTCCAAATAGTTTGACAAATGTATATTTCTAAACCTTTTCATATTATATATCGACATTATGTTAAAACAGTTGACTTATTACAGTATTTTGTTGTATACTGTACTGCCGTATTCCAAGTAGTGCGGTATTAAGGTACACATTGGGATATGTGAACATTGGGATATCTAAAAAAAAACAAAAACATAAACAATATTATGTACTAAAAACAGAAAACTAATACTTCAAAGCAAAAAAAAAAGAAGTATACTTTGACATATACTGAAGATGTAGCCTATGTTAACACATATGGAAAACTGAATCAACATCATGTTTAAAGTTTACTGGTAGTGTCAGGAACGTTACAGAGCTTCTTAGATATTATTGAGCTTTTTAGGACTTATAGAGCTAGGAAGCATCAGTTGTCTAGTTAAAATTTTTAGGGGCTCTTTCATTAAATCTTTAATTTATTCACCAGAAAGACATCCTAAAGTACAAGGAAGTGCAAATGGGGAAATGCATGCAAAATATATCAAACAGGAGAGACAAACAAATAGTGTACTATAACTTAAAATATACAGTAAATAATCCTAAGTTAAAAATTACACTCAAGTATAGTGATTTTACACAATAAAAAAAGCAAAAACAGCTGCAAACAGCCCCCAACCAGCATCACTGTAACGATTCTGAGGCAGATCAGCGATGCAGAACCTAATGTCAAAGGAAACTGAGGACTTAAGAGGTTGAGATGGATTTCACTCTGACCAACATGCACCCTATGGTTGAGCCGCAGATGGAGAAGGCCAGAGACTTGTGCAGCACCCAGAACTACCTCAAGAACCTCAGTAACCCTAATAATACAAACAACTGAAGAAGCAGGTCAGGATAACAGCCGGTCAGAAGGGTAGAACAAGGCAGGATAAACGATGAACAGGCCGAGGTCAGAATCCAGGGAATCAATCAGGAACAAATAAGGAACAAGGACAAGACATGGGAAGCAGGATAAACAGGAACAAGCCGATGTCAGGAATATAGAAGTCAGAATGGTCAAAACAAGCAGAAGTCAGAATACCAGAAACAACGAACACCGAATCACAATACCACAAATAGGCACAAGGCACTATCACAGGCAAAGGTTCAATGCAGACTGAGCCTTTAAATATCCCTCCAAAGCATGTCTCCGCCTCTGGGATGAAAACAAGGCTTGGAGGAAAAGTAGGAAGTAGCTTTAAAAACTTAAGATGGTGCCGCCACATGGAAGGGACTTCCGTATGGCAATAGCTAAGCCATTGGCAGCGTGTAGTGTGGAGGAGTGTGCGCTGCACTGCACTGCGTAGGCACATGTGCACATTCTCTGAAACCGCAGCAGCGGATCTTTGCGGACAGAACCTCGAAATAAGTATTACAGTCACCCTCCTCTATGAGTAGTGTGTACACTGCTAGACAAAAAATATAATAAATAAATGAAAATACATTTTATTGTTTGGCTTTTTTATTGTGATTGTATTGTTTAAATTTGTTCATGAACTATGTGTAACGAAACCCTCAGTCACTGCGGTTCTTGGAGAGAAGTAATGACCCGCCTCCTCCCAATAAACTATGAACCCTGTCTGTGTGTGTGATGGTTATGGGGGTACACACTTTGGGGCCACCAGCAGAACCCTGTCTTCAGTATAGCTGGACTTCTAACACATGGTGCCCAGGATTAGTTCACTCAAGATGTCAGCTAAGCCATTTTGTTCCCCAGGTTGAGACTGTCTCCTGTCCTTTACACTCCAGTCTCTCAGGAGGTGTTATAGAATGTTATTATGTTACTGTTGCAATATGTTAAATATCCAGTTCCTGGTTAATATGTGTTAAATGTATTCTTGTCATTATGTAAAATTCCCCATTGTCTTTATGTAAGTCATTCAGTGTCCTTTTGCATCTGAGTGTACTCTGGAGGTATCTGAACTGGACACCTTTGTATTCTGAAAGGTGTGAGGTAGGATTCCCCCATTGTATGCTCTACTGTTATGTTGTGTTCATTAAGTGTCTGTATTTTAAGGTGTGATTATGTTATATCCTACTGTATCTAATTACCCGTTTTAAACAAGCCATGTCATATTTGTGTATAAATGTCTCTGCTGTTTTCAAATAAATTGTCATTCCTGTTCCACTCCTATACTGGTGTGTGTCCATTCATGCGGCAGAGACTTCTGATCTGTTAGCATTGAGCTTATTACTTGGCAGCCTTTGTAAAGGCTACACTTGGAGGCAGAGGAGTTGATACCTGCCTACCTCTCCAGTGGGTAGAGGACTCAGTGATTGCCCTGGCTACCAGCTACCACCCCTTCAGCCTCACTTGGCAAAGTCCCTCTACTGAGACCAGCATCCTGGGGGAGACATAGTCACTGACTTGACTCAGCAATTTTCCCCTGAAGGACGATACACCTAGAAGAGAGGCTGCTCTAGGGTTCTGTATCGTCACATTATGTATATATATTTCTTTCTATTTTATGCATTATTCATTTTATTTATATGTTATACTGAATAATTTAGTTATATATTTTTATACTATTAGCCTACAAGTAAATAGTGCAATACCTTTATACAGAAGACATTATGTTTTAATTTTCACTTTTTCCCCTACATATATTCCAATTACTGAGTTTTTCAAATTGATCATCAACAGACATTTATTGGTTTAAGTATAACATAAATATATGTTTTTGTTATTATTATTGCACAGTTATTTGATGTAGTGCTCTAAACAGTATGAGTATGGCATAATTCTCAGAGCTGGCTTTTGCAAAGTATATATGTGTTGCCTTCTTTGTTTTGGTTTACATGAATTTTGAAACTCTTTGTGGCTGGCACTCTTTTTTTTTTTTGGGTTCAAGTAAACACCACACACAATATGCATCAGCATTTGAATCCCAAATAGAAATTCCCTCTATTAAGAATGCTTGGAAAGAAGGGACATGTGCAACATGTAACGTTTTTTCACAGAGTATTACAGAATAAATGTTACTTTCATGGTACTAAAAAATGAATGCATTATAGAGCAGTTCATTGTAATAAAGATATAATATTGATATTAAACTGTACCAATATAGTGCAGTCTATAAAACTTGAATGCTCATCTTTGATAAATTTAAATAATTGACTATATGATAAACTCAATAAAGAGATAATTGACGGGAATTAAGGTGGGATTTGTAAACCTAAGGTTGAAGAAGTCAATTTGGAAAAGAATTCTCTCATTCAACAGCATTGGATATTTTTTTTAACTTGGGTACATTGGCCTAAACTTTGAAATTCCCATGTCAATGTCCTGCAATTCTTTCATTATTGAGAAGACTGTTATGTAACAGACCTTATTACAACATCACTTGTACTGGAAGGTGTATTATTGGAACAATGTTTAATTTGGGTGAATTCGTGCAACAAATGAAACAAAGGTCATTGGTAGACGGGAATCAAAATATAAAGTATAAAATACAACTTTGTTATGTTAATGTTATTGCAAAATGAATTATTTAATAGTTTCAAAAAACATTATCTTAAATATCTAGAAGCAATGTTTACATATGATACTGTATTTACTCTGTCATTCTTTTCAAATTATTACATAGGTCAAATGCTCTACTGTGCCATATTACATTAGTCCTTCAAAACATCCCTAAAACTCCACTTTTTAAGCAAGGGACTATCAGATTATCACTTACATAATTCATATGTAATATACTTAATTGAAAGCCTTTGTGGGCTGCAATATGTAGCCAGAATCATTATAAGATCACTACCAGAAGAGAAACATTGGAAAAGGATTTTTGTGAAGATTGGAGTTGAAAGAAGGAGGATTAATGCTGGATTTTTATTTATTTATTTATCACTGGATGTGTAAATATTATATACAATAAATTTGTGTTTGTTTCATAACTTCACATGATACTTTGTCTCCAAATATTGTGGATATGCTGGAAATATTAATTTTGAATCCAATTTTGAAGTCCATTTTATATATTGCACTGATCACTTATGTTATTACTCTAGATTGTTTTATTCTTTATCTTATAGTACATGTATCCTCTGAACCAGGTCCTTAAGAGAAGGAAGACAGCGAGGAAATACATTCTTTCATTAGATAGATTGTATTTTACAATTTTATTAGTATGCACTAAAAGCACCTTCAATTACATTTTTTTTTTTTATAATAAAGGTATAAAAAGATAGTTAACATATAAAGACATTAAATGCATTTAAGACATTATTATTGCACCCCAAAAATTTCAGTTTTGTTATTTCTTTCCCCTTTGTTTTATCCATATAAATATTCAAGTAGCATGTAACAGTTGAACAAATGGGAATATTAAATAAAACCAAATATACAAAATGATAATAAGACACAACAAGACTAAAGAAATGACAGGACACCATTGAGCTGTGCTGTTTGCCAGGTCAGGTTATTTAAACCCATTTAAATCAATATAGGGGAGAGAGTTGGCCAACTTGACCAGTATTTCTTGTCCAGGGGGCCCTCCCAAAATCCCAGTTCTTCTCTTTATCCCTTCAGGTACCTTTTTTATAGTTCTTCTTTGTTATTATCATTATCCCTTCTCACTAAATACGTCTATCTTGATTCATTATTACTACTCGCCAGTGTCAGCCATTTGGTCCAGGGAGGCCATTTATGCTCAAATTTAGCATTGTTATCCAACTGATAGGAGATACCCTTTTCTATATTATGCTGATAAATCACTTGTGTCTGAATCTGGCTCCAGACGGGAGACTCCCTCTGTAACCAGCTTCTTGATAATAAGATCTTTGTGGCCATCAATATTTGAATAATAAAGCCATCTTTCCTTAAATGAGAATTTTGTGAGGTTAAAGTGCAACAGGGCAATCGAAAGATGTTCCACAATTAAATGTTTCAGTACCGGCGATAGTACTTCAAAAACTCTCCCATAGTGATCTAAGGACTATGCAGTCCCACCATATGTGTCTTGTGGTACCCTGTTTTAGATTTCACCTCTGGCATAGGCTTGTGGTAGCTGGGTTCATTTTATTTAGGATCTTGGGAACCAAGTGCCACTGGTGGATAATTTTATAATGTCATTCTATTATGTTTAAGCAGTGAATTGATTTCCCGACCTCAGTCACAGAATCGTACTATTGGCAGTTCTGTACTTTTTTTTATTTGGATCAAAAAGATTTATAAGTTCTCTATCAGGGGAATTTTGATCTATCTATCTATCTATCATGTGGGCATTAACATAATGTTTCAGACGTGGGTAGTTAAACATTTCTTTATCGGGGAGATAAAAAAAATTTGGTATCTGTGGGAAGAATTTAAGTTTTTTTCCTTCTATCAAGTCCAGAATTTTAATGGGATTTAAGTGTCATGTTTTTATCACATATGTCGGGAAAAGTTTGGAAACAATATTCTTCGTTTGCATTTATTTTAGCTTGTCTGTAGGACCAAAATATGAATAACCTAAATGATGGCCTTGTAAAGTTGAATATGAATTATTATATTAAGTGCGGCAATTATTTCCCTTTGACATACATCTCTTCATGAATGTAGTCGTTTTCTGTTACAGCAATATCTAACCTCTAACCTCTTTCTCATTTTTCCTCCAATTGCTACTGGGTCTGTTTTGTACAGCTTTTTAGGTTTTTTTAAAGCTCGTTTTACCTGTGGTGACAAGAAAAGTATCCAATGTGACATTGTACCACATGAAAGTGGACGTGATTTGTACAGGCAAATTGACAGTAACTATTTAACTCTGAACGAGAAAATGTATCTTTTCACCTGTTATACAAATTGTAAAAAAAATTATAATAATTAAAAAAAATCATAATATATCCTTTCTTGTCTTTATTATATGTTCAAAATATGGAGCAAGCACTATGGCAAAACAGTAAATTGCACAGAGCAAGTGTAAAAGCTGATCTATCCCTGCACATTAAAGGTCTAACCCCTCGTCATCTCACTGGAACTACTGACATAGTATAAACAGGATCCTCAAAAGAGCATAGAAAAACCTTCTGCACAATCCTATTGCTTAGTCAGGGGTTAAACAGAAGAATAAGACAAGCAGACAGATATAGAGATACTGAGAGACAGAATGGCAAGCAAATAGGCTTTCGGCAATTCTCAATTCTATAATTTTTTGTAAATGCTGTAAACAAAAAAATTAGCATCATTTGCTTGACATGTCGACTTTTTATGAGAACTTTATATTGTTCTAGCAATAAATCATCCTACACAATTTGACTGAAAACTCCAGTATATCAATTGGAGGTATGTTCAACATAATATATGTTGTCATTGACTGACAAGACTACTTTTAATGCCATCCACGGAAGTCCAGTTTACACCCATCACTATAGGTCAAAACGACAGGGCCCGATCGAAGGGCAGCATTCATAACTCTTTGGCGTTCATTATTTTAATTATTCAGAAACTGTAGATTCAACTAACCCTACATGCTATGTATTAAAATAGACATAACATTGGGGAAAAATACAGCTCTTGAGGACAGATGTAAACTGTGCAATACATTTGTTTTATATATATTCATCTGAATGCTTGACTCAGAGTTTAAGGAGCTCTCAAATTAACTTGTAATTAACCAATTAACTTTGTGCATTGCCAAGCAATGTGCTAAGTACTACCCATAAAACTTGATGTGTCTGTGACCTTTGATGACTGGAGTTACGCAGCTGTGATTAAAACAATACACAAGGTAAACAAAATGCATATAATATAGAAACATAGAATGTGTTGACAGTTAAGAACCTTTCAACACTTCTAGTCTGCACAGTTTTCTGAATACTTTCATTTGTCCACGGCCGTTTCTTATATCTAACAGACTTTTGGCTATCCCATGCATGCGTAAACTCCTGCACTGTATTAACCTCTACCACGTCTACTTGAAGGCTAATCCATGCATTCACTACCCTCTCAGAAAAGTAATACTTCCTGATATTACTTCTTACCTTTGCCTCTCTAATTTAAGTCCTTGTAACGGACGGCTGTGCCGTGATGGGCTGGAGTCGCAGTGCAGGAGTTGGCGATTCAAGGCCCTGCACAGGGTGAGCACTCTCCACCTGGGGTGGAGCCCCTGGCTTTGAGAGCCCACAAGCAGAGGCCTAGTTAGGTTTCCCATGGGTCATAGCCAGGCAGGGAGTAAGCAGGGTCTAGGATCAGAATATTCACAATAGAACACACTGAGGTCAAAGGACTGGAGAAAGCAGGATGGTCAGGAACAAACCGAGGTCAAAGGACTGGAGAGAGCAGGATGGTCAGGAACAAGCTGAGGTCAAAGGACTGGAGAGAGCAGGATGGTCAGGAACAAGCTGAGGTCAAAGGACTGGAGAGAGCAGGATGGTCAGGAACAAGCTGAGGTCAAAGGACTAGAGAGAGCAGGATGGACAGGAACAAGCCGAATTCAATGGACTTGAGATAGCAGGATAGTCAGGAACAATAGTAACAGGAATCCGATATACAAGCCAGCAGACAAAATGGACCAGCTCTGATTGCTGGGAGGATGGGGTTTATATAGCCCCTCATTACTGCAATAACCTACCCCTGGGCAGTAGGTAAATGAGAGCGGATAAATGCATAGACAAACACTACTGCTACATGAGCTAATAAAACTAGCAGGTGGTGCCTGGAACAGTAGCGTGCAGCAATAAACACAGAAGTTAGGGTTCGAATCCAGGCAGATTGTTACAGTCCTCTTGTTGTTTAAGGTTTTTATTCTTTTAAATACATTTATAGTTTTATCCTGAAATCCATGAACTAGTTTAGCTTCTCCGAACTCCCTCCAAAGTATCAATATCCTTCTGGAGATACGGTCTCCAGTACTGTGTACAATACTCCAAGTGACGTCCCACCAGTGCTCTGTACAATGGCATGAGCACTTCCCTATTTCTACTGCTAATACCTCTCCCTGTACAACCAAACATTTTCAATAAAAATCATAGCTTTAAGAAAGTTTGTAACCTGTTTCATGAATAATGTGTTGATACCCTTGTGCATTGTGCAATAAAATACGATGTATTTTATTTTTGTACTGGACTGATGGCATGAAAATACTAGAGCCACCAATCATTGCCTGAAACTTAGGTAGGCAACAAAATAGTTAAAAGGAAGATTACAAAGGCGTAAAATACATGTACAATTAACAGTAAGTCGGAAGTCACTGGGAATCTCTACAGGACAATGAAGACAATTTATTGCTCTTTTTTATGATCTCAGAGCTATTGCAAGACTTCTCTGTGTTGACAGTTATTAGAGAAAGATTTAAGCACTCATGACCTGTAAATTGGGATGAGTGTAGAAATGTAAAATTGCCATTTGTTGCTGCCCTGTGTCATTTCAGTACCGATTCATTTGTTCACATGTACTTTCTTTTTTGAGATTTCACCTGAATCACCGAAAGCTTCGACTGCATTCCACTAGATGAAATTATTTTGCTGAGATTTATTATTACTTTCATGTTCTGTAGGAACCGATATGTGACTAAATAAACTTTTCAATATTGTAGCATCAACAATATTGGTTTAAATGACAGAATACAAATTTCTAAAATTATACGCTTTGGTGGAACCACTTTGTAGAGTATGGTCTTTTCAACTCCTAAATTACTTTTTAAACCCAAGGGAAAGTTTTAATTATTAAAAAAGGCAGGAGTCTATTTAAAAGTGTATGCTAAAAATCTATGCAAAAAAAAAATAATCACTTTAACACAATGGGCAAGATTCAAAGCTGGATGTTAACCCCAAAAATGTGTTAAGCGGTTGCTTAACGGGCATTTGCAATTCATTAAAATAGTAGCTCCCTCAATGCCATGCCCCACTCCCTGCAAATTCCCAAAGGGAATATTGGGGCCATGGACTTTTTCAATAGCCCCTGGTTTCAAAACCAGAGAGGCTTCTGACTGACTTGCAGATGCTCCCTGATTTCATTCTATGTCCATCCTCAGTGGAGAATGAATGGATAATGGAAGTGTCAGGGTTCTTTCATTTTAGTTTTTGCAGCACGTTTTTGGATAGGTGGAATATTTTAATTGAATGGTCCATTTCCCTTAAAATGAGGACTCAAGGGCATCACAGATTAGTATATGACATATATATTAAAGGCATTTTTGAGCTGGGAAGCCCAATGGCACAGCATAAGACACCAGGGCCTGGCACCTCAATTGGATTTTTGGACATAATTCTGGAGTATGGAAACCAGACTACATGAAGCGAAGATTACAAGAATTCAGGTTTTCATGAGTTTACCACCTTTTTCGAAGATGCAATTATAGTCTCTATTTGGCTACCTGCATTTTGCTATGCAAATAATTCCCCAAGGAAGATCTTTTATTTCTTAGCTCCTCTCCCTTTTGTCTAATTCACATGAGCCAGATCATATAATCAGGACTGATGAGGCAGCTGGACCTGACCTAGACATGTGGTCTATATTTGTCAGGAACTGGAATGTATGATCTATGTTCATCCCACAAACCAGTATTACTTCCCTTAGTGTCCCATCCTGGGTGTTGCTGCCATCTTTCAAGATCAGTGGATTGCAGAGCCAATGGGCATCCTGGATTCAGGATATCCCCTGGTTTAGAGAAACTTGTACTGTAGTTGAAATTTCCCTATTGTTGCATCTGTAGCTACATGTGGGCAGAGGTAGACTGGTGACACAGTTATGTTTTCTAATAATAATAAAGCTACTGCTCAGATCATCAATAAGATCAGGTCATCCTGTGTTAATATTATGTGATTTATGAAGAAATTGACTGTCAATGTATAACTAGTTTGGTATTATCTGTTCTCATGTGCCTGGATTTCAGAAGGCAGTCATAGATGTTTTGTCTCATTTTAATTTCCATACATTTCTCAAGACTCATACAGAAGCTGCCACAACACCCACTGTGGCCCTGGCTTCTGAACATCTAATTCTAATTTAAAAGGTCAGCAAATTATATCATCAGAAGGGCTTTATCAGATAACACAATTAAATCCTGTGGTAGAGCATGGTCCTTCTTTTCTAGATTTTTACTTACCCCTGCAGAAAGTTTGTCTGTCAATACCTTACTGACCTTTGTGGCCTTTTTCCACTCCACCCTCAAACTGTCTCATGGTACCATGAGGTTATCTCTTACAGGGGTTCAGCATGATATCGCTGGAGTTGCCTGACAAATTCTCCCTAATCACTTCCCATCCCATTAAATCCATCCTAAATGACCTTCTGAGAAATAACCCATAGAATTCCCCTGTTGACTACCAATAATATCATTAATGGGAAGATTTTCAGGGGCTTAATTATCATCCTGAACTCCAATCCATTTGAGCCTAATATGTATGTCATTACTAAAGCTACTATATGTTTGGCTTTTTACAGTTGTATGCAACCAGAAAAGCTCACTCTCCAAAATCAATCCCTGAACATCTCTGATTGGGTCTCAGATCACTACGTCATTTTCCTTTCACACCCTAAGACAAATCAATTCAATCCTATTACTCTAATTCTCTTTTTCCAACAAAATATCCCTGGTGTCTGCTAGCAGTTCTGGATGCTCTGTATTCCCATTTGTCTGGTAAGCCTAGGGACATCACACTGCCGATCTCAGTCACCCCGCCCCTTTACCCACTCAGAACCCTCAGGAGTCCTGGTCTGCTGTCCTCTGGTTTTCTTGTGGGGGATTCCAGTCACACTCGTGACCTGGCCACACTAAACGTTCTCCTTTGGCACGCCCCCAGCGATCCCCAGCGATCACATATTGGTCATCAACACAAGTCAAACCAAGGAATAGATGCACATCCACGATTCTGATCTCCATTTTTAGGTGGCTGAGATAAAACTATTACTATATAGTAGTATATAGAACTACTCCATTTCCCCCTCATGCTGCTGAAGGCAATAGTCTGTGGGGATAGGGGAGCTTGAATTTTCACTAGCTAACTATTGTATTACTTCAAACATTAACTGTGAGCATTTCAATAATGTAACAACTTCTAGTGGCCAAGCAAACCTATGTGTTTTAAACTTAGAACCCACAACATTCATCACATTACAACTCATAACTACACCTTATCCCTTAAGAGTGAATACTTTATTACTGATCAGTTTACCCTTAATGCCAAGTTGGGAATATAAACATAGTAACATAGTAACATAGTAATTTAGGTTTAAAAAAGACACAAGTCCATCAAGTTCAACCCTTCTACCTATCATTTCAGCGTTTTGATCCAAAAGAAGGCAAAAAAACCCCTATGGAACCTTTTTCGAATGTTGCCTCCTAGGGGGAAAAAAATCCTTCTTGACTACAAAAGGGCAATCAGATTTCTCCTTGGATCAAAAAGCTCTATTATTAATGCTCATTCTATTATTAATACCCCTGTATGTTCTGCTTTTCTAAAAAAACAACCAGACCATTTTTAAATGCATCTATTGTGGTTGATAGCACTACCTCTCTTGACAGTGAGTTCCATAATTGTATTGTCCTTACCGTAAAGAATCCCTTCCTTTGCTGCCTATGAAATCTTTGCTCTTCCAGTCTCAGGGGGTGACCTCTTGTTCTTTGTACATTTCTATTAATGAACAGGTCCCTGGAGAGCTCCTTATATTGGCCCTGCACATATTTATATAATGTTATCATATCCCCTCTAAGACGCCTATTTTCTAAAGTAAATAAATGCAATTTTTTAAGTCTCTCTTCATAACTAAGATCCTCCAATCCCCTTATTAATTTTGTAGCTCTCCTTTGCACTTTTTCTAGTTCCTTAATATCCTTTTTAAGGACTGGTGCCCAGAATTGTACTGCATATTCAAGGTGAGGTCTTACCATTGATTTGTAAAGAGGCAAGATGATGTCCTCCTCCCGTGAATCTATACCTCGTTTTATACATGCCAATATCTTATTGGCCCTTGCAGCAGCTGACTGGCATTGGTCACTGTTGCCAAGTTTGTTATCTACAATGATTCCTAAATCCTTTTCGTTAGTAGTTTTTCCCAGGGAAATACCATTTAACGTATATGTTGCTTTGTTATTATTTTTCCCATAATGCATAACTTTACATTTGTCTATATTGAACCTCATTTGCCACTTTCTTGCCCAGTTCCCTACTCTGTCCAAATCTTCCTGTAAAGAAAAAACATCAAGATTAGTCTTTATTACCTTACCTAATTTTGTATCATCAGCAAACACTGAGACATGGCACTCAGCACAACGTGGGAGATCATTAATAAACAGATTAAAAAGAAATAATAAACAAATAATTAAAAAAAAAATAGATTGAATATAAAGGTTATTTCACACTTTTTAAATTCAAGTACATATTAGAATTATATAGATTTACAAAGATGAATATGGACATCAGTGTTCCGTATTCTCTGCCTTTTTTCAGGAAACAAATATTTGCAACGTTTGTTTTTTCTACATGTTTTGTTACCTTTTTTCTTTTGGCATTTTAAATTTAGCCGCACGAACAATATGGGTCATGGGTCTGTCTTCTGATGTGTTTTTTTTTTTAAACTCTTTTTTCCCTTTATGTGGGTGCACAATGGATAACATTTTCTAGCACGTTCATTGCAATATCATAATAGGATGCATGTGGGGGATCTTTTTGCTGGTCTCTGGTTGTCTTTTTATATATCTTTGATACATGCATATGGCCTCTATACACAGGCATATTGTGATACCTATGCTTAAAAGATAACACTTAAGATATAATTGCATGATATTGTACATTGTCGCTTCCTTCCATACTCCTTGCAGAGAAAAGTAAAATCTCTGCTTGGCAAGTAGATAATGAAGTTAGATTTTGGATAGTAACCTAACAAAGAATTTCTTAATATTTGCTTCTACGGAATAAATAAAGAAGTGCAAGGAATTAAGATGGGAATCAAACATTAGACCAGAATAGCGGAGTTGGAAAAACTCTCCAATACAGCTGAATGGGAGAATATTTCCAACTCCAAGCTACATTGGCCTTAAGTTTGAAATTACCATCATAATTCGCTGCAATTTAAGAGAAGCTTTTGAATCCCCAGGTGGTCTTTCTCCAGGAGACCCACTGGAAACATGCGTATCAACCTAAGTTAAGAGACTCATGGTTAGGGCACTCGGACTCTGCCTCATATCAGGCCTTACAATATGCTACTCCTTTACAAATTCAGAGGATTTATTATTCTTATTGTTTCCATATCCAATCAATGTTATGTGTTTGTGAATCTTTATGCTCCAATGATAATCGCAATGACATTTATTTTTCTGTAAGCTTTTTGACACACTTCACCATTTTTTGGAATCATGTATTCTTAGACAGAATGGGGCAACAGGTACATCAGTCCTCAAGGGAACATGAAAACATGTATTTTTTCAAATCTCAACTCCATCTCATTGATCCCTGGAGGACTTTGTAACTGGGTTACAAAAGATTATACAAACATTTTGCTCATAGTCCATAATACACTTACACACATTGACTATTTTCTTACATCCCCAGTCCCGTGTTTTCCAGTGACACATACATTCTATCCAAATTTCAGATCATGTTCCAATTGACCTTGAGGCTTGACTTATCAGCAAGTATCATCAAGCCATTTCTTTAAATTCATGGAATACAACTTTTTTTTTTGTAGAACGTTTACAGAGCGAACATTGGGAGCGAAGAAAATGGTTCTTTGGTTTATGGAGAATGGACGCCAGGATTAGCTTGTCTTTCTCAACTACGGCACATGCAAATTACATTTTGCAAATGCCTGTCAATGATTAAGGAAAATGAGGAAGCATGAGTGCATAACGAGATTTTTTCGATACACAATGATGTTTGCATGTAATATAGTTGACAGGTTGCGCTCAGGGGAGGGCTGGCAGCCTTAGGCCTGGGGGGCAAATCCAGTCAAGTGGCCCATTGCACCACCGAATCGCCTCCCCATCCACGGCCATCTTTTCCTTGTTTTATAACGAATATTGCCAGGATTTTTCCCCACAATATGCCAGGATTATGCCCCTCAATATGCCAGGATTTTCCCCTCAATATGCCAGGATTATGCTCCTCAATATGCCAGGATTATGCCCCTCAATATGCCAGGATTATGCCTCTCAATATGCCAGGATTGTCCCCTCAATATGCCAGGATTATGCCCCTCAATATGCCAGGATTTAGCCACCCAATATGCCAGGATTTCCCCCTCAATATGCCAGGATTTCCCCCCCCACAATATGCCAGGATTATGCCCCCTCAATATGCCACGATTATGCCCCTCAATATGCCAGGATTATGCCCCTCAATATGCCAGGATTTTGCCCCTCAATATGCCAGGATTTTCCCCTCAATATGCCAGGATTATGCCCCACACCATATTGAGTACTTACCTCCTTGCTGCTGCTCTGTCTCCGTCTCCCGGTGCTCTCATCTGCCCGTCTGTGGTTGTGAGGGAAGAGTTGTGCGCTCCCCTCCAGCCAAGCGTCTTCAATAAAGTTTGTTTAAACTTTTTTTTTAACAAACTTTATTGAATGCGCATTGGCTGGAGGGGAGCGCACAACGTTTCCCTCACAGCCACGGACCTGCAGCATCGGGGGACAGCATCAAGGAGGTAAGTACTGGGAAAGTAGGGGGGATTTTTTTGGCAGCTTCCCCAGTGTTAAAGACGGCCCAGTGGGCATTAGGGCGGCCTGGGAGGCAATTGCCTCCCTGCCCCCCGGCCCAGCCCGCCCCTGGTTGCGCTAGCCCTGGTGTTCGTCTTTCATCTTTGGTTGATCGAAGAACCACAGAAGATGTCTTGCTTCTTTTGACTTTCTACAAAGAAATAAATTACATTGTTGCATTTCATGATTTAAAAGAAAGTATTTTATTTTAATAAGAGTGGTATGGAGGCACATAAGTTGTCAAGCATATTTTGACAGGTACCCGCCCCTTTTAGTGTAAACCATGCCCACAGTGTGTTATAACAACACTCTTGCGCGTCATGGCATTTTGGCGGTCATTTTATGGAAACTACAGGTATTTTAGCCTACATTTGAATAAACCCAATGCCCCCTGCGTGATATAACCACACCCCTTGCGTGTTATTGCAGTGTTAACGAACATTTTAACCAAAGTAAAATGTAAATATCATTGACAAGCCTCCGCATCATGTTACCCTACAGTTAAAAGTGGTATTACAACTTGTTATGAGAAGGCAGACAAGTCGGGGCAGAATCATATACAACATCTCCATAATCTAAGATCGGCATTAACATTTGCTGCACAATACGTTTCCTTACCGTGGAATCTAGGTTAGATTTGTTTCTATATAGAAAGCCAATCGTAGGATATAGCTTTGACACAAGCTTATCAATATGGAGACCAAAAGATAAGTTTGGGTCTAGCCACATACCAAGATACTTATATGAATTTACCTGGGTCAGGTTATAACTGGATTTGGTCTTAATGTTTATTTGAGGATTGTTTAATTTAAGGAGTTTAGCATTTGTCCCAAACAACATGGGCACAGTTTTTTCAGCATTGAGGAATAATTTGTTGTTAGCTATCCAATTTTAAACTTTAGAAAACTGACCCTGTAGCACGGATTCCAGATATATGCTTTTTCATGCTCCTAGATCTATAGGAGCTTCGTTTGTTAATGTGGCATTGCATTATTGGTTTTACCATATATTGAACTAGTACATATATACTGCACCATATTGCATATTTAGTGTATTGTCAGGACTTTTTTCAAGCATTTTCGTGGTATATGTAAGACCCTTCTTGAACTTTTACTTTTGCACATTGCATACTGTTTTTTTGCATGTATTTTACACTTTTAATCTGATCAATATCACTTAACACCAATATCTGGATCCCATATTTACTCTGTGTTTTTTGACACTTTTTATCTAAATTTTTTAGCACTTATTGATAACAATATCACTAAGTTTTGATTTACTTATTTATTGTGTATGTTTTAACATATATTTTTTTTATTATTGTGCCATCTTTGAAATGTCCATATTCTCTGGGCTTTTTATCCATTTTGTATCTGTATTTTATAGATAGCCCAAGTGGTCTGTCTTTGATTTTTAGCTGCGAGAGTTTTGTGGACACCTCACAAATCACGTGTATGTACATCTTCAGATTGTCCATTTAGAGTTGCTCATCCCCTATTTTTCCCTTTTGCATTAGTAAATATTTGACACCATCGTTTTGTTTAGCAAAATCGATCATCGAGACAAGATTCGCCTGCCACTGTTCGTCAATATTGAAGACGCAAATCTTATTGCATTCAAATCTTTGTCTTACTGGTCTGTGTAGATTGCAGGGATCCTGGATATTTAACTATTTCTTAATACTTTTTTTTTATTCTGTGTTTTTTTAATGCATTATAGAAGGTCTCAACCCCTGAATTACTACCAGGGTGTCTTGGTGTCAAATAACATTTTTTGAATAACATGGTAGTGTTTTCGCTGTGCGTCATAATTAATGAATATATGTATTAAGAGTTCTGTAGCTACCTGTTGTCTTTAGAGCTAAGATTACCAACAAACTCCAAAAAGATGCCTTGTTATTGTTCCCATTCTTTGGCCACACCTTAATGTTTCCCTTCAACCTCTGGTTCCTTTGATTATGTAATTCTCACCATATGATATATCAATCAGATGCCTTTAGAGCAAAGGATCCCTAATTACCCAAACCAATGAAGTATTGGTGATGACCAAGTGTCACAACGTGACCTGTGATGGGGGTGTGGGGGGGGGGGGGCTCTGTGATCATTCAGCATTTCCTACCCTTTGATTCTGTAATTCTCACTCTCTGATGTATCAAGCAGATTCAGCAGGCCCAATTATAATATTTATTTATTCTGTATATAACATTTGCTGTGTAGTGCTTGGTTCTTTTGTATATAACATTTGCTGTATATTGCTTGGTTCTATTGTATATAACATTTGCTGTGTATTGCTTGGTTCTATTGTATATAACATTTGAATACAACATTGGCTGTGTATTGCTTGTCCATTTAATTGGTTTGGTATATTTGTCTAATAAAAAACTGTTATATGACTCACTTTATCATTTTCTTCTTTGCTGTCCACCTTTGGCTATAGAGGTAGTCTAGTTTTTAATAAAAACACATATGTGAATATGAGGACAAGTATGTTTGGAGACTTTAGGACGTTTCCCGACTTGTCTGCCTTCACATAATAAGCTGTAATACCACTTATAACCATAGGGTGACAGTATAAAGGGCTAATCAATAATAAATACCTTTATTTTGGTTAATATGGCTATGTCTTAGAACAAGTATGGACAACCCCCAGTGCTTTGGGACATGTCCCAACTCTTCTGCCTTCACATAATAAGTTGTAACACCACTTATAACCGTAGGGTTACTGTATGCGGGTGCTAGTCAATAATATATACATTTTACTTTGGTTAAAATGTTGGTTCCTGCTGCAATAACGAGCAAGAGCACAATACCTGTGGTTTCTATAAGATGGCCGCCAAAATGCATGACGTGCAAAGGGTGTGGTTATAATGTGAAGTGGGCATGGTTTACACAAAAAGGGGTGGGGCACAGGTCAAAATTTGTTTGAAACCATATGCACCTCCATACCACTAATAAGGTATTTCTTGATTTCCCTGCTCCCCAATGACCTTTTCAATTTTTCAGTATTTACAATTAGTACATGAAATATAGCATAGGTCTTTAAAATGCAAATATTCCTGTGAGCTAAATCATCCTTCAAAATGCAGATGTACCTCCAACCGAAGTGGTGCATTTTGACATATGGAGATGTGACTGGGAGAGTAACACGACACACAGCACAGGTGTCAAAAATGTCAAATACAACCGTTCGAGTAAAAGATTCTGTGAGATAACGTTAAGTATCTTTGCAAACGTAATCTTAGAATAATATAAAATAAATCCTTCATTAATAGTTATAAGAAATGTAACAGTGAACGTCTAACTATAGATGTTTATAGAGATTTGTAATCAAGTTATTGCTCATAATAAACCTAAAACAACTTATTTGACATTTATTCACACAACATAAGTGTGCCCAACAAATGGAAATTTTTACCAGAATGCAAGGTATTGATCAATAATGAAAGTCAAAGTTTTAACAAGAAGTGAAATACAACCATTATAGTTTATTTAGAATACGTGAGAGCAGTATTTCAGTCATTTAAAAATTGACATTATGCTTTTAGTATTATTTACCAGTATTGAATAAATAAAAAAAGAATTATATGGATTTTACTAATCCCCAGACACAGGACTAAGAATGCTATACATGGAAGTTGATTATTTTGCCATAAACACTTCAACACACAGGGCAATAGGCAAAAAATGGACAGCAATTTCAGCGGTGTAAACTTTGATTACTCCCGAGTCACAGACATGCCGAGATCAGAATATAATTTATGTCAGATGCATACCATGTAATACGTGAAGGTATAATTTTAGCTATCTCACACTAGATGCAATTATATATTAGGTTTTCGGTATCTCACTTTCCTTTTGTTATATGTTGATTGCAGGCAGTATACATAATAGAAAAGTAGTGTCAAGGTGGGAGCTTTGCAGATGGGAGTTAGATAACATATAGCATACATACAAAGGGATTGTTCATGGAACTTCCAAAAAATAGATTTTTTTGGAAGTTCCATGAATTTCATCACTCTCTATAATGGGATTTTTAGAGGTGGAGATGGTGGAGAATGAATGGAATTATCTTTTAATGCAAGCCATTAAAGTTAATCAATTGAAGAAAGTGTGGATACATTCAGTTTGCCTACTAGATGGGCTAAATGGTTCTTATTGGCTGATAGAGTCCAAGTTCTTGTGTTTCTACACTCCATATATCTTGTACTTTTGAATTGTCCCTTTAAAAATACTCCATCAGCAAAAAAAATCTCTCTCAATTAATGCATGTGCTTTTTTATTCTCTACAGTCAAAATATAAACAACATTTGGCTGATAGAACGCCTTTACACAAAAAACAGTGATGTATTTTAAATTTCTACTAATATTAGCGGATTTCAAGGGAGCTGATTGCAGTTCTAATTATTCAATATCCTGATCATTTAATTAATTAATTTGTAGTAAAGGCTCTTATTTGGTACATATCCCTAACTCTTAAAGGTGGGAAGACAGGCAAGATGTAAAAGAGTTTACACCATCACTGAAGACCTAAAAAAGACTTACCAATTTTTTTGTCTGATAAAATTAAATATTCTGATTTAATTCCATAGTATCTTTAGAAAGGTAAACAACCCAGTACACTAGATTGAATCCTGCAAACGCAAGTGGAAATAAAATTCTGGCATATTGGTCAATTTTACTAGTTCCTCCATCTGGACCTGATGAAATTTCTAATTGCGTGAAATCTGTAGTGCGACCATCATTGTTCTCACAATATGCTGGTGCGTAGCTTGATAGGTTGTCTTCAAGGGACCGATTCCCATGGGAAGCCACTGAGTGTATCCTTTTTTTTAAATTGCAATTGGAATCCGAATGCTGTGGATTGTGACATAAACATCAATTGATGGAGAACCAAGCGGTATATTAACAATACATTATATGAATACAAAAATGTATGATTTGCTATTGAACAGTGAGAGAAAATCTAAACATTGACATATATTTTTTTATATCTGATAAATAGTACTTTACAGATAGTAGTGATTAAAAGTGAATATTAGTAATATTTTCATTATGCTTCTCAACTAAAAAGGGAAAGAAAGATAATAACTTGAGAGTTGTTTGGTTCTTTATAGACAGAGCACACACAAAATATATGTAATTCAAGAATTATTTTGCACTGTTTAAATATCCCATTAATTTAAGTTGAATTGCTTTGTTTAATTTATATTTCAGTTGTTAGTAATCTTGCAACACAAATATTTAATTTACAATTAACAGCTAGAAGTATGGTGAACTGAGAATATGTATGCTATGGAACATATGTAATATGCTCTTCTATGAGACCCCCTTTCCATACATGTATGGTTGTATACTGTGCCCAGGATTAACATTGTGTAGCACCCTTCTTTGATTCATCATGACACCATGAAATGATGTATATTTAATTCCAGTTTCTAATTATGACATCACATGTGGCATCACAATAGTAGATATAGAAATGATAAGTACTTAACAGTAAAATACTTGGGGAGTATTTATTAGCTATGAGTTACGTGGTGCACTCACATTTGCTGTCAGGGAAACGCTCCGCATTCAAATTTTATTTTAAAATCTAAAAATGTAATACTTACAAAAGAGCTGTTGGGAATTCTATACTATGTATAGTATGACACCTAAAAAGATTAATTGAGCTAGTGTTATGTAGAACAGCAGTTCATGGGACAAATCTATATACTGAATAGCACAAAGACCAGACACAATATCAGTCCTTGTCCAGGCGGAACCTCCTCAAGGGTAAGCAAGAAACCGTGTTGTTGGCATATAAATTTACTAAGATTACATTGTTGGCATACAAATAGAGTCATCACGCTAAGGGATATTGGTGTTCTAAAGCTCAGCGTCCAACTTACATAAGAAAAGCGGAGTTTCGGACCCAATCAGATCACTTAATTGATCCAAGTAGCCCTTATATTTGGGCTGCGCAGAGACCACTGAAGTGATCTCTGTAATTGGCACAAAAATCGTCCAGTGTGATGTGGATTTCGTACAGACAGATTTTTCCGCAGCCAAAGTCCACTGGAGTTTTTCTGCTAAAAGGACCCAGAAATAAAACATAGAAGTGTATGGGGAGGATTTTGGCTTATTTCTGGTCCATTAAGGGAGTATTTTGGCTATAATGGAAATAACCAACGTCCTCCCATAAAAGTCAGTGGGTGAAATGTAAAAGTGTGATATCTACAGACTGATCAGAAGATCTCTATTCTCTTCGTGCCCCTAGTTACAGGGGTTACCTGCAGCTAGAATATTTTAAAGTGACAGTAGCAAGGGTCGCTCAGACCCCAACAGTTGTGGACCTGGTCACAGTTGTTAATGGTTACCACGGTCCAAAATGCTTAGAGACACAAAATGTTGGTGCAATTAGACATAAAACATTGTATATGATAACAAAATGTTCTATATACCTGGTAAAACACATTGAATTCAGTCCTAGCCTAAACATTATTATGTAGCAATATCATTGCAACACATAAACTGATCTAACCAGTCTTTTAATTTTTAATATGAATTGCAATATGTTTGCACTGCTCTCTTGAATATCTAAATTTAAAATTATTATATAATCCTTTAATTATGGATCGTGTGTTACCTCATACGGATATTACTAAAATGTCAAGGCATTTATTAAGTGTGGGATTTGTGCTAAAAATGACTAAAAAGAGATAGTCATAAGTTGTATTCAACATTATTACCCTACTGGAGAAACCTAAAATCATGTTGGAGAGGTAAGTTTGTCACAGGCTCAAATACATGTATTATATGATCTTAGTAAATATGTGTGAGCATGCCACAAATACAGTTTAATTGTTTATACAACAGAAATAGGCTGTGCATCTCATTTTTGGAAATCTAGAATTATTCACTTGCAGCCAACTTTTACAGGGTGAGAATCTCTGTCTGTCTTAAAATCATTTTGGTTTTAAAAGATTCTTTGCCAAACCAAACATATATAAAAAAAAACATACATATAGTATATATTGGTATAAAACAACATGGTTGCAATGCAATGAGCAGTGTATGTTCAGCTCTGCAATATATAAGGAAAGTGTCAATGTCTTACCGGAACAATGTCACCCTCTGTGGGCACTGCTACTACTGAATATACTGATTCCTTGACTACTTTTACCATTGCTTTCTGAGCTTGGAGATTGGTAAAATAGTTTACTGCAGCAAATTCAATAAGTGCGGAAAATACAAAGGCAAAACAGACAGCGATGAACCAGTCCATGGCTGTGGCATAGGACACTTTTGGAAAGGAGTGTCGTGCACTGATGCTCAAGGTGGTCATTGTGAGAACAGTTGTAATCCCTGTGAAACAACAGAGATGATTATTTAGGTTTGTTAATATAAATAAACATATAAACATAATACCTCAGTTCTCATTAGTTACGGGCTATTAGTTAGTGGCTTTGTATGAACACATTTTTTGGGGGGAGCAGTTATGTTAAAACACATAAGTGTAATGAAGTCACTTCAATAAACAGTGAATGGTGGTGTAGCAAGGGTCTGGCAAAACCATAAAACCTTCTCCAACTTAGTGATTAATGTTTGACTTTTGCTGTTTCCTTGTCAGTTTACCACATTTTCTTAGTGGACTGCAGAGTGTTACTGCAAATATGAGATAAGTGAACTATGTAATTCACTCATAATATGATCTAAAAAATATATTATTTGTTCTTTTGTGTAGTTATTCTGCATTTTGCTTCTTCACATTTTCCCTCACCAACCAACCAACTAACTTTCCGATCATGTTCTTTTATTTTACATATTGTATAACAAATTCACTGAATTTCAACATCAACAAAAAGTAGATTAAAAATATCTTAGCACAAATCAACTTGATCCCACACTGTAGAATGTTTAGATGCATATTTATATTTTCTGCTAATAAAGACCTTACCAACTGTCATAAAGCATATTGCCAACGACTGTCATAAAGCATATTGCCAGCTGGTGCTTTGCCATTTTGCATATCTGTAACTTGTATAACAGAACTATTAAGGTTACTTTTGATATTTGTAGTGATTTTTTCAACTGTTATAAATCACGATTTACTAATTTAACATACAATGTTGGCTTCATCACATCCGCCTGTGAAGGCCATAACTAGAAACTACAGGCCCCCAATGAGACCCCAACATTATCAAACAACATGTCCCACAGTGCCATATGTGTCTCCAAACTACATGGCAGTGCCATATGTGCCCCAAAATATACTGTCTATGCATACTGTGTTCCCAAAAATCTGGTTTGTGCTGTCCCTCAAAATACAGTATGTGCCATCTTTGTCCCCGCATAGCCTATATGTGCCCACTTTGTCCCGAAACAATGTGTCTGTGTAATATGTGTCCCAAAACCATGTCACCAAACAACATGTGTGTGCCTTATCTGCCCCAAAGAGCATGGCTGTGTCATATGTATATTCAAACGGCTTGCCAGTGCCATATTTGCCTGCAAACACCATGCCTGTGCCATATTTGGCTACAAACACCATGCCTATGCCATCTAAGTCTACAAACAGCTTGTCATCTTTGCTCCAAAGATGTAGGACTGGAGAGCACAAATGATGTCTCTCTCTCTCCATTGCTGTTTACAGACTGATCCATCATGCAGGATGTGTATGTGTTGTCATTTCAGACAGCGAGCAAGGAGAGAGAGTGATCTCTATACAGTGATTGGATCATTTGTATACTCTCTTTGCTGCTACTTGCGAGCGTTTCCCGCAGCTATCTTCTTTTATGTCCCCTACAGTTGTGGACCCAGTCGAGTGTGTGACCTCTGTGACCCTGATTGTTAAATCAAGGTGTCTGTGCTATATATATTCTTTGCAAGTTTTAAATATAGTATTGTTTTATAAATATTGGTCTATACTATAAAATGTTTATTTGCTGTAAAGTTTTTTTTAAAGGAAGTTACCATACCAGCCACAGTTCTTGCGGGGACTGATTCTTTGTTGATCCAAAACACAACTTGAGACAAAACAACTGTCATGCTGCATGGGATGTATGTATGAATGATGTAGTAGCCTATTTTTCGACGGAGATAAAACAGGACTACTTGCTGGGAATATTCACCTAGAACAAATAATGACATGGAACATAAATGAGGATGGAATGGAATTATGAACAGATAAGTTACAGGTATTATCCATACCAAAAACCGTTCTAGCCGGAACAGATTCCTTATTGATCCAAAATGAAACCTGGGAAAGAATGACTGTCATTATGCAGGGGATATAGGTTTGTATCACAAAATAGCCCATTTTCCTCTGCAAGTAGAAATGCACTGTCATTACAATGTATTCTCCTGTTAAAATGACATATAGAACAAAGGTTATTGACATATATTGCATTTTAAACACAGATAAATTGAAATTGTATTATTGGTCAGATACGTTAATTAGAATATATAGGATAATAAATGTATTCATATCTGCCAGGGGTATCCTTTGGTACTTTATCAATCAAAGCTACATTCATTAAAGTCTCCGTTCACCTACAGGACCATAACCTTTTACGTCACAGTTAAAATAATCTGACTAATAACAGGTGAATTGGTTTGCCAATTAGTCCAATCATAAATCAACTTCTCACCCTCATCCCCTTAATAATCATCAGGTATCTCATCTCTTACTATTTATCTTCAATTACTTGACTGGCTGACTATGGTATATTCCGTCACTGGACTGACTGTCAATGGTACCTTCGGTCACTTGACTGACTGACTATGGTATCCTCCATCACTTGACTGACTGACTATGGTATCCTCCATCACTTGACTGACTGACTACGGTATCTTCCGTCACTTGACTGACTGACTATGGTATCTTCCGTCACTTGACTGACTGACTATGGTATCTTCCGTCACTTGACTGACTGACTATTTCACTACAGTCTTTTTTCTCTATACTAACATATACTGCGTCACTCTGCTCTTTTTAAACTACTCTGTGTTAGTTAATCTCCAACATATTATATCTGTGGTTCCTGTTGGAAACACTGAAGTCTATTCATGCTCTCATTAATAGCAGATACTGCTGATTTTCTAGCTATGATCATTCTCATGTATTTCTGTATGCACATTATAAATCACCTGCCTTGGCAGCTGAGGTTCCACAGGAAATGTCAAGACATTTAGAACCACTGTCTTAATTAAACATTTTGTGATACCATTAGACCCACATGGACAAAACTGACTTGCTTATGTAGTATTAGTTTAATTACTAATATTAGAACATGTTTCACCAACGCTTGGGTATAAAATGACATACAAAATGACTCATACACTATATGGACAAAAGTATTGGGACATGCCACTGAATTATTGATTTCAGTTGTTTTAATCACACCTATTGTCACAGGTGTATACAATCGAACACTTAGCCATGCAGCCTACATTTAGAGATAAACATCTGAGATTGTAACATGTCTGACTGCATTGTGCCAACTGTCCATATAGTGTACATGCAAATCATGCATACTGTCTTTATTACATCATGTTATACTATAGAAGTATATATCTGTAGAATAATCACTAATGAGTTGACTGGGGATAACATAAGTTGCACATCAATACCCAAATTCCAAGCTCCGATGTGCTCCGAGGTAGCTCCGATGTGCCTCTGAATATGTCCAAAATTCAGATATCATAACCGATTCCACGTTGATATCTCCTGACACCGAAATCATTCATAATGCACCAGAATCATGCCAAAATTATTAGCAATAATTATATAATATTTGAATACAGTATATTACCTGTATTGGATTTCATTGTTTCACTTGAAACTGTTTGTCCAATTAAATCATACTGGAGAAGACTTGAAGATTCTTCAGGTACTTCCACCGAGTAGAGAGGGCCCTTTTTCCAGGTATAAACTATTTCACTTTTAGGGTAAGCATCTGTGTATAGGTGAATATATAAGTGAATCAATATATATTGGTATAAGGCACATTGTTAATTAATGGTGACATGTTCGTTAACATTAATTATCAGGAATAGTAGTATTTTTCTTTAATGAAAAATAATATGCGTCATGCCATAAATACATATACTAAGTTAATGCCTTATGGCCAATTTACTTATATGTATGTAAACTGACTCTTAAATAAACAAGCTACTGCTTAGTCTTAAACTTATCAAAGGTGTTAGTATGTATCTGTATGTAAAAATAATGGCAAAATGTTGTGCTGTGTGGAAGGCTATGCTTTTTGAAAATGGTATTCACAAGTTACTAGTTGGGTATAACCTAAAAGGTGTTACATCCTTTTAATATTTTATGTGATATAGGCCCCTATTAAAATGATGGAGTATATTACATGAGCAGGTGAATTCATTAATTAAAAAAGACTGAAACTTTAGTAAAATGTAACAATCTTCCATTTACGAACAGCTTCCAAACTTCAGCGGGCAGGCATGTCCGTCCATTGGAAAATTCATCAGTCTCATGGGGCACTCGGCTTTAATGGTCAATCTGAAATTCAAACATTAAATTCCTGTATTGTATAATAATCTTACTATTAATTGGCAAACACTAACCATGTCATGAGCGAGAAATGCATACAACTAACAAATATTATTATTAGCTCTATAATTTTATATAAAAGGTAATTTGCCACTGTTTTATATAATTTTGAATAGTACTTTTGTGAAGTACCTTTTAAACGATGTAACCTAGGGGAAATGGCCTTTCTTCAAGTCTTAGGGGGTTACCTCTTGTCCTTTGTACTGTTCTGTTAATGAGCTAAAACGTTCCATTCCCTTATTAGTTTAAAGTCCTCCTGTGCACTTTCTCTAGTTCCATAATGTCTTTTTTTTTAAAGGTTCACTGAATTGAACCCCATATTCAGGGTAGGGTATTACCATGGACATTGGAGTCCATGTAAAGTAGTAGAATGAGAATGTGTGGGTAAATGGGAATAATTAGGATGCATGACAATGCAGTGGTAGAGAATAGGCAAACAATGACAAGAAGAGAAGGAGCTTCAGAGGAATTATACAAGATGTTGGTGCTGAAGTAGATGAGAGCTCATAGGACATGCTGAAGATTCATAGGTAAGTTGTTTGTTCCAATAGATTGGATCAGAACAAAATGTAAGTATTAGGCTACCCTTCTAATGTGGCTTTTTTACATTTAAGATTTAATCCCTCTTTAAGCAAACAGAATATGTGTAATGATCTTCTGTAGCATATAACATGCACCAATCACATAGATTTTTGGTTTGGTAAGAATATCTTACAAAACTTGTGCATCAAAGGTATCTTGACATATTTCTCAAGATTACCCTTTGATCTAATATTCATTTGTGCAGAGCTGACAGAATATACCTTACAAAATATCAACTAAAACAGACCACAACACAGATTTCTAAGTACATATCTAGTAAAACTTAATATCTGGAGTACATATAACATAGAGAGTATCAAGGTACACTTAGGGTTTCTTCTCTTTCTTCAAAAACAATACCAATTATATTGCATATAGATTTAACATTGGTCTCAAACAACTGTGTTACTGGTTTGCTGGTAAAATATAAGTTGGGTGGCAACCCTAGGGAAACTAAAGGTGTGCATGAGGAGCTGTCATGTTTCTAATATTACTTAATTTGTTAATCAGCGCATCATTTTTATTTTGCCAATATTAACATTGGTTTAAACAACATGTTGGTAAACAAAATAATAAAGATAATTGATATTTGATAATGTTGTATGTTAATAAAATACATCCTAAAACAGCTGTCAGATGTACACAATCCCAAATAGTCACATAACCAATTGAGCATAAAAGGACAATTTGAATTAATGAAACTATATATGTGTTCTGTGCATCTGTGCTTTTTATTCAACAAAATAGATGAGCTGGAAAATGTTGGAGAATTATTACAACTTTCTCATTATGGCCTAAATTTTGCAGCTTAGTTGTCAATTCATCACAATTCACTGTTTAGTAAATACACTATTTAATGATTTATGTCAAAGATATTATAACATTATTCTCTCCTATTTCTAGAAACAATTGTATATCTAATAACACCGATAACACGTGTTAAAAGATTTCCCAATAAAACAACAGTCCAATTGCAGAACAGTAACTTAAAATGCTTAGCTTGAAGGAAAGACGGGGGGATATGATAGAAACATTTAAATACATAAATACATAAAAGGAATCAACACAGTAAAAGGTGAAGAGTATATTTAAAAGAGTAAAAACAACCACAACAAGAGGACATAGTCTTAAATTAGAGGTGCAACGGTTTAAAATTAAAATCAGAGTAGTGGTTGCATGGAATTGCCTTCCAGCAGAAGTAGTAACTGTTAACACAGTGAAGGAGTTGCATGTATGGGATAAGCATAAAAGTATATCCTAGATAAAAACATAGAATGTGTTGGCAGATAAGAACCATTCGGTCCATCTTGTCTGCCCAATTTTCTAAATACGTTCATTAGTCCCCAGTTCCCTATCTTATAGCTAGGATAGCCTTGTGCCTATCCCACGCATGCCCAAACTCCTTCACTGTGTTTACCTCTACCACTTCCGCTGGAAGGCTATTCCATACATCCACCACCCTCTCAGTAAAGTAATACTTCCTGATATTACATTTAAATCGTTGCCCCTCTAATTTAAGACTATGTCCTCTAGTTATGGTAGTTTTTCTTCTTTTAAATATACTCTCTTCCTTTACTGTGTTGATTCCCAAAATACTACATTCCCATACCGGGAGTCGAACCCAGGCCACCTAGGTGAAAACAAGGAATCCTAACTGCTAGACCATATGGGAGATACTAACATTTTACATTGTGCAGGTACAAGCTTACCAGGTTTGTCCCTGTAAAATCTATAGCTAAATTGGTAAGATGAAATGTCCATATCACCTTTTAGTGAATAGCCCTCAGAATGTGGACCTGGATAAATGTATTTTAGATATAAGATGATCCCAGGGACTAAGATTAATGATCCCAGGGACTAAGACAAGCATTTAGAAAAGTGGGCAGGTTGGATGGACTTATCTGCCCACATATTCTATGTCTCACATACAGAAACAGAATGTATTATATTTTGTAGCATAATATATTATAATTTATCATATCACAAGTGCAATGCTATGAGACTAAGTAGAATATTATATGAAATGGTATTTGTGCAAAATTAAACAGCTAGATGTTGTAAGTAAGATTTGTTAAATGCTGTATTTGGCATATTCCTTTTTGCTTACACAGGTATGATAAGCCTACTGACATACATGAAGGTTGTATGGTCCTATTATTAATACAGCTTGTGTAAGCATAAAAAAAACTTTGTTTAATACAAGCAGTCCTATTAATAAGGCAAACTATATTATCCAGATGTTGGGGGCATGATATTCAATCCCAGAAGAGTTAACCTATTTTGTGCCGCTCTATTAATCTAATGAGTACAATCAATTAAAGTTTTAGCTATCTCAAAGCAGGAATATATCATTTTCATGCTGAAAAAAACAAAGCTGTTACATGTCTTAAAGGGGCAGTTACACCTAGCTTATATTCTGTATGTTTCACATGTGGTTAACCCTTTAGTGACAAGACATTTTCACCTTGACTTTCCCTTGGTGACAATGGCTGTTTTGACATTTCTGGGGTGTTTTGTGTTTAGCTGCAATTTTCTTCTTTCTCACATACTGTACCCACACAAATTATATGTTGTTTTTATCGTCATAAGAAGGGCTTTCATTAGATACCATTATGTTCATCATATCTTATAATTTACTGCAAAAAAAATCATAAAATATGATGAAATATTTTAAAAAAACCACATTTTCTAACTTTCACCTAAAATATAATTTACACAAATACAATCATTAAAAAATACCCCGTCTAAATAGTTTCTAAATGTTGTCCCGAGTTCAGAAATATGCATGTTTCCATATTTTTTGGTATTTTTTTGCGAGTTATGGGGCAAAAAACAAAATTAGTGTTTTTTGTTTTTTTTCCTATATTGACCTTTTGACCCCAACCCGAACCCAAAATTGAACCTTAACACTAAATTTAACCCCAACTCTAACCCTTATGCCATCCCTTAATATATTTTAAATTAATTTTAACCCTATCCCTTATGTTAAAAACTATTTAATTTTAACCCTATAGGCTAATCTAAGTATATAACCAGTTTTTATTTAATTAAATATTTATTTTTATTTTTTTACATTGCTATGCTACTTAACTACCACTAGGGGCGGTCAAGTAACATATTCAGAGCAACAGAAGTGACATTACTTTCACTTCCGAAGCTCAGACCTCCAGAAGGCATAGCCATATTGACGGAGCATGCTGCTCTGTCAGTATGGCTCCCACGATCGCTCCGTGGGGCGAACGTGGGGGCCCCAGAAAATAAATTTCGGTGCTGGCTATTGCCTCGATGTCGAGGCAATAGACCAGCACCGTTAAAGCAACCATTGATCGCGAAAATCGCTTGATTCACAGCAGGACGTGCCAGGAACGTCCATTGTCGGGAACGGAGTTCCCGGCAGGACGTGCCTGACATGTCCATTGTGGAGTAGGTGTTCATTTATATACAATGCAGTTATTATTGCCTCAAATCAATGCATAGTTCTCCTGTAGTTTTACTTTGAAAATAATTTCATCGGGGCATCTAAATTCAGTGACATCAGAGAAGGAGGGCTGTGTAAGATACTATTGCTATAGCAACAACAATTTAAGCATGACACTTTAGTTGCAGTTTTAGGATATTACATAGAAAGTGTGGAGGAAAAAATGTATGAGAAAATCTGTTTCTCTTTACTTTACATGATGCAGCACTGAACAAAACATATTTTTTAGACACTTGCTTTTAAAGGAGAAGTTTCACCTAGCATGATTTCTGTATGTTCTACATGCACATGTTTTTACTTTAAAACAATTGCATTTCTCCTGTAGTTTTACAAAAAAAAAAATCACAGTTGGTACACAGGAAGTGCAAGCTCCCTTGTGAGAAAGTTCTGTCATTAGCCATTTCTGTGGAATCAGCAGCTCTCTGTTCTACTCAACTGTTTCATATGCTTGGAATGAAGAGGGTATGGTTTCAGCCAGCTTTGTAAGCTGTGAGGTAATACAAGAAGGAGGGCTTGGGCAGTTTTTGGCAAAAGGCCATGTTGAGGAAGAAACTGTTCAAACAGAAATGTTTATTTTTCTTTACTTTCCATAAAACAGCACTTATCGGAAAAAAAAATTGGTGGAACTGGAAGTATTTCTTAAAACAGTCCTAACAATTCAGGATTCGTGGAACTAATCATTTAAGCATGATTAGGTCATTTTAAACTAAGTGGTAACACTTTGATTTTACACACCAAAGCTATCAAATATAAAAATGTAATTATGTATATTGTGTTTTTCACAGGCAGGGTTAAAACTAACATGTGGACGGGGGAAAGAGAGAGATTATTGAATTTCAATGTGCACAACCAATCGAAAACAAGTAGATCAAAATTGTATTTACTATTGGCTGCACAAAGTTCTGCTAGTTTGTCTACCACAGATTAATAATCTTCTTTGACCTTCCTTCTTAATCCATACTGTAAAACACACCTCTAAACCCTTCGAAAAAAGGAATAATTTCTCTAGTTCTATTACAATGTATAGCAACATATATTAGCTTGCTACAAATGAATATGTTATATTTGCAGTATATCATAACTTTACCTCATTGTGTAGAGAATTGTCCCATTTTGCATGATTCTGAAAAGCTTGTTCGGAGTTGTCATGTTGTGAGAGATGGACCTTTTTCCATTTCTGAAAAATGTGTCTGGTGTCCAGATTTTACTGACCATTAAGTTATTCAACCTTAATATTTCTGTAGGGCCCTCAAATTTTAGTCGCTCATCTATCCATGTCTGACGGAAAAAAACATCCATTGTATATTCCTACAGAAAATATTAACACCATTAAGGTTTCAGACCAAAACACCAGGCCCAGTAATTTAATAGACAACTTAACTAGCATGTTAGCCACACTTCTGTTACTGCGTAATGATTTTAATCCTATTACCATTAAGTAGTTACTTAAAAAAGCTACTGAAGGGGGGAAGGCAAAAATCCTTTTGCTTAACGATTCGCTGAATAAAAAGTTAATCAAGCAGTACAAAATGGTTTGACTGTTCAAAGGCAAATTATCTGAAAACCTGTGAAATAATTATATGCAAATAGAGAATACTTTGGGAATCAAAAATAAAGAAAATTAAATTAGGCATTGAATTTAGAACTGGCATATTTCTACACTTTTTTCAGATTTATATGTTTTATATAATCATGATACCAACAATGCTTGCACACATTGGCATGAGCAATTTATAGAGTTTATGTTTACTAATTAAACTCATTTTAAAGAGTTCACTTAAAACAGAGTGTCTTAAAACTCTACAAAGATTAATAATAAGAGTTGTTAACCAGAAATACTTCCTTCTATATGATATTTAACTGGGCATCATGTAGTAGACAAAAGCATACTTGTAAGTATTATGAAACAGGGAGAATAATTATGTTTAATACAAATGTCAAACATAGTTAATGGTTTATTATAAAAATAGCTTACATCACACTATTTGGAAAGTGTTTGAATATGCAAGCAGAGTTTGAACAACTCGTCGTAAAATATTTAAAATGTTTTGAATCTTTTCTTTATAAAATTGCTTATTTTTATGTTTCTTTCACACTGTTACACAACTATATTTTAAGGTGTTCTATGGTAGAAAATGTAATGATGTTCTAATGTAATAATGTTCTATTGGCATTCAGGACCTTGCCAGAGTCACTGGTGTTCTTGTACTGCTGCTCCTAAACAGAGAAAAATATTTAGCTAATCAGTTACTCTTGTTTAAAAAATATACAAAGTCTGGCAAATGCTTTCAGAGGTTAATGTAGCTTACGTGCCTGTGGTATTGGATCTAGTTCAGTTCAAATCAGTAGTGCCATAAAAAAATATCACCAAAAGCAGCATATGCTTAGGTAACAATATCAGTATTCGTTTGTATCAGAAACTTGACACATAGCAAGTCAAAGAAGGATTTTTCTCAGTGTGATAAAAAGTATTATTTGATTTGAAATGTTTTGGATACTTTTTCTTGTGGCTATATACTTCTTAATTAGAATTTAGGAACATATGCCATATTTGGGCATAACTACTTTCATAGAAATTTTCATAGACTTAAGCATGCGTGGGATAGGCACAAGGCTATCCTAGCTATACGATAGGGAACTGGGGACTAATAAAAGTATTTAGAAAATTGGGCAGACTAGATGGGCCGAATGGTTCTTATCTGCCTACACATTCTATGTTTCTATGTTTGTATGTAAAAAAATATATAATCACATTTTAAAACATTGCACGGCCTCCACTGGAAACTCATACTTACAAATTATAAATAAATATACATTGTGCTCACCAGTTTAAGAAGGCACACAAGGGGTTTTCATGTAAAAATGTGAAATCATGTAGTTGTATTTCTTTCTATCCAATTCCATAGCATAGTGTCAGCTTGTCACTAAAAGTGAGGTGCATGTGTGTTGTAGATTTCATCTCACTGACTTAACTATACATTGTGCATGTCCAAAGCTGTATTATTATGCATATTGCACTGCTCTTTTTAAATACATTATAACTTATGAAAAATCTCAGTAAAAGCAATAAAATTCTTGTTTTCAACAAATTTTAAAAACGCAACCATTTTTGGGCATGTAGCTTGTAAATATGTGCCGCTCACTTGGTCATTGTATTTCAAGTGTCACTTCCAGTATATCTTCAGCCACAGCAAAATGTACATTTCTAAAGCATAGGATTGCTACATTTTCCTCAAACCATTGCTTTTGCCTCCATGGACATTACATTGACCACAATCCATTATTTTACAACTGGGTGGCAATCCTAACAGTCCAACTATTTTGACGGAGAAGCCGCATTTACTTTAGGAGAGCTTCTACTAAGCTAGTGACACATTCTGATGCTGATAGCGCACTCAGCCTTCCACCAGTCACCAGTGGCTGTTGGTTTGAGGTCTATCAGCAGATAAGTTTATTTGGATGTACCAACTATTCTCTTTTTTTTTTAAATACAACTGGTAGAGGGGAGCTAGGAACACTGTTTCAGATGATTAAAAAAAAGAGAGGTGTACCCAGCGCTGTATTCAGATAGCTCTCAGCAGCACTGTGGTAGTGTGTCCCTAAACCACACACACTATATAAAAATGGCCAAAATAAAATAACACAAAAAAGTGCGCTTAAAAGCAGTTATGTAGGTAGTGCACCTTTGTAGTGGTATACATATACAAATAAGTCTCTGTGTAGAGGTAGGTGAATGATCCAAAAATAAGGGAGATTGAGTTGATCCCCCTCAAGGGGATACACTTACAGACTCCCAGAAAAAAGTAGGCACTTCAAATAGATCCTGTTGCAGTCAGCTGGCCAGGATATTGAGTCTCAGAAGAGATATAATACTCTCTGAGACTCTTCTGAGACTCAATATCCTGGCCAGCTGACTGCAACAGGATCTATTTGAAGTGCCTACTATTTTCTGGGAGTCTGTAAGTGTATCCCCTTGAGGGGGATCAACTCAATCTCCCTTATTTTTGGATCATTCACCTACCTCTACACAGAGCCTTATTTGTATATGTATACCACTACAAAGGTGCACTACCTACATAACTGCTTTTAAGCGCACTTTTTTGTGTTTCAGATGATTGTTTGCAGGTTCTGGGAAAGGAAATACAATTGTGGTTGTATACTTCAAAAAATAAGAAAAAAAGAAGGAATTTATTACATGGAGGAAGGAAGGGAGACATTTTTCTATAAGACTCATCCGCTAGTATTTCAGTGTACCTAAAATACTCAATAACTGGTAAGTGGTCATAGAAAATGTGGTAACATTGAGTAATACACATATTTATAAAATATATATTTTTCAATTTAACAGTAATTTCAAATGTAAATCTGTTAATGTATATTTGGAAAAATGAATGCCCAAAATAAATATTTATTGTTTAATATTTAAAATGTTATAGTTTCATAATATTTTGTAGTTCAGTTTCGATATGCAGGAAATTGGTTCTTATAAACTGATTGAGTTGAATATGGATATCTGTAAGAAGGAAATAGGGCACTACCTTCTGTGACATAAACTGACAAGGAGATTAAACTAAGTAATCTGTTCTAATCAGTATGCTTAGATACTTCACCAGCACGATGTATACTTAAAATAAACAAATATATAAATAACAAAGGTCAGGGATAAACGTAAGTCATAGGCTAACACTGTCTTATTTTGTCATTTCCCACATTATGTTGTGGATAAAAATAGTAGATTGAAAGCACATCTTACCATCTCAACATCTGAAACAGGACCAAAGCTGGTTACATAAATATCCGTTTTAACTTCAGTCACAGGACCTGTTAAGTATTTGGAACAAAATAAATCCAAAAACAGATTAATACTATAACTATAATAAAAAAAAAAAATTAAACAACAGCCAGAGAAGCATACATAATAAAACAAAACAGTGAAAACATTTGTTTGATAGATACCTCAAATACTTAATATAACATAGAGTAAAAAAGAACAAAATGCATGTACATAGATATACATATTTATCTCCTGTGGAACACTAGACAAGATCTTAAACACGAGGGGAATTCATTGTTTTCCTACAAGCATCCTTAAGCAAGTTGTGTACGGTGAGTAAAATGTTTCACATATTCAAAGATTCACAACCCAATTCCTTCTTCTTTTCTCTTTCTATATTTTGTCTTCTCTTTTTTTTCTTGCCCAGTGTTTCTTTACAATGCCTGTATTAACACAGTGGTTAATTCTTATGTTACCATTTTATATTGTTTTATAAATGTTGAAATATAAATTATATATGTGTTTTACCTTCCCCATTTTTGTTTTGTATCCCTAAGCATTTCAATAAAAGTCAAAATACATATCTTTAAATGGAAACAAAATATATATTGCAATTGAAATGTTGTTTTTATATTATCAAATAGAAATGTGTTGTATATAGAAAAATTGCAATAACATAACTTAAATTGGTGAGTCAAAAATTATACACACTCTTGCTGTAGAATGTAGTGCGGATAATTATTGTCACTTGTATATAATATAATAAATAAGAAATATGTTTAGTATTGTTAATTAATTACCTCCAAATCCTGGTCGGAGCCTGTTGTCATAACCGTCCAATAGCCTATCTAAAATACGTGTTATATTTTCAGAATAAAAATTTTCATCGTCTGTATAGTTTCCAAAAGCACTTCCTACACTGTAAACAGATATAAAAACTGTATAAGCTTAAAAAAACCACTTGTAAAACATTTAATTTTTGGATAGTTAGACACAGCAATATATGGTTTTATTTTAAAAGGATGTATTTAATATTATACATTATATATTTAAAAAAGTTTAGCTACTAACCATACAGAGATATGTATCCATAAGATCAGCCAAGCCATGCCTCAACACTGATAGAAAGTCCGATAAAATCTCTTTGCCTAGTTACCCTTGGTAAGTTTTACATGCCATATTATTTTCAGTAATCCGGCTGGATTTCAAAGCAAAACTGCGTAGTGCAGATGGAGGTTTTTCTTCCCCTTTTTGCTCTTTGATTTCTCTATCACGGTTAAGACTCATCTGACTTGTTCTGCTCAGGGAATTAGAGTTTGAAGGGACAGTGCACGGTTGGAGAGCATTGACAATAATCGAATAAGGCATTATGGGAGATTAGAAGGAAGAAATCCACAGCTAGTTTTGGCATAGAATTAACAGGAACCCGTTAGGAAATCTGTAAAAGCCATGATATCTCGCTGATATCAAAATGGGCTGTGCTCATTTTTTTCTATTTAAATATACAATTTGAGTAAAATATTACATATCTATAATAAAATATTTTGCAATTAGAAGTTTTTATGTCTGACCTTTTCAAAGAGATTTAAATGTTATATGACACACTAGCCAATATACTTAATTTAAGGGTTGTATGTTTCTTTTATGAAATAAAACTAGAAATAGTGGAGTGATTAGCATTTTTCTTTCACACTAAGTCTCTAAAAACATATTTAATGTTAGCTATTCACCCTAACTAATGTTGTATAAAATGATTTAAACCTACTTCAATTACATACTTCTGTCAATTATTATGTCTGTGTGTCATGACGCGTACTGCTTGATAAATGAGTACTGGATCATTAGCTATTATATAGTTCACTGGCTGGGTTACTACATGAAGCCCTTAGGAAGATCAGGAAAAGGCTTAAAGACTGTGTTCATTTGAATAAATTAATGATACAAGAAGCAGGCCATTTGTGCTGACTTTTACGTAAATCACTTGTAATATACAAAATAATACACAGACACAAGAAATTAGTATCAGTATTACATTGTTCATTATGTTATGATGCTATAAAACAGACTATCACTACAGACATTACTATGACCTTGTGTGCACCTAAAAATATTAATTTAACAAGCTTAATTTGTTAAATGGTTTGTTTAAAATATAGTTGATGCGACTAAAAGTAAATCTAAAAGGCAAAAGTTAAATAGTGTATTTAAAAAATACATATTAATCAATTTCAAATAGATGTTATTATGACTTGTAACATGATTTGATGTATGATTGTAACAGGCTTTGAACCATAATCATATAATAAAATAAAATATATTTGGCTTATTAGGTATATATTAGCTTAAAATATAGTAGAGGCCACTCAAAGTAAATTTAAAGGCAATATTTAGAAAGTATATTTAAAAAATAAACCTAATAATTGTATACTTACTACTTCATAATTTTTAAGATAATAAATATCTATATGATGTATATATATCAAAGTGCATTCCAACACTGAGGCTTGTATTGAATATATATATTTTGAATTAAATACACACGTAAATATTTTCTTAGTATTTTTATTGTATATTATTTTTTAAGAGATATAAAAAATCTTACAATCACAATCAAATCAAAGTAGAAACCAACAAATGTTGAAAATCAATAAATGATCAATAAAATACAAGTAAGTATTCAATAATCATTCATACATCATTCATACACGGAGGGCAAGGGTGGAACCATGACTAAAACCTAGGAGTGCAAATATCCCTAATTTGTTCTAATTGGCCTTTAACTAGATAAAATCCCATTTGTATTTTATACAAAATAATGATGGGAGAGCTAAATAGAGATAAAGGAAACTATTTAAATTTCATTTTTTTTCCTTTATCTCTATGTAGCGCTCCCACTATTATTCTGTATTCCATTTTTTGTATGTGTTGGGGAACCCCATTTTGGTGTTTTTTTGATAGCTGATTTGTATCGTGGTGTAATCTTTATACATCTCAACTGTTTTAGCATTTGTATTTCATATTGATCATTAATTAGAATACAGACTTCCAATCATTGTATGAAACTAAGTATTTTCCAATTTCTAGCGGTACAGATCAAGCTTCTCTAAAATCTGTTACATGGTGGTAAGTCTGTGTGGGAGAGAAACATACCAGGAGAGACAGATTTCAAAGGGAAATAGAGATTTTAGATGATTAGATAATTCCTATTTTGAGTAAAGAACTTCACATTCCCACTAAATGTGGGAGATGGAATCTTTCGGTTCCAAACATTTCCAACAATAGTCTGGATTATAACAGTTAATTATATGTAGTCTGGTAGGGACGGTAGACCACTGGTAAATCATCTTATAGTGAAGTTCTAGTAAATTAATAGAATGAATATTTTGTTTAACCAAGTTTAAACCCTGAATCCAATTATCTAGGGAAGGGGTCTTATCTAAATACTCCAAATTTAGCATAAGAACTTCTATTTAATCAATCAATAATTAAACCTTGTCAGAGATATAGAAATGTGTTTATTTTTTATGGATGTTATGGGATTTATCTAAAACATGATTGTATACTATATTATTTTTTTAACAGCCAAGAGATTTTTAATTTCCAAATATGAGATTTGTCTGTAGTAGTTACGACTAACGTACTTAGAATTTGAGGAAATACGTAAATTTCATTTTATATAATATATCTAACAAAGCTAAGAGTTCCAGTTTTTTGAATCAACATATTTTATGTTGTATTTCAATCAGACAGGATTCTATTAAATGCATCAACTTTTTTAAGACCATGTATAGTCATTAAAACATCATATTTAAATGGACTGAGTAAACAACCAATTTCTCCTTATACCTGGGTGACATATAGTAGTGAGAATAAGATCAGTTCCACAAAAGTGTGGAAATGGAGTCTTTGATGGCCCCCAATTTGGCCAACGTGTATATTTCCAATATATATTTCTTTCTGATTCTGGTAAGCCATTTTGGAATTTGATAGCAGGGTGGTATATGTTTTTTAACCCTTTTTTGGAAACATTTTAGTTGTTTTACCGACACAAATTATACATTGTTCAGAATAAGAAAGGCTTTCTTTAGATATTATTTTGCCATATCATAATTTACTACAAAAAAAATTGATGAAAAATTGAAAAAAAATTTTACTTAAAAAATATTTTACACATCTACAAAAGCTAATGAAAAAACCTTTAACAGATTTCATTTTTGTCCTGAGTTTAGAAATATTCCATGTGTTTAAGTTGATTTAATTGTTTTTAACTAGTAGCTTGCTTTTTTACTAACCATTGTTTGTTTCAGAATTACCTATAGTGACATTGTATATATATATTTTTATTTTAATACATTCTTGGTGGTGGCAGGTGCTTGGGGTACATGGACAAGCTTTTGAAAGAAGATTGCCATATTATGCCCATTTTTAATATGCTCCTAAAAGTACATATTTTTAAAGGACAGTTTTTATTGCATGGATGGCTCATAATTTATGGGATAGCATCACTTAATGAGCATCTCTCACAGTTGGTTCATTTGTACCTTGCCTTTAAACTTAAATATTTTTTTAACAGGACACTAAACATGGTGGGAGTGCTAAACAAAAGTTAATGAAAATAGAGAAATATTGTCAGGAACTCTAAAAATTACCATTCATACAAACAAAGTTTTAATAAAGATACTGATACATTTAAAAATCCATATCACAGGATACAAAACTAAAAAGCAAATTTGCAATACATCAGATAGAAAACTAAGTAGATACAAAAGTCACAATGATAATGTTAATATGTATTTCCTCTATATTCTGAACGGTGTCTGCATTAAAGAAATAGTACGAAAAAGTACAGGAGACCTGCCGCGTTTCGACGCTTACACAGAATGGGAAGTTATTGATAATATTAAATGAAGTGATGCATATCCAGAGTATCGATTGATTATATGCCGTGAAGTGTTTTTATTTGGTATATTTCACTCTCCTTCCCCTGCTCACCATTTATTTTTTGGATGCCCTATATGGTTTTTTTAAGAATTTATATTTAATATGGCAGTGAGAGGAATGACCCCATTTTTCCTTTTTCTTCCCCATCCGTGGTTTTTCTTATTGTTCCTTCTTTCATCCTCTTTATCCTTAATTTTTGTTGAAGCAAAAATGTTGACAGTCTTCTACCCTCCCACTAACATCAGCACTTGGCTATTTTGTATTTTTGTTTTAGTTACCGCATATCTGTGTGATAAATGTCACATGTTCATAGCATGGTAGTAGGGAATGGTATGAATGATGTGAATATTATCTTGAAACTGGCTATTTTAGATTCAGAATATCGGTCAATGCTAATGACAGAATGGTTTAGAGAAGGTGGAAATATAGGGACAATTGAAGATACTCATGAAATTAAAAATTTGAACTATTAATGCCCGGGAGCTAAATTCCCCACAGAAGAGACCATAAAAGATGTTGATTAATAATATAATTGATGTTTGTTTTGTGCCTGAGACCCATCGGGATAAGGTAGGTTTTGGAAATTATATAAATATCCATTAATCATATCTCCTCTTTAGAAGATAAAAATGAAATTGGTGGGGTAATATATCATGAAATTTGAATACATACATCATAAATCAGATGAAAGTGGCAGATACACAATGCTCTGAAAATTAGATGATATCATTTATCAACTATAATTTTGTATGTATTTTTGAACAAATTTCTCAAAGGAATACTTTTTGTTGCAAGAGATATGAATTGTTTTGCAGATGTGGGATTCGATAAAAGTTTTACAAAAGTTTGGACGATAGACTACAAATTGAAAAAATTGGCCTTAGTCTTTTCTAAATTTTTATTTGAAACTCAGTGGTTTGTTATCTGGACCAATGTTCATTATGCCTATTCTAAGATGTATGTTTTTGTTTTGTTTTTTATAAAAACGTATCCCCTTAAAAATTGTTTCACCTCCAGAATTGGAAATATCACTTGGATAGTTTGTGCCCCACTATATTTTGAATATTAATAATAATCCACAATATAGTTTTAGACCTAATTCAAAGCTTTAAAGAGTAGTCACTGACTTCTGAATATCTTAGAGAAGATTTGACTAGAAAAGTTAAAAAAAACTTCTTAGATGTAAATAATAATAACATGGTTAATAATGTAACCCTTCAGTGTGCACTGGAATCTGTCATCATGGAATATCTAATCCAAATTGGCACTTATCTTAAGAAAAAGAGAGTTGAAACACTAACAGATCATTATATCTTGTTGGCTAAAAATAAAAGTTTAACCAGATGAATCCATCTCCCTAACTATCTAATAAAAATAATAAAGCTAGGTTGAATGATAAGGTAAGCAAGGCAATTTCTTTATTGATACAAAAATGGTATCACATTAATAATCGAGTTATAAAGCTCTGACTGACGAAGTAAAGCACAGAAATGAAAAAAATATGATTAAGAAAATGATAGTTAAAAATAATTCTTATTATCACATTTGCAAATCAGTGAGGCTTCTTCTAGGAGTGACTATAGCCAGGGCCACTTTAAGACTCTAGTGGGCCCTGGGCAAAGTCTTTAGCAGTGGGCCCCCCTCAACTCAATTTTTCTAAAGTTGTATTGTAAAAAACTGTATGTAAATGTAAACTTTTTAATATTACATGCAACTATTATCATATCAAATTAAACTATTTGTGTATGTAATAAAAATGTTATTGAAAAATTGCATTTATTGTTTTATTCCATTTTTTCTGCACCCACGTTGCACCTAAAGGACTTAACACAGCACCATACAGTATCCACAGCACTTGACATTCACCTAAATTGCACCCACAGCACTTGGCTTGCACTAATATTGCACCCACACAATTTGGAATGCCAAAGTGTCAGTTTGCTCCACCGAACATACCACAGTTATCCCAGTTGTTATATGCTATGACGATAGAGCCATAAGTAGCTTTAGTTAGGTCATCAGATAAGGTGAGAGGTATATCTACCAACTCTCACATCCATAAAATCACACGGTATGTCAATGACATATTTCTTACCTCAACTTCCCTTTCAATGTCTATTTCTACTGGTTTATCTGTTTTTCGTGAAGCTATTCCAATTATAGGCTGAACATGAATAAAACACAGGTGATATTTATATCCCCAGAGCAATTAAAATGTCCGGAATTTACTTATCATTTTGTTTGGTCAAAGCGCGTGTTCAATCACCTGGGTATCAAAATGTTTGATTTAAAACAAACACTAAGTGCTTATTACTCAGATTTGATCTGAATAATCAACTGCAGGAATGGAATGGTTTAGAAGTGTCCTGGCTTGGATTGATAAATTATTTTAAAGCTTATCTTGTTCTCATTTTTATTAAATCTTTTCAAAGTGTGTCCTTTGCGTGTCTCTCATATGACATTGAATCAATTGATTATTATATTTTGGCTTATGTCTGGCAATCTAAGAAACCAAGAATATGAAGAAGTATATTAAAACAAAATTTAAATCAAGCTGGATTAGGGTTTCTTCTTAGTTGTAGCAGGATCTGAGTTACCAAAATTCCAGAACAGACACCTATCATATCCCTCTCTTTTCAAGAGAGTATCCCAACAAGAAACAGAGATTTGTAGTCACAAATTGTATGTATTCTTGTTGTCCTCAGTACAACAAGCTTGATGGAAAGAGAGCCAAATAAACAGATGTTTCTGGTTTCTTATGATGTAGCTGTAACTGAAATTTATAGCTAACTGTAACTAGAATACCTCTCTATTATATAGTCTACTTATCAGTGCCCTAAAGTAAGTTAATAGGCTTGTATTTATGTTACAAACGTAACATTCTCTGATTCTAATTTAGCTGATAGAAGGCATATCATAAAAGGAAAGCATTTATTTTACATATTCTAATTTAGAAAGAGAGAAATTAGTTGTACTAGGTATTTATATAAGCATGATTCTAGAATGATTGGCATAGTCAGGTGTGACCCTTGACCTGCTACATTCCTTATGAGAAAATAAACCCAAAGCTAATCTAACTCTCCGCTGAACTAGAAATGAATCCTTAAATCATACTATATTAATTCTGCATCACCTGATTTATATAAGTTCCATGAAGCGTGTATGTTCTCTCCGTTCTTAAATTGGGATGTTAAACGTGAATTAAATTTGGGAAGGTATATCTACTAGCCATTAGCAACCCATTTTTTTTGGGGGGGGGGGGGGGGGAATAAAACCACCTATCATACTATGATCAAATATATCCAGTTCAGTGATGGTTTCACTATTCTTTAAAAAAAAATAAAGATTAAGGCAGCTAGATATTTTTATTACTCCTTCTAAGCCCTGGTGATACATGACGTACATATATGTCCTGTATTTCCCTGCAGTTAGCGCATGTGTATGCAAATATGTTATTTGTTTAAACAAATGGTGTTCCACGCACTACAGAAAGGGTTGGAATGATTTATGGACTAAAACTAGAAAAGTGATATACTGTATTAAGTTACGTAAAACATTTTACAAAGTATTGCATGGTTCCCTCTCAAATTCACAGATTCCAACACATTTGATCATTGCATAACCTTACTGAGTGGAACATGTAAGCAGTAAAATAATTTTTTTGCTCTCCAGTCACCACATCAGTGATCACAAACATCCTTTACTCTACCAATTTGCTAAATGAATAGGAAATAAAAACTGACTTACTAGGGAAGTATATTTAAAGTGCCACTGCTTGACGTGATAGCAGCATTTGTATATGTTTAAAAGAAGAGTGGAAACTGAAATCCACTTAACACATGTAGAAAAATGATCTGGTGATTCAGCTTGGAGGAAAAAAATCAGTATACGTATTTTTGTTTGTGTCTTACTGCAAGGAAATTGCCCAGGCTTCACACCAGAAAAATACACACAAATGATACTAAGAATATCAGTATCAATTATACATATTTATTATCACAAAAACTACTACCAGATCACAGACCTCAACGGCCTTCTACTACACCACCAGTGTGCAGAACCCTGATGATAACCAATAAGGTAGGGGTAAGTTAAGGGCAAACAGGGATAAATAGGGATTTTACATGTTCAACAACAACAGCAAAATTATGAAAGGAGTTGAACTTGATGGACTTAAATTAATGTAATCACTAAACTGGAAACTAAGGTAGCAGATTTGGAGTACCGTTCACATCGACAGAATTTGAAAATCCGTGGTATTCCGGAAGATATCACTGACCTAACCACCTACGTGGAAGAATTTGTATCTGTCTACATAGATCCCAAACTAATCTACCACTATGCAGTAGAAAGTGCACATAGACTTCCAAAACCTGCAGCTATGCTACAGTCAAAAGATCCAAGAGACGTGATAGTTCGCCTCTGCAATTCCAGACTGAAGGAAGACTTACTCAGAGAACACCGAAAGAACCGTTCAAAACTACCGAAATTCGCAAATCTCCCCCTATATGCAGGCTAATCCTTTTTCACTAGACAATCTAGGCAAAGATATTCAGATTCAACCACTTGTCTAAGAGAACAAGGAATTCATTACTCCTGGGGGTTCCCAACTAAATTAAGGATTATGTATCAAGATAAAGTTTACACATGTTTCGACCCACAGCAAGCCAGAGACAAACTCTCCTTGTGGGGCCTAAAGAAGTCCTGAAGTTAATGGGTGGACAGTAACACCAATGTCTGCTTTTCTACTGGTTTCGTTTTTTGCCCCTGTCCCCTTGCTCTTTTTTTCTCTGATTATATTTGAAAGCACATGTTAGTACACGAGAGGAATGTATCAGAAAACCAACACAATCACTGTAAATTATGTACACCCGAGGCAATTAACGGCACCCACTAGAGAGCCAGACATTGTATAAATGACCACTTTGAGACCCAGAATTGATTCAAAATATATAGTTGAAATTTCCCAAGCATACTGACTAAATTAGAACTTTACAGTAATATAAATAAAAATTAATTACATAGGCAAACTCAATAGCCCCTTCTAAATTGCAGGAGGATAAGTAAATCTAGATAAGTAATGTAAGGCTCAAGATTACTATTCCACGATAGGCAATGGGTGGGAGAGAGCAAGATTGATGAGATAAAGCTATCGGATCCTTAGGAGGCAACGTTACGAACAAAGTGGAGGATATCTACACCTTCTTTAACATTAATTCTAATCATCATGAACTATAAAACCACATAAAAATTGATTCAAAATTTTTATAATACATTTTTAGTTTTGTTTTTTCTTCCCCTCCTCCCGACGTAGTAAGGGTTAATAATGATTTTAAAATTATGAGTTTATAATTATGTAAAATTGAATTTAAGAATATTATAATAGTTGAAGTTGAGTGAGATGTAATTATAAATAATTTAAGTACGAACACGTTATAAGGATAGTAATGTAGTCACGTAAACCCCCCCCCCCCCTTTTTTTTTTTCTTTATTATTCTCTCCCCCTCCTTCAGACATTTATATGAAGTAAGGGTTAATAATGATTTTAAAATTATGAGTTAATAATCATTTAAAATTTAAGTTAAGAATATTATAATAGATGAAGTTGAGTGAGATGTATATTTTTCTATTTAACCACAGATAAATTAGCCTTCACGACTATGATGGAGATAGTTCCCCCGTGGTCGAGAATGAGTAGGCATGAGCAATATATGTGTATGAAAGTTAGTGTGAATGTTGAGGGGTTGGAGGTGGTGGGAGGGGTTCTGGTTGGATCCTATCCCAAAAAGACAAAACATTCCATGTCCCTTAAATTAATGTCGATTAATTCCCAGGGCTTGAATTCACCGTACAAACGTTCTTTTTTGTACGACACATTGGAGGAGGTGGATGTGGATGTTGCGTTTATTCAAGAGACGCACTGGAAACAAGATACCAAATCTCTATGGAGATACCATAAATACTCAACTCTATACTCCTCTTCCCTACCTAATAAAAAAAGAGGGGTAGCTATAATCATAGCCTCTAGAAATAAATTCGAATACTGCCATCATGAGGTGGACCAAGAAGGCAGGGGAGTGATAGTGATTTGTAAATTAAATGATATATTATACACATTTGTAAATATTAATGCACCATCTGACAGGCCCGTTGGTTTTATCAATTCCACTATGGCAGCCACAGACAGACTGGGACGAGGCATGGTAATAATAGGAGGTGATATCAATACAATAGCTAATATTGATCTGGACAGAAAGGCCACTAGAACTGGTAGCTAGAATCATGGCTTAGAAGACAGAGAAGTATGAATCTCCCAGAACTGTATGCCAAGCTGGCGCCAATTGAGAGAGAGCATAAGAGGAATCCAACTAAAGAGGGTTCGGAACAAATACAAAAAATCAAATAATCCAAAGACTTAAAACCAACACTCTTTTAGCACTTACCTGCCTAAAAAACAAATGGTACTATAGCAATAACCATGTGGGGAAAGATCTCACTAGGAAAATCAAAATGCAAAATGCCGCAAATAGGATCAGAAAGATAATATATAAAGATCAAGATTGTATCTCACAAGCACAAATAGCAGAAGCCTTCAGAAAATGTTTTCATACGTAATACAACCTACCTAAGCTGAATTCCTCTACTGAGGATGTCAAAATTTATTTGGAATCCTTAAAATTACCTAAACTCTATAAAGAAAAAATAGACACCTTGAATCTCCCAATTACAACATGTGAAATAAATAATACTTTTAAAGAGTTAAAAAAAGGAAAGGCCCCAGGCCCCGATGAATATACGGCAATATTTTACCAGACCCTAACCCCTGTAATATTACCTGCCTTAGCTAGATTATTTAACAGTATCTCCTTAAATCGAGGATTTCCACCGGAGATGCTAGAGGCCTCAAAAATACCCATACCGAAGCCAGAGAAGGACCCTACATCAGTGTCTAACTACAGACCTATATCTTTAATTAATCTAGACTTTAAAATATTCTTAGAGATTCTGGCCAATAGACTGAAGGGTGTAATGATGGATCTTGTCCACCCGGGTTTATCCCGGGAAGAGCTGGAGTAGATAACACCCGGAGGGTCTTTGGAATATTGGAAGCACTGCATCAGGAGAAGTCTCCAGCTATTATGCTGGCCCTTGATGCAGAAAAAGCTTTTGATAGGGTGAATTGGAGGTTTTTGGCGGAGACCCTTCGGGTGTTCGGTATCGAGGGCAGGGTATTTGAACTTATCGTGGCCTTGTATTCTAACCCAAGAGCAAGGATTGAGGGTCCTTCCCTAGCTTCGGAACTGTTTGATATCAAAAACGGAACTCATCAAGGGTGTCCGCTGTCCCCTCTTCTGTACGCCTTAACAGTGGAGCCATTGGCAGAACAACTGAGACAATCTGAACAACTAAAGGGTATATAGATAGGGGAACAGGGACACATAATAACTTTATACGCGGACGATGTGCTCCTCACCCTCTCGGCTCCCGAATCATCAATTCCGACACTATTCCAATACATAAAGTATAGCTCATTGTCTAATTATAGTTTAAATTTATCTAAGACACAGATTATTCCCTTTTATCTTGAATCTACCCAGTTTGATCTATTGCAGCGATTTAATTAGAGGGAGGAAAGCGAGGAGAACATCGACTACTTGGGAATAAAAATACCGTCTCAGAAAGAGAAGGTGGTCAAAATAAACTACCGTCATTTATATCAGGATTTGCAAAATGAGCTTAAAAAGTGGGTTAAAATCGAGCTAACCTGGATGGGACGTATAAACGTTCTCAAGGCATATATTCTCCCTAAACTGATATATCTTTTCAGAGTAATACCATACAGCGTCCCTACACTAACCCTTAAGAAATTTGAAGTACTGTTTTCTAGGTTTGTGTGGGGAGCTAGGAAGCCTAGAATACCAAATTACACTCTTAAACAATCATTACAAAGAGGCGGTCTAGGCTACCCGGATGTAAGTCAAATCTACGACAGTTGTCAAATAGCTCATATAAATGCCTGGAAACAAGAGAATCACATTAATCCACCCTGGTTAAACATAGAAAAGGTCCAAACTCAATTGCCAGATCTATCTTTACTCCACTGGGTTCCACTGAAGATATTTAAATCCTTGAATATCCCAACAAAAATAATAAAAGATACCATGGTAACATTTCATAGAACTAAGAAATTACTGGGTATTGGAGATGCTCTCTCTAAATCGGCTCCACTGCAAGTAATCTCACTGTGCACCCAAGACCTGAATTTAATCAGTTGGCAGAAGAGGGGAATAGAAAAAGTAGGAGATTTTCTACCGGGATGGCCATCTGATGCAGTTCCCCGAACTGCAATCCAAATTTAACCTATTTTCCTATATCAGAATAAATAATTTTCTTAGAACATATGAACCAGCTGATCAAACAGATTGAGTGGTATTCCTTTTTGGAACAACCCCCACAGAGGAATGCAATCTCTAAGACCTTAAAATTATTTAATTAATTTACCCAAGGTGGAAAAACTAAGGCGATAATACAGTGGGTGACTGACATGGGACTTTCTTTCCCATATGAGGTCTGGTGCACTGCCTGGCAAGATGTTAGGAGGGCGTCTCACTGCATTAATATTCAGGAGCATTATTATAAATTACTGAATAGATGGTATCTTGTCCCTACCCGTGTCTCAAAATACAACCCAGCGGTGAACGACTTATGCTGAAGATGTTCAGAGAAACGGGGTTCCCAACTCCATATTTGGTGGGAGTGCAAAGCTCTGGACAACTACAAAGAAAGGGTGACATACTTGACACCATGTTCTCATACAAAAAAGCTCTAACTCCACATTTGCTCCTCTTCCACGTGGACTTACCTGGCGACCGATATGGCAAGATACTGTGCATTAATGTTCTCCTGGCATTTAAGATTTGCCTGGCCAGATATTGGAGGAGACCTGGGGTTCCATCTTGGAACGAAATCATAGACCAGATTGAATTCCAGGCCTCCTCGGAAAAGTACTTTTATAAGAACATCCCCAAAACGCTGATTAAGTACGAACGAATCTGGCAGGAATGGGCTAATGACCTAATGGAATTTTTCTGATCAGAATATATAAAGACATGAATAAATGCAAGAAGTGGGAACGCATTATTCAGAGCTTATTATTTTAAGCTCTGCATGGAAATAATTACTAAAAGGTTGGAACTGTTACCTACTGTATATGATATGTTATGCACTTTAATTTATGTTTTTTTAATTGTTTATATATTGGAAAACTAATAAATTATCTGTAAAAAAAAAATAATGTTTCTATGTAAATAATGTATATTTTTACTTCTGTACATGGTAATATCTTCTATATGGTAAAAGAAATTAAAAACGTACCATCGTTTCATGATTTAATCCAGGGCATTGCATGTTATAGATTAATTCGTTTAACATTTACCACTACTGTCTGCATAGGTGCTTGCTATATTTTGTTTCTAAAATAACATGTTTTTGTACATGTGATTTGGAAACTACTGTCACCAGCAAACACTTTTTTGACTCCTTAGTGAATATAATTCATTAATAGCCTTCCATCACTATGGGGTATACTTGTTATGTGACTGATTAAAATGAGATACAAATAAGTCAAATTCCTGTTTATTTTCCACTCTAAATGTTCTACCATGTTCTATACACATATTTATTTATGTGACATGCGTGCATATGTGAATCAGTGTGTATGTGATTCTGTGAGTGTCAGAGTAAAGCACACACTAAAACAAGATAAAGCACATACACACAGAATCACATATTCACACACTGTCACATAAATAAATATGTTCCTGTCTCCCGTTCACAAAGTTGTTAAGGACCAAAGCACCATCCAGCGTGATGGGGTTAAGCAAGATGGTTGTCGTCAGCCAGGTCAGCAAAACACAGATTACTAAGATATGGGGTCTTTTACAGTCATTTAATAATACTCTACGAACCTTCACTGACCTTGCCATGGATACTGATGTCCTTGAACACCTTGCTTGCCACCATCATGAGGTGACAGCTGTCACAGGCCCAGAAGACCTTGAGGGGCCAGAGCAGGACCCCTATAAAAAAGTAGAATATCTCCCCATACCAGCCATTGGTCTACAAACAGGTAGCGTTGAGTCTGTGCACTGCTCAGGCACACAGACATGTTTCCATGCCGCCTCTCATGTCCCTTGCATATCTCTGACAGCAGTGTGCTGGGGGTTATGTGAAAGGCCAGTGTTCATACTTCAGAGGGTGCATGGAGTGTGAGAAGCAGCATGGTAGCATGTCTGTGTGAATAAAAAATGCAAAGACACCATGCTGCCTGCCACTAGACACCAGGGAGCTATGGCTGCTGACTGGGGTAAGTTCTAGGTGTGCAATGTTGCTGTGGTACTGGGTCATGTAATTGGTGCACATTGTGGGTGATGGGGCATGTAAGTGATGTGTAATGTGGGTGATGGGGCATGTAAGTGATGTGTAATGTGGGTGATGGGGCATGTCATGGGTGTGCAATGTGGGTGATGGGGCATGCAATAGGTGTGCAAGGTGGGGGTGGGGCATATAATGGGTGTGGAATGTGGGTGATGGGGCATGTCCTTTTTGTTCAATGTGAGTGATGGGGCATGTCCTTGGTTTTCAATGTGGATGATGGGGCATGTAATGGGTGTGCAATGTGGTTGATGGGGCATGTAATGGGTGTGCAATGTGGGTGATGGGGTATGTAATGGGTGTGCAATGTGGGTGATGGGGTATGTAATGGGTGTGCAATGTGGTTGATGGGGCATGTAATGGGTGTGCAATGTGGGTGATGGGGTATGTAATGGGTGTGCAATGTGGGTGATGGGGTATGTCCTGTTGGTTAATAGACATCAAATATAAAAAATATAAAAAAAAATTGATTTGGACATTTTTTATCGTCTAGGTTAAAAAATCTGAGCTGTGTATTTTAGCTGCTGAGGTTCTGTGATACTTTAAGAAAGTAAGATCACATTGTTGATCTCAACCTCATTAAACACCTTTCCTAAAATAAAATGAATTGAGTGACATCTAGAGAAAATGTCTTCATGATGTGAAAATTGCAGCTAGTGACTTCAGTAAAGAAAATGTCTACTAGAGCACCATAATGATGAAAATGAGGATGAAACCTTAGGCAAGCTACAGATTGTTAAAGCAAATATGAAGTCTGAGGTCATCAGTTATGTGGACAAAGTACTCCTTTTTCAAAAAAAAACTTACAAGAACCATTTTTATCAGGAAAATTTTACGCCAGCTTGTTTAAAATAAAGTTAAAATGAGATGTTTCCGATAGTCTGGGATTAGGCATTTCTTATGATTTAAGTCTGATTAACACTTTGGTGACCTATTTTTCCTAAATCTGAAGATCAGATTTCTTTCTGGCATTTGTGCTGTGTGTGTTTAACTGTAATTTCCCTCTTTTCTCAATTCTATATTTTTTTTCAAGGACAAGGTGGGCTTTGTTGTGATACCATATGTTTTAAATTATAAACAATCTAGTATAAAAAATGGTTCTGATGCTTTCGTTTCCAATCTGTTTGAACAGCTGATTCAGACCTGAATTTAGGTATATTGAGTAGCTAAGTTTTGGAGATTTCTTAAATTCGGCTAAGTTGCCCAATCCAAATATATTTTGGGCCAAATTGGTCTATAGTGAGTCAGCTCTTCAATCTCTCTTGCCTCACAAAGAAGTGTTTGATAAAGGGAGTAGAGATGGAGACAAATACAATGTTTTCAAAACATTGAATTTGTCCAGTGAGCCCTGTGATCACTGGGATTGGACATCTCAGCCATCACAAGGTTGTACATGCAACCTTAGATTGGAACATAAATTACTCTAAAGGTCCATGATATTCCCAAATAAATTGACTTTAAAAAAATGCCCCATCATTAGGTAACACAGGATAATCAATTCCATGATTTCAATATTAAATACTTCATACCTCTCCCTTCTACAATTAGCTCACATAAGAGAGGAAGAGGTCCAAGTGCTATAAATAGCACCCTTTGGGTGCTAGATAAATGGGCAATGAAAAACACTGCCTAACCCCCTTGACACCCAAAGAATGCACCCTGTGGATTAAAGATGTGATTAATTGTCCATCATTGATGAGCAACATCCTTGAATCCAGGGCTGGCGCTATCTATAGGGTGCATATTTGCAGGGGACACCCCACAGTCTGTTGCTTTTGAGGAAGAGCCATACGTCTGCCACCTGGACACAGCACTCGGCTAGTATGCCGGCGGCTGCAAGTCCTCCGGCTCCTCCTACACTAACGGACGAGGTCTGGAGGACTAAAGATCATTGGTGCTCCAGCATCAACCTGGGATGCAATCATATGAATCTTATGATTATTGGGCAAATTGGCTGGGGCATTTTAAATGGCAAAATAATACTGGCATATTATTGGGAAAATTGGCTGGGGCATTTTAAATGACAAAATAATACTGGCATATTATTGGGAAAATTGGCTGAGGCTTATTAATTGAAAAATAATACTGGCATATTAAATGGAAAAATAATACTGGCATATTATTGGGCAACTTAGCTGGGGCATATTAATGGCAAAATATTACTGCCATATTATTGGCAAATTGGCTGTGGGTTAATAATGTCAAAATAATGCTGGCATATTATTGGGCAAATTGGCTGTGGGTTATTAATGGGAAAATAATACTGGCATATTATTGGGCAAATTGGCTGTGGCACATTAATGGCAAAAGTAATACTGGCATATTAATGGGCAAAATGGCTGTGGCATATAATGGAAAAATAACACTGGCATATTCATGGCCAAGCTGTGGCATATTTTAATAGGAAAACTGATGTTAATTGGTACCTGACAGTGGCTTATTTTAATTGGCAAAGTGATGCTGTGGCTTGTTCTGCAGGGGCAGTTCTGTTGGACAAAGTGACACTGTAGTATGTTCTGTGACACTGTGGCATGCCAAACTGTGTTGGTGCAATATGAGTTAAGTGCTGTGGGTGCAATATAGGTGCATGGCAAGTGCTGTGGGTACTGTATGGTGCTGTGTTAAGTCCTTTGGGTGCAATGTGGGTGCAGAAAAAGGGAATTAAAACAAGAAATGCAAATTTCAAATAACATTTTACTACATATGCAAATAGTTTAATGTGATATGAAAATATTTGCATATTATATAAAAAAGTTTACATTTACATACAGTTTTTTTACAATGCGACTTTAGAAAAATTGGGTCGAGGGGGGTACACTGCTAAAGACTTTGCCCACGGCCCACTAGGGTCTTAAAGTGGCCCTGTGATGGGGGCATGTGATAGGGACATGTTATGGGGGCATGTAATGTGTATGTAATGGGGTGATGGGGCATGTAATGGGGGTGATGGGGCATTTAATGTGTGTGCATATGGTTGATGGGGCATGTTCTCGGTATGCATCGTGGGTTATGTTATGAGTCATGTCGTGGGTGTGCAACTTTGGGGGGTTGGCAAATATTGTCTGCCTAGGGCAGCACAAAACCAAGATACACCACTGGCTGCACTCCATTACTCCATTGCGAGGACCACATGCCGGGTCCCTCACAGAAGGCTTTGGCCTACACAGTAGGCATGCCCATCTCCTTGCAAGCCATGAGTCCCCAGCAGCTTCACAGGAGCCCACTCATTAATGCTGCATAAATTTTTCTCACAGGCTGCAGGATTTGACCTGATGTTGCATGCTATAGTTTTTATTACCCATGTAACAAGGAGGTATTTATAAATTTAAGGAGCCATCTCCTTTTACAATTAAAGGCAGGAATTTATGTAGGAGAGTTTTATAAACCCTCAGTCTTTGCCTGTGATAGAGCTTTTTTTCTTCAGAATATCATTTTTCTTGTTTGTGATTTAACCATAGATTTAAAAAATTTTATGTTTGCAAGTGCTTAGTAAAAAAAAAAAAATAATGATGATGTAAAGTAACCTTAATTTAGGTTAGTGTCATTATAAGACAATATTTGTTGTTAATCCCTTTGTTTTGTTTGTTCTTGTTGTGATTTCATTTGATTGCCACCTGCCCTTCTCCTTTCTGCCAGTTTTCCTGCCCCATTGTCTAACCATCTGTGTATTACATCTTTGTGCATGTTTCATCTGCAACCTGTTCTTCAGTACTCCTAGCCAGTTCCGCCTGTGTGTATATTTTAACTGAGGCTCAACCACAGGGTACATCTGAAAACATCTGCCTGATGACCTCGTCCCTTCGTGGTTAACTCGTCCTAGATACTGGAGGATTAACAGTACTCACTTTATAAAGACAGGGACATTTTTGCAATCTAGCTATCGATGGCTCTTACAGTTCACTTGTTTGTTCACCACAGTACACTTTTTTTTTTTTTTTTATTGAATAGACCTCAGAGACATATATAGTTGGTGTTAAATATTGGATTGAATAACTACATTAAATAATGTACATTATCATAACATGCTTTAAGGTATGTAAGGCAAAACTGAATAATGTTAAATCCAATTTAAAAACTGTTTACTTTTTTAATCTTGGTTTTCATAGAATTACATACTAATTTAAAAACCAAACCATCTCTTTTGACAGCATTCTTTCAAGCATAAAATGTCATCATGCCACACTGAACAGCTAAATATTTTTATGCTAACCTGTAATTTTAGTCATTAACATTTAGAGTTGTTTATGTTTACTTTAAAAATGAGAGATGGGTTATCCTACAGAAAATGTAATAAATTTAATTTGGAGAAAAGCATTGTTTTTTATTTTGCTATATTAATTATATTATGTAGGAAATATATATTTTTTTTAAATGCATCTATATTGTTTTTTTTCTAAAGCCATACTACAATCATAATTTATATTTTACAAAATTGAAGAGAAAACGTTACACAAAGAAAATCAGATGACTTTATCTTTCTTACTCATAGCTTTCATCCTGTATAGGTTTGAAAACATGTTTATTTTATGTACACCTATCAGCCATAACATTATGACCAATACTGCCTAATACTGTGTAGCACTAGATGATGTATCAGACAGCTGACCAGGGTCAAAATCGGACCCTGATTCAGCAGCCTCAGAAACAGTGCCTAAGCAGTGATCTACAGCAAAGAAGGGGTTAAAAGCTCTTAGAAGAGCCTATCTAGTACTGTAATAAATGACAGTACATAGAAATGAATCACTACAAAAATGCAGACAGCAAAAAATGTGTTGCTGGGCGAGATCACTGCTTATGAAATGATCAATGGCAGGGAATGGGGTTAATACACAGGGAATGGTTTTTATAAAATCCCTTGTGTCTGACAATTTTATAATTTTATTTTAACACTAATACGGATCTGTCTCTCTCCTTCACAAAGTTTTGCTCAGATCAATATTCACAAATATTGATCTGACCAGGCGAATGGCGACGCTCAACCAAGCAATCACCAAACCTCCTTTGCCACTAATTGGCTGTTACTAATTGCTATTCATTCACTCAGATAGCTTAAAAAAAACGTTAAAATAATTTTACTTTACACGTAACCCTCTAGCGAGTGTAATTAACTCTAGTAGTTGTTATAAATTACAGTACAACAAAATTAACCCCTAATAAATGCACAAAAAAACAAGATGTAAGTGATGTGTAAGATCACTGCTTATGCTTATGCAGTGACCAATGGCAGGGAAGGGGTTTAACACAGGGAATGTTTTTTATAAAAGACCTTGGGTCTAAAAAATTTATTTTTTTATTTTTATTGTAACTTATTTTACTTCATTGATCTGTCTCTCTCCCTAACTAAAACACAAGTGAGGAGAGGAAGGCAGATCCAAAGTGGTCAGATCAATATTTTACAAATATTGATTCGACCAGGCAATGGTGATGCTCATCTCTGCACTATAAGGACTAACTTTGGGGACATATTTTTTAACCTGAACTGATGGGTAGCAGTGAGTTATTAGAGTATCCCCATAAGACCCCAGGTTGTTCTCTGGAATTGTTTCCTATTGTAAGAAAACCCAACTTTTGGGCAGAATATTACACCGAAGACTTCTTTATGTTCAGCTAGAGATCAGGTTATCCACTTTATATTGAAATGCACAGCATCACCTTTTTTTGTATTCATGGTTTTATTGTGATTGTGGATTATTACTTGACTGATTGATGTAACTTTAGGATCACTGGAGTGCTAAACCAAGCCTCCTGTTTTTTTTTTTAAACAATTATGCTGTTAAGGTGAATCTGAAAATCACTTATCAGTCTTTGGTATTCTTCACAACAATGTAAGTGTTTATTGGATAATATTTTGAACAAAAACATTTGTCTGGGACCATTCACAACTATGTGCAGTCAAGCTGTCTGCAGAATGGGACCCCAGATACAACTTTCAAACACCATTCATACAGGTGCTGTTTACCACAATATATGCACTTGATGTAGATGTAACAACAACCAACTTTTTCCATAGTCAAACTGCCAAATTTCACTCCTCCGTATACCTTGCTTGGTTATCAAATCAGGTTGCATAATTAACAACGGTGTATAAAATGTTGTTTACGCATTTATAAAGCTCTTATATTTATTCATGGGCATAAGTGAGCAAGCGGTGAGCAAATGCACTTCTTAGTAGGTTTCCACTGTTGTTAATTATGTGACCTGATTTGATAACAGGACAGTATAAATTAGATTAGTGCAACGTTAACTTTATTCCTTTGACAAAGTCCAACATGATGAACTGTGTAAGGAATTGCTACACGTGTTTCCTCGAAGGTTTATCTATTTATTGGCGCTGGTGTTCAAGTTTTTTTAGCAAGAAAGATGCTTGTTCTTCTGGCAATCTGCCATTAATAGTTAACTTTTGCGGAGTTCATGCAGGTTGGATAGCCATTTGTTGGCAGTGACATTCTCCATCTATTTTATCCATTCCGTGCATAAGTCCTTGGCGTGCTACATTGTTGTGGTTACCACATTGCTTCTGCACACCGCTGTGCGTTACCAGTTCCAGATTTTGGATACATTCACAGCCTGCTCATTACCCTGGATACAGGAACCATCTCTGGTCTTCTTCTAATCCTGTTTGGATTTACCATTGAAACAGGGGGCAGTGTTGTTTCATTATAGACAATGTTTCTTGTTTTTACTCCGTTTCTCTGAAGATATTGATGATTGTTGATTTTTGGGTACATTTTATGTAGTAGCGTTACATGTTTTATAGAGTTTGTTATAGAGTGCACTCTACCTATATGTTGCTGATAAATTGAATGTAATTAAATGTTATTGCTATTGCATTTGCTCCCCTGTTATTTTAATTATTTTCATCATGTTACCTTTTACTACAAGAATATTTCTCCAGACCCATCAACATGCTGTTTCCCTAGACTTTACAGCGATAGTTATTTAATGGATATTTTGAAGCTTTGTTAAAATTATTAACATTGCTATGAAACATCCAAAGATATAGGTGACAGAATGAAGAAGGAAGAACTAGTGATTAGTTACAAACGTAACATGTGGGATTCTGAATCACAGATTTATGAATTAATAAGAGGAAAGTGATATAGATGAGGCCAAAAATCAAATGTGTTATACACCGGCAAGCTAAAAGATTTGCTATTCAAAAAGAACGCACTCATGCAGATCATAGTGTATGTCATCTGTACAATTAATATTTTAATATATTTTAATGAACTGTAACTTGGTGAAATTAAATTCTTAAAGGAACCCTACCCTTTACATAAGATGTAACTAGATTACTTGTCCATTTAAAACAAACACATATATAAGATATATGTCACTATGCTACTGTTTTTCTTTCTATGTTTGAATTAATTGCATAAAAAAAGTAAAAATGAAATTGGGTGTCTATCTCCAGCATCCATTTTGAGAATTTTACCCATGATGCAACATTCTCCAAAATCAGCAAGGCTCACTTTACAACTGTGGCCAGAGCCTGCATTATGATGTCATAAGATACACCCCTGCACTCTTACTAGCTCCTGTGTATCATGGTGGAAGGAACTAGGTGGCTGTGTATACTTTTTTTTTTTTTTTTACCTGTCTTTCAACACAAGAGAGAGATAGACCTGATCAAACAGGATCATAACTCCAGCCCCTTGTGATGTAATAGTTACATTACCCTCCCATTCAATGCAAGTCTATGGTCAAAATTCAAACTTATAGACTGCATTCTATGTCCCAAGCCCCAAAGTGAGATACTAGTGCTGTAAAGTCACTGGCGGGTGGCACCCAAAAACACATTATTTCACAAAATGGCGCCCAATCATATTTAATAAAATAAACTCACATAACAAAAACAAAAGGCATATCTGAAATAATAAAACAATGCAAAATAAAAAAAATAAACTGTTTAATTTTTTTGGTGGGAGTGTCCATTTAAAAAGCAAAACCTATAAATTTCTTCATGCTAAATAATGGTTTGATAAAAACTACAAAGATAACACATGATTCCAAACAAGAAATGGTAATATGTATAAAAAATTTCACTGTATGCATATAACAGGATCTATTCCTACACATTGGTTTTTAATGACGTTAGTCATGCAATGTAATTATGGTAGAAATATCCATTTTAAATGTTAGCTGGATATCAATATTGTTATTATTTATTACACAAGCTATCCTCTTACTGGGTGATTCGCTTAAACTGTTGATTTAAAACACAACACAATATTGATCATCACATATACATGATGAGTATACAATGTAAATGGATAACCATCATCTGATTTATCATAAATCAAATATTAGTGTTTTTTATGCTTTAGAATAATATTAATCATGTTCCACAATATTTCACCTACAATGTGTTTATTTATGTATTTTTATTTTTTATATACTTCAGTCTTTATTATGAGAGATAGTTCTTATGTTTTCTCATTTTATACAGATACAAACAACATCAGAATAGAATACATCATACAACATACAATATAGAAGGTAAAAAAACATAATCACAAGATACATATTTCGGATCAGTGGAGGTGGAAAATCTCAGGGTTCAGTGAAATATGTCTCAGTTTATTCTATAACTCGACATTAAACCCGTTAAATTAACGGGCGCTAGAACATATGTGGACATAAGGGGGCAACATAGGGGCAAGCACCCTGGTGAGGGGGGGAGCATTGAGGGCTGCCTCATCTTGATGGGAGTTGTGATCTTCCTGCTGTATTATTGATGCAGCAGGGGGATCACAACTCCCATCAAGATGAGGCAGCCCTCAAGGCTCCCCCCTCGCCAGAGTGCTTGCCCCTATGTTGCCCCCTTATGTCCCCCCCCCCATGTTACTTACCACCTTAGCATGGTGTGAAGGGGGCGGGAAGTGGGTAGCATCGCTCGCGCATGCACAGTCTTTACAAAGTTACAGCTGAGTGATCAGCTGTAACTTTGTGCGCATGCGCAATGAGTAAATTCTCCTGCGATTGCGCAGGAGAATTTGCTCGAGAAATCTGTCAGAACACCTGTTCTGACCAAAGTCTCTGCGCTCCAAGTCCCAACGGCTGTCCGTGGGGCACATGCGCAGTAGCGCAATCCCACGGACACAGGGACTGGACGCAGAGACACTTCTACTTTATTATAGAGGATGCATTACACATTTTCTACTCTAATATGATCAGTTTAAAAATGACCATGTTACTTGTGATCTGTGAAGAATCACTGACAAATACCTACCTATGTAAATATGTAAAATGTACTTGTTCCGCCCACAATTACTTGATTTTTTTATAATTATTATATATTCATGTTTTAATGGAGCTCTAGTTAAGAAAGTAATTTATATTCTCCAATATAGGTATTGAAAACTTGTTTGACCTTTTATATTGAATTATAAATAAATAGATTCTGTTTTAACATTATAGTATACCTTTAAAAACTAAATACTTTAGTACACAGTTCTGAATGCACAGCAACACGATATGCAACATCCTGATACATTTCTGTAAATATGTTTGGCTGCTACCAGTGATCCATGAATATCCTTAGATCTTCTTCAAATCTGATCTACCTACTGTTTTAGGGATGCATGAGATGAAAATTCAATAATCTCTTGGGAGCTCTAGCAAAAACTCAATTATTTTGATACACCTTCCTATTTTCTGATGGGACTTGCTTATACAAATTACAATAATTAGCACTTTTCACTGCACATCCTGAATGATAGAGATTTTAGTCCACGTACCTAAAATTCTGCATTACACCATTGTTTATTTCACTGTGCAAATGGCAGACTGCAAAATGACATACAATGTATACATTAGGCAAATGAATATTGTTGCAAAAGCTTTGCTATTGAAATGTATTCGTATTTGTATTTGTATTTACAATATGTTTTTTATGCACAATATATATGGAACTTTATCGCTATAAGATTATCCTTCAATTAATGTTCAAGCTTTATCACTGCCACATAATGTTTCTATTTTCAGCATTTAATAGTTACACCAATGTTCTATGTTATTATTTATGTATGTTTTTATCAGTTATGTTGTTGTTTTGCATTATTTATATTACAACAAAAATCTGATTTACATGAACTTTGTTTTGTTTTTTGTGGTGGTTTCAGCAGTTGAAAGATTGAATCAAGAGTATTGAAATAGAAATATGTTAATGAGAGGATACAAAGTATCTTACTGAACCATCTCTGTTAGTACAGCAATTTAAGGATGTGGACATCTTGGTTAGAACTTTGGGTCAGATTCAAGATCTGACCCATCGGACTAAATAGATTTTCATAATCACCTGCCTGATTATGAAGAACTCTCAAAAACACAATAATAATCAATATGAAAATTACAACTAAACTACATATATAACATGTAAAAAACATATACATTCATATATGTAGAGCTCCCCATTAAGAAAAAATTCAGCTCATAAATACATATTGTGGTGCAAAACAATTGTAATAAACACTATGCTAAAAATAAATATTAACTCTCAGTAAGTGAAATCCACAGATGTATAACTCCTCCCTTCAACAGCGAGATGATAAAGTGGGACAAAAAAAGAGTGTTGTTAAATAATAGAGATAGTCAAATTCTCAGTAGCATGAAGTGGACAGATGGATTAGACCTCTCTTAAAGGTTCTGAGGACATACTAAACATACAGTGCTCTTCATGGGATGAAAAGGCTGTAGCAAAAAATTGCCTTATGTTTAATTGAAAGATTGTTTCAAGTATAGATGATTTAAAAATAAATTATTTAATGAAAGAATACAAATTGAGTGCATTACTAAGCCTGCTTTACTCCATATAGTTCTCTCAGGGGGCAGACATGTTGCTTAGTATCTTTGGTTCACTCACATTGGTTCAGATGAACAAAGATCTGACCCATCTGACCAAAGATTCTAAACAAAATGTCTGCCTCCTGTTGGAGCTATATAGAGTAAAAATGGCTCAATAGGGTACTTTATTTGAATTATTTCATTAAAACATTTCTACATAAAATTCCTACACTTGATGCCATTTTTCAATTAAAGAGAACTTCATTTTTTGCTACAGTTATCTTGTTGTCCTGTAGAAAGAGATCCTTGTGCCAGATAAAATAACACAGAAAGTAAACACCTTGCAATGAATATTCATAAATGTAAGAAATGAGCACCTATATAGAAAATCAGTTATTGCAAATAAATGTAGCAAGTGCAAAATAACACACCACAAAATATAGCATAGACGAATGAGTGTGGAATGTTTCATCCATTCACTTGGACTTTTTCAAAGACATATATCCAGTCTCTGAAAACTCCCTGATTAATTCAATTCAGCTAAACACCTCCCATCATCCATGTGAAAACAATCAATCGCCAAACAGCTCCTAAAAATGAACTCTCAAAGGTTACATCAATTATATAAATACATTTTAAAAAAGTAAAATTGTATTGGAAGTGAGAGAAATCTTTAAATGCAAAATAAATTCATTAATGTAAGTAAATGACATATATTTTTGGAGTTAATTTTGTGGGAAAAAAACAATACTATATACACTATCTTAATTGTATTGCACTAGTATTAAAAATATCAATGCACACACATATACATTCATATACTAGCATTCTACAAATAGGTTTAATTTAATAAACTGCTCAAAAAATATTTGTTATTGCTGCTGCTATCTTATCAGTATCATTTATTTCACTTACCTGTTCTAAGAAACTATAATAATGATAAAATACATTTAATAATGGGGGCCTTGGCTACCCTGACATTAGAAATATATACAGAAGCTGTCAGATCGCACATATAATTGAATGGAAAAAGGCGATCTCCAATAATCCTCCCTGGTTAAGTATAGAGCAATCACAAACTCATATAGAGGATTTGTCTCAGATTTGCTGGATGCCACAAAAGGCATTCAGGAGGTGGGAGATTTCATCCAAAATAATTAAGGACATTATGGAAACTTTTTACAGAACAAAAAAATCGTTAGGTATCGGTAACACACTTTCAAAACGTGCCCCGATTCAGGTGATTTCCCTCTGTATTCCAGATTTGAATCTGCAATATTGGAGGGATAAAGTAACATAGTAACATAGTAACATAGTAATTTAGGTTGAAAAAAGACACAAGTCCATCAAGTTCAACCCTTCTACCTATCATTACAGCTTTTGATCCAAAAGAAGGCAAAAAACCCCTAAGCAAGCTATTTCGAATTTTGCCTCCTGGGGGAAAAAATTCCTTCTTGACTCCAAGAGGCAATCAGATTTCTCCTTGGATCAATAAGCTCTTTTATTAATGCTTATTCTATTATTAATAGCCCTGTATGTTCTGCTTTGCTAAAAAAACATCCAAACCATTTTTAAATGCATCTATTGTGGTTGCTAGCACTACCTCTCTTGGCAGTGAGTTCCATAACTTTATTGTCCTAACCGTAAAGAATCCCTTCCTTTGCTGTCTATGAAATCTTTGCTCTTCCAGTCTGAGGGGGTGACCTCTTGTTCTTTGTACCTTTCTGTTAATGAACAGGTCACTGGAGAGCTCTTTATATTGGCCCTGCAAATATTTATATAATGTTATCATATCCCCTCTGAGACGCCTTTTTTCTAACGTATATAAATTCAATTTTTTAAGTCTCTCTTCATAACTAAGATCCTCCAAACCCCTTATTAATTTTGTAGCTCTCCTTTGCACTTTTTCTAGTTCCTTAATATCCTTTTTAAGGACTGGTGCCCAGAACTGTACTGCATATTCAAGGTGAGGTCTTACCATTGATTTGTAAAGATGCAAGATGATATCCTCCTCCCGTGAATCTATACCTCGTTTTATACATGCCAATATCTTATTGGCCCTTGCAGCTGCTGACTGGCATTGGGTACTGTTGCCAAGTTTGTTGTCTATAATTATTCCTAAATCCTTTTCATTAGTAGTTTTTCCCAGGGAAAAACCATTTAACGTATATGTTGCTTTGTTATTATTTTTCCCATAATGCATAACTTTACATTTGTCTATATTGAACCTCATTTGCCACTTTACTGCCCAGTCCCCCACTCTGTCCAAATCTTCCTGTAAAGAAAAAACATCAAGATTAGTCTTTATTGCCTTACCTAATTTAGTGTCGTCCGCAAACACGGAGACATGGCTCTCAGCACAATGTGGCAGATCATTAATAAACAAATTAAAAAGAAGAGGGCCCAAAACAGACCCCTGAGGTACTCCGCTTAATACCCTTGTCCAATTTGAGAATTTTCCATTTACAACAACCCTTTGTGTTCTATCTTTTAGCCAATTTTCAATCCACATACACACATTTGCCCCCAAACCTATTTCTCTCAATTTGTAGGGTAACCTTTTGTGTGGAACTGTATCAAATGCTTTCGCAAAATCCAAATAGATCACATCAACTGCCACACCTAGATCTATATTTTTACTGACTTCTTCATAGAATGTTATTAAGTTTGTTTGACAAGACCTGTCTTTCACAAAACCATGTTGACTTTTACTAATTATATTCTGGTTCAAGATGTATTCTTGAGTGTATACCTTTAGCAATCCTTCAAATAGTTTCCCCACTACAGATGTCAAGCTCACTGGCCTATAATTACCTGGCAGAGATTTTGATCCCTTTTTAAATATTGGAATGACATCCGCCTTTCGCCAGTCTGTTGGCACTGTACCTGAACTGAATGAATCCCTAAAGATCATGAATAGTGGCCTGGCCAGAATTATGCTTAACTCTCTAAGTACCCTTGGGTGTATACCATCTGGTCCTGGGGCCTTGTCTATCTTAACAGAGTGTAATTGCTTAAGCACTTTTTCCTGTGTCAGCCAATCCCATGTTTGCGGCGAATGTCCCATAACTTCCTGTAGCAGGGGCTCGTCCATCTGCTCTTCCTTAGTATAAACAGAAGAAAAAAAAGTATTTAAAATGTCTGCTTTCTCTCTGTCCTCACTTACCAAATTTCCCATTTGGGATAACAAGGGCCCAACATTTTCCCTCTTTAGCTTTTTCACATTTATATATTTATAAAACATTTTGGGGTTAGTTTTACTCTCCTTGGCAACCCTTTTCTCATTTTCCAATTTAGCCATTTTAATTGCCTTTTTGCAGTATTAACTGTGTTGGGGACCTATATAGAGATGAGCAGTTAATTCACTTTCCGGACCTACAGCGGATATATAATATTGATACAAGCCAGATTTTTACTTATCTCAGAGTGAAAAGTTTCCTGGCAACTTGCCTTCCCGTGGATCACCCACGGTGGGATGCCTTTTTGGAGAGCCCCTTAGTAAAGAATGCAACGGACAAAATTGTAAAAATATTGGATTCCTTTGCTCAAAGAGGCAAATCCAAGGCAACTCTTCAATGGGAGAAAGACATGGGCCAGACATTCTCGTATGAAGTGTGTACGGTGTACGACGTGGGGGGGAGGCTAGGAGGGCATCCCACTATGTGAACATCCAGGCGCAATTTTATAAGCTAGTAAATAGATGGTATTTAGTACCCACCCGGCTGGCAAAATACAATGCAGATGGGAATGATCTATGCTGGAGATGCCATAAACAGAAGGGCTCTCAGCTCCACATATGGTGGGAGTGTGGGGCCCTGGAATTATATAAAAATAAGTTAAAGTGGGTTTTGTATACGGTATTCTCCCGAAACATAGAAGTAACTACTTGCAGGGTGCTCTTCAACATCGACCTACCATGTAAAGATCAGTATGAAAAAACCTTGTGTATAAATATCTTATTGGCATTTAAAATCTGCCTCTCGAGATATTGGAGGAGGCCCGAGATACCATCCTGGCATTAATTTAGATCCCAGGTTGATTTCCAGGCATCGTCCGAAAAGTATTTTCATAGATCTATCTCAAAGACCTTACCTAAATACAAGAGAATATGGCAAGCGTGGTCCTTGATTGAGTAAAAGAGAGTATGATAACCATGGAGGAGACCAGGCAGCGTCTGGGGAGCCCTGGACGTTTACCAATCTACATAATAGCAGGACTGGTTAAAGATAAAAGTTCGGTGCCTGTGCATCTACCCCAATATATACTGGACAAAATTATAAACGCAATACTTTTGTTTTTTCCCCCATTTTTCATGAGCTGAACTCAAAGATCTAACAGAAATCTGTGTTAGTGAGCACTTCTCCTTTGCCGAGATAATCCATCAACCTCACAGGTGTGGCATATTGTGTATTGCAAAGGTGTGCCTTAGGCTGGCCACAATACAAGGCCACTCTAAAACGTTTATAATTTTGTTCAGTGTATAATCCAAACATGTCTATTTTTATCTAAAGATGTTTATTTATTTTTTTTGTCACATTGCACTAGGATTCACAATAGAAAACACGATCGGAGCTTACAATTAAAAATTCATTTTATATTAGAGGGTAGCATAAACAAGATGTTCTCAAAAAAGTAATTTAGACTTTGTAATCTAAATTACTCTTGCAGAGACTACAATAGAATAAGCAATAATGTCAAATAATTAACTCTCCATGAATTTACGTATGAATAGTATTCAGTAGAAAGTTCCATTTACCTACAGGACTTAATTACACAAGAACATTAACCTATTGTTTTCAAAGTTGATATCTGATATTCTATAAGAAACTTTTTTTTAGAGGATCATATCTAAACCCTGCATCTTGACTTGTAATGTAATTGTGATGTGGCATAATTCATGGAGCAGGTTATGTTATGTGGCAGCACTATGTAGGGAAAACAGTGTCAGGCGGGCTAAGTTTGAGAAATGATTTTGTAGAATGTCATGTGATACTTTGCTTGTGACATACATGTACTTCACTGCGTGTCATTCCATAAAACCAAGATTGAATATCCTATCTCAGAGGTCTCAAACTGTGGTGGATGGCCTACATTTCCCATAATAATCTATAAATTGGGTTCACTTATGCCAAGTGGCCAAACTGTAGATTTTGAGATTTACAATTCCTTTTGAAACCATCTTTAGCCCAGGTAAGCCCCATACATAGAACATCAAGTCAGCCATTATCCCCTTTAACATTCACTTTTGCCTGCAATATTTAACATATTTCCCATATTTTACTTCTGCTCTTGTATCTATTTATCTAAGCTATTTTCTGTGCTTTGGTATATACTTATATATTGTTCTTATTCTTGTACTTTGGTCTGTAAAAATGAATGCAATGTCTTTAACTCTTATTGCAAATCTGCCAAATCACAAAACCTATACACGCTATTGGCCATTTAGTAATTAACCAATGTCTTTTTCCCAAATGTTTTATATTTCATTGGTGAATGAAACCTTATTAATAACTCCATTATTGAAAAAAAACTTTTAACTGTGTTTCATCTCTATATGCTTTTAACCAAATATTGTATGTACCATTTCCCGCTACATTCTGCCCTACTGTATTTAATGTTCTTTATTTTGTAAATATTTTATACATTTGAGTATTGGCCACCATCACACACAGACATCCGTGTCTCTTACATTTGGATTCATTCATTTATATATTCTGCTTTTCTATGTACTGCTGCATCTGTCAGCATTTGTTTTTTTTTATATATGTATACATTTTTATTAGAATTCGACAATTAAACATTTATAACATAAAAAAAAAAAAAGAAAAAAAAAAAAAAAAGAAACTTTTTTTTTTGTCTGCAAACACCACTGTGTCCATAATGTCTGCCTTTAAAAATCCTAATGACTTTTGTTATATAATTCAAAGCAAAAATCTTTACTAAACAAAATGTGATATCAATGCACAGTAATACACTTTCAATTTGAAATGAGAAACGTTAACATGTCTGTGTCTTGCCAAAGAAAATAAAATACCAGCTGATTTGACCTAAATTGCAGGGAGATTAAACGAAAGGTACAGTGAAAGATTTATTTTAGTTAATTGCTAATTCAATATGCTTTCTGTATGGCACTGCCAGTGCAATGGTGGGAGATTACACACTTTGGAAAAGGATTTAATGCAGGCTATTTATTGGACATGGAACATTTTGCAGGTATTGAGCAATTTAAAAACAAAAAAGGATTTCCAGCCACAGAATTTGACCTTTCTTATACACTGTGCAGCATGAGTTTACGCGCAAAAACAAAAGACTTTATTATTTCAATAATGATTGCTTCTGTACTGCATCATACACAATAGGGTTGCTGTAGATTTTCAAATGTACTTTGTCAACTGTAGGTGAAACTGTGGCCTGTTACTAGGGTTGCCACCCAGCTGATATTTTACAGGCTGGTAATTTTTTTTTACTTGAGGCCAATGTGAAAAGGTCTAGTCAATAAAGACTGACTTGGCCTGCCAAAAAAGCTGAATTGCAGATTTTTCTGGAATTTGGCTGGTCAGTATAGCCACTTTTTGACCAGAAATTGATGATTTACGATTATTCTGCTGTATTAGGTTCAGGGAATTTGTCACTGCGAATCCTATGGCTTCGCTCAACTCAGTATCGTAACCAAATACCCTGAAAATAACCTGAACTTGGCTAAAACAGCTGAATTTCAGGCATTTTAATTCTCCAGGCCAACTGCCTCAGGAATCCTACATAAAAACATCTATCCTCCATAAGTCTATGGGGAGGACTTCAGCTTATTTCAGGGCTGCTTTCTGTCTGCACGGAAATCAGCCATGTGGGTGATTTTCATTCAGACAGGGCATGCAGGAAACTCTGAAAAAGAGCCTCAGTACTTCCCATAGGAGTATATGAGAAGGACTATGTCTTATTTCGGAAGGACCTTGACTATTATGGAAATAGCCAAAGTCCTCCCATAGAAGTTGCATGATGGCGGTGAACAATAACTGGGGATGATGCCAACCCATAGCTGACATGACATCAGTAGCATTGTTATACAACTAGAGCTGTTACAGAGGTGTATACAATGATTTATGATAATGTATGTATGTAGGTGTATGTTGCCATTCCCTAAATTTTATTGGGGTGGCAAAGGGGCGTATGTGATATATGTATTTTATATTACATGATGTGATCATTGACAGGATAAATGAACACCTGGAGTAGACTAGAGGGCTCATGGTGGGGCCATCTTAATGTCATTAAATATTATGTCTTGCCTAGATGGATTTATCTATGGAGACTTATTCCACAACCCCTACAAAAAGACTGGTTAAAAAGGATACATCAATCCTTTATCAACTATGTATGGCTAGATAAAAAACCAAGAATAGGAGTCAACACTCTATATAAAAACCTAAAAGAAGGAGGAGTGGGATTCCCAAACATATATAAACATCACAATACTGCCATGATAATGCACTTGTCTAAGTGACTCACAAATTCATCAACAGGTTAGAAGACAAAAAAATAGATAATCTTGGATGCATGTTGTGGGCAGAAGAGAAAGGAGACTAGAGTTTCTAATACCGTATTTGCTCGATTATAAAAAAAATTCAGAAAACTACCCCTCGTCTTACATTCGAGGTCGTCTTATAATCTGACCTCAAATTGAGGTCAGACTATAAGACTGGGATCCAGGTCCCCAGCAGAGCTGCAGAGGACCTGGATCCCCCTCTCTAACAGTAGGGGAAGTCTGCGCGATGAGCGCAGATTCCCCCTGCTGCCGCCCGGCACGACCGCCCGGACTTCTATGAAGAAGCCGGTTACTTCCGTCATAATAGACGGAGGTGGCGGGCAGCATGGAGGATGTCTGCACGTATCGTGCAGACATCCCCCGGCTGCCCCCACTAGCCACCAGGGAAAGAGAACAAGGTGACGGTGGTGGAGGGAGGGAGGGAGGGAGGGAGGGGGGACCAGAGCAACAAGGGCAGGGAGGGGGGGGGCAGAGACAGAGACAAGGGGAGGGAAGGGGGGAAGACACAGAGACAAGGGGAGGGAAGGGGATGGGGGAAGACACAGAGGGAAGGGAAAAGGGGAAGAGAGAGACAAGGGGGGGAGAGAGAGACAAGGGGAGGGAGGGGGGGAAGAGAGAGACAAGGGGAGGGAGGGGGGAAGAGAGCGACAAGGGGAGGGAGGGGGGGCACAGGGGGGAGAGAGAGACAAGGGGAGCGAGGGGGGAGTCAAAGGGAGGGGGATAGCGAGAGAGAGACAACACTAAGGGGGGAGAGAGAGACAAAGTTGGGGGCAAGGGAAAGAGAGAGGCAGCATTGGCACATAAAAGGAAATAAAAACAATAAATGCATTTTTTGATATAATTTTTTTATTAAAAAAGCAATTTACATGTTAATATATACAAGTTGAACTTTTTTCCTATACGGTAGTCTTATATTCAGGCTTTTAGTTTTTTTCCTAAAGGAATATCCAAAGTTTGGGGGGTCGTCTTATAATCAGGGTCGTCATATAATCGAGCAAATATGGTATATACGCTTCAGGAAAAAAGAAAAATTTACAAGGAATAGCCATGACAAATACTCCTATTGGATTCTTAGAACTCAACATACCTGACCTGAAACTCACAGAATGGCACGATAAATAGTTACATAACTTTGGCCAATTATTAGAAGATAAAGACCTAAAATCTTTTCCCCGACTAGAATCAGAGTTCTCTTTATCTAATAGGGATGTTTTTATATACGTCAGTTTTAAGGGATTCATACTAACAGAACTAAAGAAAAACAATAGACAAATGTTAATACAGTTTGATGTAGAACATTTGCCATCAGATAAATAAAATTTGACTAAGATTAAAAAATCGGAAGTATTAAATAAAAATCCCCAAGATAGTATTATCCCAGCCAAAGAAAAATGAAATTACCAAAAATATCACGGTAAAAGAATGGGGCCTAGCCATGACAAACCTGAGCAAAGTGTGCCACTGCTAAAATCTGTTAGAACTGCAATTAAGATAAGTAACATGTAGTGTCTAGTCCCAGACAGGCTGAAGAAGATGTATTGAAACTAGAAATAGATATAGAAACACCCAAACTTGAGAACAATATATTACATCTAAACTGGCCTCGGGTGACTCCCATAAAAGAATATCTATGAATATCTAAGAATGCTATACTCATTGCTGTAAAGATGTTATTAGCCAGACTATGGAGACAAACAAAGAATCCGTCCTTGTGTCACCTCAAAGCTCAAATAGTAATCCAATTGCAGATGGAAAGAAGCCTACTACAGGGGAAAAGCCTATATGGCAGATGAAGCATGGGAAAAGTATGACTAAAAATATGGTTCAGACAATAATAAACTAATAGCCAGCTACTAACGACTATAAAAACAGAGGGATCTATAAGGATAGGAGGAAAAATATAGAAACATATCTTACAACCCGGAAGGACGGAACTAAATAACAAAAAAAAAATAAGAGACGAGAATAGAAAAAGGAAAATAAGAAAAGGAAAAAAAAATAAGGTGCCTTCGAGGTGACTTTGTGTAATACTGGGATAGTTTAATAATGTATGTTTATCTTTTAAGTATGTTATTGTCTGTAGTTTGCACATCCTTTCATAATTGGATCAGCTTGATACTAGCAATGTGATATGTAAACAAATGTTATGTCTTTTTATGTATTTTTCACATGGAAGAAACATTTTTGTATAGGGAAATTATATATTTAATAAACAATTAACTCACAAAAAAAACTATTACCATGCCAATGAAAAATGTATTTCTATAGGTTGAGTATCACTTATCCAATTAATTTCAGATAATGGATCATTTTCACCAGAAAGATATATTAAAGCCTCTCAGCACTCATAAAATACAGTAGTATCAATGCAAATACAGTTTAGAGCAAATCATTTTAATACGTGCCACTGTATTATTCTTTGTGGGCATGGGGGAATCTGAGCATGCACAGGCTATATCACATAGCATACAAGGCTAAATCACAGGTTAAGGGGGCTGGATACTGGATAAATTGTTATGCACTTGCTTTCTGACAGGTGTGTGTGGAATTTGCAGCTTTTGGCAAAATGTCAAAAAACATTTTTGATAAAGGATACATCCAACGGATTTCTGGATATGATATACTCAACCTGTAATCATTTTATTAAAGTAAACCATATATATTACCATAATATTATATATTATTTTATATTAACATTATTTAATTTCAGGAGGACTTTGGCTATTTTTTCAATGGCTCCGAAATAAGCCTCATCCTCCAAATTGAGGACTTTGGCTTATTTTAGAATGACCTCTGCTGTCACGGAACTAGTTAAAACCTCTGAAGTTGTACTCCGAAGACGTTTTCTGAACTTTCGCAACGGAACTCCAAATTATTTTGGGACCAGTTTCAGGAATAACACCCATACAAAACTAAAATAATGAATTTTGTTTTAATTCGTTCGGAAATTTAAAAAAAAGTACTGGAAACCAAGTCTAGTTTTTATATTCCAGCCTGATGATACCGCCCTATATAATGCTAATCAAGTGTTGTTTCACGAAGAGCAGAAAACAGTTAAATGTCTTCCATGGTCTCCCCAATCACCTGATTTAAACATTTGTGAACATTTAAACATGTGTGTAAATGTATAGAGAACATTATCAATGGTTTAAAGTGTTACTGCCCAGGTGGAGTCTAGTGGGGTTAGACTCCACGCAAACAAGCCAGGACAACACAAAAATTCAGCCTTCTAAATTTGAATTTGTTATTTTAGTAAATAGACCATGTTATTGCTTCAAACAATATGCCCTGCTGATAATCTTGTTAACTTTACCTTTAATTGTATCCAGTATCACAAAATCAGCTGTTTTCCTTCAAATTCTCTAACAGTCAAAAACACAAAACTGATTTTCTAATGTAACCAAATGAAAACAATCCAATTTCATTTTCATTTCAATATAGATATAAATTAATAGTAACAACTCAGCAGTTAATGCAAGCTCAGTAGAAAAATTGGCAGACAAATGAATTATCGCTGTTAGCTTACTACAAAGGTAGGTGGTGAAAACTGATCTTCAAAGCATTAATGCTGTTTGCACCTATTGTTAATGTAAAATGGTTGTCTGTTCACCTATCAAATTTGTAATCAACATCTGAATTAGTGTTTTATTAATTACTATTCAAAATCAGAATCTGCCAGCAAATGTACAAATTAATAAATCTGAGTTAAATTGATTCTTTACTGGAAGAAAAAAATAGAAACCACCCAAAATAAAAATGAGCTCTGTGAAAATAATAGTTATTTGCACTTCACTGATATTAACTTGTATAAAAAACTGAATAGAAATACTTGATTTTTGGGTGTTTTTCTACCTTTCTACTGGTAATTGTATACTTCTTGTTCAAGAATATTATCTTTCTTTATATGACCCCTTCTTAAAGTAACTCTATACATTATTTACACATTCTAGCTTAACAGATTATTATTATTATTATTATTATTATTATTTATTATTATTATTATTATCATCATTATTATCATCGTTATCTAACAATGTTATAAGGAAGTTAGCTTTAACCAAACTTTGAAGATATGGCAGTTTTCGAGTGTGGAATTGATAATCTTGGAATTATATCATAATACTTTAGTTGCTAATAAAGAAAGCAGATGTTTCCATTCTGAAAATTAGAATTTGCTGTTTGTTTTTTTAAAGTTTAACATTTTTTTATTTAGATGAATTACATACAAATATAGTTATGCAAAGAAACACAAATAGACACATATATGACAAATTAACATGAATTGATACAATCACAATAAAACAATATGCGTGTCACAAAATGGATTTGGAGATCCACTTGGGGGGTTCTTGGAGGTTCTTGGAGATGCCTGAGGGCCAAACACCTCCCTTTAGATTATGTGCCCTGTCTTATGTGTTATAACTTTATACTTTCATTTTGTTATTTAGTCAGATTATGTTAGTATATTTGTGTGAGTAGGCCACTCTGAAGGATTACAATGTGTCATTGAGAATAACTGATAGTTTACTCCAACATCCATTGTTCTGTTTTAACTGAATTTACTGTTAAACTGATTATGATGTGGTTTTCTATATCTGTAGCAATGCTGGTTTATGTTGTATTGTATGTTAACAGATTGGTTGAGTTATGTTAACTTGATTGTGCCTGTATATTAAATTCTGTTTTCAGTTCCAATAAAGTTGTTGTTCATTCTTGCTGTATTTGGGTGCAAAGAGCAAGGTTCCAGAAAGACTTGCTGGGTGGATGCTGAGCTTTAATCTCTGGCTAAGGAGGTGATTTCACACAACGGACAGAGGTGCTACCGGCCTGGGGTAGCTGTTCTGTTACAATGCTATATTCACAATTTTCTGTAAATAGGAAGAGGTACAGGAAAAGAAGAAGACAATAGCAATACATTTTTCTGGTCTAATGTTGGGTGTATCCAGTTCCACAAATAGTACAAAATAGGCTAGATGATATACAAAAAAAAATACTCTTTAACATGTAATAGAAATTCACCCACAGGTTACCATACTATTTTTCTCATTACCATTGCCTTAGTGTCTTTAAATAATATTTAAATAGTTATATCTTCTTCTAGTATTTTTCTCTTTTTCCCCCTTTCTTTTCCTTTCTTTGTTCCCTTCCTTACTTTGACAGTGGAATCTAAATTAATAAAAGGAATGTTGAATATACAGACTCGTGCTTGTGTTATTCATGAATACCAGAAGAAAATAAAAAAAAAGAAACAATAGTTCTCTCTCTGTGGCGTCCTCGGCCCTGGGTGTGTGGGTGAAAATCAGGACTGAGGGAGCAGGGTCCCATCGGGTAAAAGAAAGGAATGGTATCCTGAGTATATAATTATGTTTAACCAGATCATAATTATGGGGGAGAGTATCCATTAGATAGGTGGAAATTGGTAACATTGTGAATACCATATATACCAAATATACACCATATTTTGTTACATAGATAGTATTGGTGGTTGGTTTTAAAGAGGCCTTCTTCAATAGAAAGTTGATATTCCAATTGCACATTACAGGGCCTTTCTGTTTCCATTTTTTAGCTAAACAAAGTTTTGTGGCCAATAACAGATGAATTACCAAGAATCTAGTTTCCTTATTACACCTGGGTAGCTCCATATAGAACAGAAAAGGATGCACCTTAAATGATCACATAGAAGGAATTAAATTAATAAGAAGTGATTAAAAAGCTGTTAAGGTTATCTTGAGAGCTGGACAGGCCCTCCACATATGGAGCATGGTGCCCTCCTCTACTTCACATTTCCAGAAAAGTTTCAAGTTTATAGAGGAAAATGTACTCATTTTAGTGGTATCATTCTGTGGGGTTTATTGTTGGACTAATTTGTGTCTTAGTTACATTTGTATTTTGTATGTTTTTTCTCTATACAGGGTCAATTGTGTCCCCCTCCCTCTCATTTCTCTATTTTATTTCTGACTTTGTCTCTCTGGCTGAGAACGGCAACTGCGGTCGCATTAACTGTGTTACAGTGGCCATTTTTGGCATTAGACTTTCGTCCATTGCGTCTGTGTTTCTCCAGCATCTTTCGTCTCGCAACTTTTCCCTACCACGCTTTCGTCTTTATTCAACTTTCACCTAATTCGGATTTTGGTTCATTCCAAATTGCAATGATTTAGGCAGGAGTTTTGTCCGCCTCCTTTACTCCTGCCCATTAACTTTGTCTCCCAGTGCCATTTCTCACAGTCTGAACTCTATCTGGTACATGGTGACGAGTTTGCTGATTTTCAGTTGTTCTACCTTGGCTCTCAGGGGTAAATATTGTCCACTCCATCATCCTTGACACTGACACTGGTGATGAGGGTAACTCCCCTTCCCAGAAACGTTGTCTCAATAAAAATATTGATAAGGGTGATGAGGCCCAGGAGGATTTTATTAATTTGGAGGAATTTCATAGCCTTTGTCAGGTCCGTGCTCCGGTCCCACGCCGCTTACCTCCAACATTCGCTAAAGGCACTGTTAATGTCCCCCGCTGTCAGCTGCTCCATGCAGTGCGTACCCGACAATGGAAATTAGCGCATGCGCGTCAAAACACGCTGTCACTAGTATCACGGGCGTCGCTATGGAAACGGGAAGCGTGGGCGCATTACACACGTCACGGAGGCGGGGCTACAGCCCTTTAAAACACCAACGCGTGAAACTCAAAATTGCTTGATGATTGACAAGCTTCACTCTCGTTGTGTGACCCCCGTTTCTCCGTTTGTGGCTATCGACCAAATTTTTGATCTCCTGATTCCTGACCCGGCTTGCTCCTCGTTTATTCTGCCTCTCTGTACTCCTGACCCTGGCTATCTGTTACTGGACTCTCCTGCTCTCTGGACTCCCTGATATTGGCTTACCTACTCGATTACCCTATTTGCTTGCTCCCTCGATTTGGACTACCTCTGCAGTGCTGTATGTTCCACCAGTATCCTGTTTACATCCATTGGACCACACCTGGTGCTCGTGCCCGATACCACAGGTAGTACCTGCCACTTCTAAGACCCTCAGGATCTGTGGTTTCAGGCAAGGGCGCTTAACTTCTGCTATTGCGGATCCCCTGCTTCTGAACCACGGTACGTCTGCTTGGCTTCCTGACAGCCTTCTTCATGCCACTATGGCAATGTTTGTATCACACGCCATGAAGTCAGCGATGGGAGTTATGACCTCCACAATCGCCCAAACAATTTCATCTGCACTCATGGCATCTCAGGCCTCTACCCCACATATGGTAGTTCCCCCAGGGACACAGACTTCACCAACCCTTCCACACCGCAAGGCTTCGAAAAAAAAACTCATAATATTGTGTGCCATGCCTCCAAACCTAGCATGAAGGGCACCTCATGGTAAGCCCAGAGCTTGTGCTTAGAAAAAGGTGAGAGTCGCTAATGATACCTCACACTCTGAGTCTGAAATAGAGGAGGCTGATGGATTCTCAGATAAACCTGAGACAGACAATTCATCTGGCAACTACCCCAGTTTTCCCCATAATGCTCGTTTATGCCCCATGTCTCAAAGCTTATGAGCTACGAACCGCAGGCCATAGAGACCCCACACACTCAGGTTTGTTCTTATCCTTACGCAAACCTCACTTACCTGTTTCCACAATGACTCTGGCAAGATGGGTTAAGTGGGTCCTTCGTGGAACAGGGATTGATGACATGTTATAACTCCACTCCTTCTTTTGGATTTCGTTCCTGGACTATGGTTTCAGTTGATTTTTTCATTATTTGTAGAGATTGGATACTTCTGGACTTTTCTGTGGTTTTTCGATAATTACAAAAAAGGAGGAAGTGGTTCTGATGTTATTGGGTTTTTATAGGGAAGGGAGGGTTTATTATGGATGTTCTGATTGGTTCTTTTTCTTGTAAAGTTTTCATTTGCTGCTGAGGGAATAAAGAAGGACATATTGCATAATACTCAGCTCTGTGTCCTTATAAATTATGAATTTACATCATAATAATAGTAAAATCTAAGAATTTTCCCTTTGAGTTTTTTTTCATGCTGAGTTACAATAAATGTTTCTATTTTCGAATTTTAATTATATTCAAAGAAATAAGCAAATTTCTGATCCTTATATATGTGAAATATTCTGATTCGGGTAAATTATATTTAAATTGTAATTCATGAAATGGGAGTATTGTGTCTAAGGAGTAAATTTGTGATAGATTCAAAATGCCATTCTTTTCCAAGATTTTAAAGCTTATATTCTCAGTGTACCATCATAGTATGGCTAATGGAGAAGAATAGAAATGACATCTAGGTGTTTTAAGCAGTATTTTAAAATTTTTGGGATAAGCTGCTATGTTTTGTACTATGTAGTTAGGGAATTCAATGTCTGGGCAGCTCACATTATCAAGCCAGAAAATATGAAAATGATTAAATCCTCTGCAGGCTTCTCTTTCAATCCAGTACCAACAAGTTAATAAAGAAGATTTTGATTCTATTTTAAAAAGTGTGACATCATGATGTTTTTGTGGATTGATTCAATATTAGATAGAGAAAGTACCCCTTGTTTTCTTTTCCTGATCTTAGATTTATAAACTATTCTGTTTTTTTTTTATTATTCCACACAAATCCCATGATAACAGATTTAAAGGAAGTCAAGATTTTTTGTGGAACATGAAATGGGATATATCTAAACAGATACATTAATTTCAGGATTAAATAAGCGTTAACCTTATTATTTTGTCCTAGCCACAAAATCTCAAAACCTTTCCGTTTGGTCAATTTATCCTTAAAATATGATAACAAAGACAGGTAATTAGCCTGAATAAGGATTTATTTTTAATTTGATCCATAGATCACATTAGTCAATTTCATCTCCCAAAAATTCCCATCCATATTGTTGATGGAAGACCTAAGGGTCAAGATTAGCTGTTAATATTTGGGTCTTGTTAAGATTTAATTTGTAGTTAAAGAATTCGCTGTATTTATGGATTGCCCTCATTGCTGCAGCCATGGATAATACCAGATCCTCAAAAGTAAATAGGCTTTCATCAGCAAAGAGGGTAATCTTCACATTTTGGTTTGCTATAGTTATCCCACAGTTATCTGGAATCTGTCTGATTAGGACTGCTAGTGGTTCCATAGAGAAGCAGGGCTAAGGGGCAGCCCTGTCTGGTACTGTTCCTGATATCAAACCAGGTAGAGTCCAAACCTGGGCCCACAACTTTTGCCTGTGGAGTTGTGTATAGGGACATAGTGTTCTTAAATGTGCCCATTATTCCAAAGGCTTCCAATAGCATCCCCAGGAAGGTCCAGCTCAAATATATTCTGAATAAAGCCTGCTTAGTAAATGTGGATTATCTCAGAGATAACTAATTTCAATCGGTCCACAAGTATCCAAAGTCTTTGTAGGAGGAAATTTTGCAGGTAAGAAAACTTTTTTTAATTTCACAGTATTTTATGAATTACCGTGCCTTAAAGCACCGCTTCAGTGCAAGGCAATAACATTTTTTTACAAAAAATGCTATTACTCCCCAACCAACCCATTAAAAAACACAATGGGACCAGAACTGTAACAGCCAGACTCAGTCCCCAGAAGCAGTGATTTAAGGCACGGTAATTTGGAGCAACATGTTTGAGTTGAATCACACATTATTATTTCATGAATACTCCTCCTACAATGACTTCAGACCCCATATATCTCCTTTATATATATTGAAACATGATAAGTTTTTGACTGGACTCTGGTCTGAAAATGAAATACCTTTTTGTGTATATTGTTTTCTATTTTGTGGGTGAGGGCTGGCCAAATTCCCCAGACCACCACTATTAATGACCAAATGGATGGTTACTCACCAGATTCCTGAATTAGTAATGACACCGGGCAGTGATTCAAAAATAGAAAAAGTTTATTTACTTACAGTGGCATACAGAAGTGTGAAAAACCTCTTTATATCCCATAATAAGTAAAAGAGCTAGAACAAAAACTAACAAGTTACAGTTATAAATAGAGTTAACATTAAGTTGAGAAGACAATAAGGGAGGTATGAGGACACTGAGAAAGAGCCCAATAAGAGGAGGCAATAAACAGAATCTCCTAAACAAACAAGAGATGGATAAACAGGAATGGGATCTAAACCATCTTTTTCATCACCATTAAATCCCATTTTCATTCCTAGAAACATGTCACTTAATCTAATTTTAACATGCAGTAGGGAAGGTTCATATGTATGCATACAACAATTTCTAGTAATTAATAATAAAATAAATAAAACATTTTTTATTGGTATATAATATTTAATTAATATAGCAAACACCCTAATTGAAAATCTGCATATCGAGTAGTCTACTTTTGTGGTAAGCACTCTTCACAGAAATTGATAAATGAATGGAAATGTAATGGAATTGAAAGAGAAATGTTATAAATAATTTGCAACCACTGTACTGCATCTGCCATCAGTCAAAATGTTTAAGATTTTTTTAGGGGAGTTTGATGTGAATGATAAGCAGATATTTCTGTTGCTGGAACAAAAACTTGCTAGTTTTTGTTCCAGCACTATCACTTCAATTTTTTGGGGATTGTGGGACATTAAGAGAGTGGATATCCGCTGTTAACTTTTTACCTATGACTAAGCACCTAGCTGTGGCGCAAAACGCATAAGGTTGGCTGTTCCAGGGTTTTTTTTGCATACTGCTGTATGCCACTGTAATTAAATAAACATTTTCTATTTTTGAATAGCTGCCCGGTGTTGTTGCTTACTCAGGAATGTGGTGAGTCACCATCCATTTGCTTTTTACTGCTATAGTTTTGCTGCCTACCCAGCGTTGACTCACCCATGACTCGATGCAACTTACCTTAAATCTTGTCAGATAGCCCTATTTGGTGCATCTACTGCTATTTAACCCCTGATAATGATACTGGGGCACTTGCCCAGCTTCTGGCACTTTTTTCATATTATCCTAAATGCTTTAGTTATTATCCTAATAATGATACCTAGGCAAATGCATCAAGCCCTCCTGATAATATGGCTTTAGCGCAGCCCCCGGTTTACCTGATAAATATGATTGGGGCTGGGCAAACATGGGTAACCAAATATCAAAATAGGATTGGGGCAGCAGGCAATAGCCCCATAAAAATAATTGGGGACTGAGCAACAGGCCACTGACACCATAAGCAAAGGCCTTTAATACATTGACACTGGGGGCTGTCTCCATGCACATGGCCCTCCTTGAAACAAGTTAAACTACCTACTATTTACTTCTAAATAGCATAGATAGGGGGATAAGACCATACTGTAAATAAAAAAAATTACTTTTTGGTTGCTAAGATTCACACTGGGAACCACTGTCCACTCTCCTGGCACCCACCGTGTGCCTCCTGTGGAAAAAAAATAATGAAATTAATATTTTTGACCCATGGAAAGGGTCATCATTTTAAAATGTCCAATCAGAATACTCTGATTTACAGGGATAACATCTCAAGTCAACCAATCAGAGTACTTTCTGGACTCTGCTCTCTCATTGGTTGAGGTTTTCAATTCATTGAGGCACCCCTGACCTGTATCTTATTTAGCGGCTGGGGCCATATTATCAGGACCCAGGTATTCATTAGGAGTGGCCGGGGTCCATATCAGCATCTCATTGCATCTCATGGCCACAACATTTTGTTACAAAGTAAATAAGTTAAATACGCTTACAGGTCTACGACAAGTGGAAAAAGGTACTACTTTTGGATCCACAGCACCTATCAGGCCTGAAATCATTTGCAGTCTCACCCAGGTTGTATCCAGTTATGTTTTGTATCCTTTTACTTTGCTTGCTTGCTTATTATCTATACTTGCTCCTACTTTTGTTTTGCTTTCTTGATTTGCTTATGACTCATGCTCACTTCTGCTTTTGGTTTGTATCTCTGTACCTTGTTCCTTCTCCTTGCTTGGCCACATAGTGTATCCCCCAGACAATGACATCAGGGTGGGGTATTACCCTGTTCAGCCACAGAGTGGCTCTTGACCTGTTCAGTCATTGTATGACACCTGCCCTAGCTTAACAATTGTCTGGCACCTGCCTAAACCTAGCCACAAACCGGCACCTACCAAAATCTAACAATAGACTGGTACCTGCTGTATTTAACCCTAGAATGGCACCTGCCTGTTTATAGCTAATCGGGTGCCAGCCCAATCCTAGCCATAGACTGGTACCTGCCTAAATCTGGCTATTGTCTGGCACCTGCCTAAACCTGAATCGCTGTACTGTTCAGTGCTGTATAGTTCCTGCCCTGTATAGTCCCAGCCCTGTTAGAGTTACAGCTCTGTTAGAATTCATACCTACTGTATGTTCTAAAGATGAATGAGTCTATTCACAAAAATTCAACTTTGAAAGTCAAATTTGGCACCCGAGTTTGACGTAGAAAAAAAAAATCCAGGTTTGAATCTTCCCCACTGAAAGTAATGGGAGGCGAAATGATCAAAGCTATTTTTGAGACAAAGTCAAATTCAGACAACAAGTTCTCAAAATGAAAGTCGACCTCCAAAGTTGACCTCCTCAAGCTACCCTTGAATTCTAGTGAATGAACCCATACAAAGTAGTATATTGAGAGTGAAGAATTTCTTCTGTGCATGTCTACTGCGTACTAAAACAGGTACATTGCTTAATACACAGACAGTGTAGGGTGTATGGCACATCTAGACCGGTGAAGCAAATGTACAACTATATGGGAAATGAACACATATGCAAGCTTCATGATTACAAAATAGAGTGCATAAAAATAATGTGACAACAAAGCACAAATTATGGAAAAACATTGTTTCCAATTTAGTTTGTGGACACCGAAAAAAATGGAGACAGTGGAGACTGAAATAGTGAGTACATTAACTTTCTGAAAAGGTTGATTCTATTACTAACCATAAATGTATACAGTGTGAAAGGAATCAGATGGCCATAGCATGTCTGTTGGATGGCTGCAGTGAGGGGATAATAGGTGTCATTGCAGATCACAGGTACGGGCATCACATCGTTAGTATGCCAGTGTATTAAATAGGATGGTTTTAATAAACAAAGAAGCATTTTTTTTAAACATCAGTGACTAAAACGAAACAATAACTAAATAAAAAAGTTAATTGGACTAAAACTATGACTAAAATCCTTTGAAATTTACTAAATGTGGCTAAAATATTAGGGAGGAATCAGTGTATTTACCTATTTGGACTTCTGGTTCTGGTTCCCATTTGGTTGAGCCAATGGTGGTTACCCACTAAGGACTTAGAACCCCACACACTGAATGCTAAAGGTGAGGAGGTCTGAGATGGATCCATGAACCAGACGAATGGAGAACTGTAAACCAGGAACAGAACAGCAAACAGTAGGAAAGTCAAGGCAGGCCGGGGTCAGTGCAGACAAAATACTGGATAGTCAGGAGGCTGGCAGCAACAGAATAGTCAGGAAAGCAGGTCAGAACCAGGAAATCAGGGCAACAAGGATACAGCAAAGGGATGGTCGGGAACTAGCAGAGATTGGGACAGGCTCAGCAGCAATCAAAAACAGAGTGAAGATACATGAGCTGGATGAGAGAGGGAACATTTACTTATAGCTTATGAAGCTTCAGTGCTTTATTTATTTATTTTGCCCATCTGCGCAGGTAGTGTGTCAGTGTTCATTCCACGCTTACTCTGTGGGGAGCGATGCCAGCAGAGCCTTGCATCTGGTTCTTCCCAGAGGACACCCTGGGCGGTGGCAAGGAGCCTGTTCATTGGCGGGAGAATCCTCTCAACCTCTGCTCTTGTGGTAAGTGACATATGCCCCCTGGAACAATGCCATGCAAACTGCACAGGAACAGGATACTCCTCCACCTGATTCACCTGGTACTGTCACATGAGTGTGTCCCCTCCCATCTCTCTAGCAAGTTAACTTAATACTGTGTAATAGCCATCTCAGTCCTGGTCCCTTCCTTACTGCTGGAGATTTAGTCGACTAAAACAATTCAGATGACTAAAATACAACTAAACTAAAATAGAATTATAATAAAAAAAAATATGCCATCAAAATAAACTCTGTTATGCACATACATGTAAATTCTCTCATGTCATGTATAACACTTACATCTTTCTTAGAGTCATACATAATAACGCAACACCCATGACTATTATTTGAAGATAACCATGCTAGTTCATTATCTAATCCATATATTATATATATATATTTCTGAAGTACAAAGATCACAAACAGATGATCTTTCGGCCAGTCACATACATACACACCATGGGCAGGGGAGGCACTACCTTGTAAGGAAATTAAATGGCAGCCTCTTGCCACCACAGGTAAACAAGGGAGGAACAAATAGCTGATATCGGGGCCCCACATGATGTTTTGATTAAGGTCCCCAAATCTCCAAACTACCTTTGCGAATTCAGGTGGTTGCTGGCTAGGGTGCAGAAGTACCAACCATTCTGGTTAGTACTTCATGTTTAATCTATTGAAGAAATATACAACATTTGACAAGTATTGTTAACTGTTAGATTAGAAGGTTTTTGCAAATCTTCTATATAATAATGTATATTCACTTGCCCTTTTAATCTGGCGTGTAAGCAGCCATCACATCTAAATAAAAAATATGTTAATAGGCAATAATTGACATAGCAGAGAATGGTATGAAACGAGCTATATTACTACATATCCTGCAACAAAAATGCCAGAACATTTTTAAAAGCATTAATGCTAGTCACATTACCAAGATATGGAATGTTAAACAAATTTACTCATGCACATCTGTAAATGATGCAGGTCTATATCTAATAGTGTTCCTGAATATGGAATATGTAAAATGCTAAATTTAAAAACGTGCTATATGCGTATTAGTCATCACTTTACCAACTATTGTATTATTATTTAAAATCAAAGTCTTTGGTCATAATTCCCATGTAAAAGAAGCATTAATATGAACACAATTTCAGTGTGATCAATGCCTCTCTGCATGGTAGTTAGTAGGAGGTGTGGTGGCAGGCATGACCGTCCATGCTTCTAAACCCATCCATGGATGCCAGGTGCCTGGCACCGAAACCAGAGCCAAAATATCCACAGACACTGCGTTTGGCTCTCACGAGAGCCACATAAAGGCCTACATAATTCACACACATGGATATGAGGTTCTTAGTGCTGCATCCGCAATCCAATCCACGCACACGCTCCTTTGTCTGGTGGACTTCTATTTGGGCCTCCAGACAAGTTAATAGACAGCAGGGTAATATTTGTTGTGCCACATGATCACCTCCAGGATCTGGGTGGTGTAGCAGGCCTAATGTAATGAGAGCACAGTGAGGCTTCTGGCAAAAGTGACTCTAGCAGCCTATCCCCTTTCCCTCTCTTTTACCCTGTGCCTGCTAGTGTTGTAGTTTTTGTGGTCAGTCCATACATTTCTCCCAGGGGCATGGGGTGGGATATTAAAAAGACTAAAAGTTCTGGCACCACAGTTGGAAAGAAATATGGGGAGCCAGTGGGGACCCCACAATCTTTGTCCCCTGGCCTTCTGGTACAGCACTTACTGTCAACTAGAGGACTGATAGTTACAGGGGGTCTATGTGAGTTCTCCATGTATGGTGCATGAGGAAACACGAAATAACAAGTAGAAACACAAGTAGTTCAGCCTATTTGTAGGAAGTTAGCAATACAATTTGGAAGAGGGAATTTGTTCAGATTTTTCCCTCCTTCCCATGGAGGAACTACCTAATGATGAGAAGGAGGGCAAATACGCATAAAAAAACACCACAAATATAAATAATATTTCCACAATATACCAAAAACCTTTGGGAACTGGATTAGGGTTTTCTTTATATGAGTTAGTAAGACAGTTAAAAAACATTGTGAAAAATATTCTTCTTTATTCTGCTAAATGTTTGCCACATTTGTGGGGGCCTGAGTTGTGGCTTTCTGCCAGAGGTTCGTGGTTTGGCCATCCAGAGGTTGGGACATGCCCAGCTACACACCAAATCCTTTCTTGGGAGGTGGCAGCTGGTTCTCCTGCCCTGTTGGCCGACCAGGTCCACAGTATAATGACAGCGAGTGCAAGTGGGGAATTTGGTTGTCCGTGCTCAATTGGTGGTCTATACACAATGACATGTTACAGGACAACTTAACCAAGGAGGTTGTCCTGGGCAGGACGGCTGCTCCTTTTCCTTTGCCTGTCTTGTGAGTTATCAACCATGTATTAATGCAATAATTCTAACAAATATCTAAATTAATACCAGGCATGGTGTCAGTTGGTATCTGATAACCCAGGTTGGCTACCAAAAACAAAATGAAGTCACCATGCTTCCATGTGGAGAAGCCCCCATGTGAGTGTTAGGTAACAACAAATTTCTAAATGAATATATACTTGAAGAGATATATTCAACAACCAACATCCATCCTGAAGCACACACATCCGTGGTTTTGTAATAAGTTTAATAAATATATGGATAAACTGAAACAGAACATATATCTTAGTCAAGATGACAATTAAAAATGTATAATATATATATATAATATATATATATATAATATATAATATGAAAACTAACAAAGAGATTAGTACAGCATAAACTGTAAATAAGCTACAATAATATGACAATGCTATGTACACATCAACCTTTGAATAGAAAAGTAGAAATATATTTTTTTATTATCCAAACAATAATAATACTTTAATTACACTAAAATTAAGTAAACATACAACAGTGATACATTATACTTATCAGGATGAAAATGCAGATCAAAGGAGCACCACTGTACAAAGCTTGTATTGAGTTACAGTACTAGGCTGGAGAAGCTGCTCCATGATGTGGTCAAAAGGTTCTAATCTTTCAAGCTTTTTTCTTTCTTTTATGAAAAGACTGGGCATATCACTCTCATTACCCAATCCCTGTGTGCCATGTCATGGAGAGGAGTCTGGCAGCCATGTTGGTGCCTCATGGAAGAAAAAAACACGCCATTGATCATGTGGCTGAAGATAAGGGATATTATCCAAACATGTGCTCACTACTCCTAGTGGTATATTTTCAAAACAGCATTCAGCTTTATATTAAGCACTCAGCCTGTATTAAGTGATATCCAATGAATAAGACCATAAATACAAATATGTGTCCACTACATTCCATAATCATGGCCAGCCTATGGGTTGACAATGAACCTATTTTTCCTACAGCTTGTCACCCTCATCCTTTGGTGGAATACTCTCCGGGACTAGAGGAGGTTTATCCATTGCTACAATAGGGGGTTGTTATGGCGGTAAATAATCTGTTTGCCTCCGCTTTAGAGGTTTGACGGCTCTGGCACCTGATCCTTCATTGTCTGTGCTTAAAAAGTCTCTTTTGCAACAAATGGAGAGTGGGTCCAGGCGTTGTTGGGGTTATTATGGTTCTGGGGGCCATCTGGTTGATCCCCTGGGATTAAGTAGGGCTACATTATTTCTTCAATTGCAGAATAAGCAGGATATCATCAATAATGTTTTGTAGGTTTTGAAGGGTTGATGACAAAGAGTGGCACAGGGGAATTCTCGTAAATTTGTCTCTGGTGCTTTACTGTTGGGTTTTTGTATCTTGTACATAGGATTTCCTTTTTTTATATATATCTTAATCTTTATTATTATTATTGTTATTATTATTTTTCATCAAAATAAAACAGTACAACAAATAGAGGTTTAAATCAATTCAAACATTTTTCAGTTAGGGAGATACTTATGCTATCTCTTCAACATTGTTCACTGGCTGCACAAATCATTAACCTCCAGTTTGCGTCTCCTTCCCATTCATTCTCCTATTCATCCTATGATGTCTGCATGGGGATGTATATGATTACTACTGCTGTCGAGCGGGGGACTGGGGGGGGGACAGGTACAATTTACATTAATTAAACCATTGGTGGGGGGGTCCCTACAGGCATACCGAATTTAGCTCTGTGGAAGCTACAATTTAATTATATAAAGTAAAGAGTGCTAATGAACATATTTGTATTTTTTCTAGTTTGTTTTTTACTCTCTTTTTTAAAAAATACTAGACACAACACTGATGAAGTATTTTTTTTTTTTTTATTTGTAAAACATTACTTTTATTTATTATGGATAAAAATATCACTCCAATAAAAAATGTTTGCACAATAAAGTTACAAACTGCTTGATACAGAAAATAACAGATATAAGGGCTTAAAAAAACGTGAGATAATGTGAAGTAAGAAGAATGTAAGAATAGGAAAGCTACTCCAAATGACTAAATTATATACTAGGACTTCTGGTTTTTAGATAAATGTCAAATTAGGAGTGTCACTGTGTAATAATGTAAACAGATGGGTATACAATTACCTTTTTTACTGTTTTTTTTTTTTTTTTTTTATTGTCAAAATATAAAAGACATACAAATATATAACTTATTACATACATGTTATTTTTAAATAAACTTCTGAAACAGCCGAAATTGTGCATTTGGCTGGCTATTTAACCATAACTTACAGTGGACTCAATTTCTCTTATAGTCATTGAAGGTCTGGATTAGGCTGGGCCGATGTAACCCCGAAGAGGGGGGCTTAGTTTTTGACCTATTGCACAGGGGAAAAATTACCTGTCAAGTTCTCCATTCTGAATTTTTTTCCCCCAGTTATCCCAGTATCGGGCTTTATGTTTGTTTCCCCCGTATTGATAGTTTATTCCCCTTTCCATCTGGCATTGGTATATTAATTGTGGCTTAATCATCTCCCATTTTATGGTATCTGATGTTTTCCACTTTTTTGCAATCATAAATTTTGTTGCTGTCAGCAGATGTACCAAAAGTGGTATGTTCTGTCTATGTGTGGCAGGGAAGTTGAGATGTAGTAAGGCACGTTCTGGGGTTAGGGTCCATTCATTTCCGCAAAGTTTTAGTACTTTCTCATATAAAGTGTCCCAGATTGGTTTAATTTTTGGGCATTCCCACCATATATGTAGCATGTCCCCACTCCCCCTTCCGCATCTCCAGCATGACCGTGGTGTATCGGGGTACATTTTTGCTAACCTGACAGGTGTTAAGTACCATCTATTCATCACTTTATATTGATTTTCATTTAGATTCAGGCAGTGGATATTTACGTATGTTAAGTTTAAAGCCTTGTTCCACTCATCGATCTCTATACTATTTTGTAGGTCTTTTTCCCATTTTTTGATGGCAGGTGGGTTAATATTATCTGTACTGGTACGTATTGTATCTAGTATGATTGAGATTAAATGTTTATAATCCTTCTTCCACAACAGATGGTCAATAAGTTTTTTTATGTTACTAGGTTGTTTATGCTGTAGATCTTGTACCAAAAAACTCTTGACCCTCAAATATCTGAAGCGTTCGTTACTTGCTAGACCATATTGTACTTGTAACGTTGTGAATGTTTTAATCTGGGAATCTTGGATCAAATCTCCCATCTTGAGTATTCCTTTTTTCCCCCAGGTTTCTAAATTTATGTTTTCTATATTATTTTCAATCACCGTTAATGGTAGGCATTCATTTACTTTTTCTCCTATTCCTGTTTTAGATTTAAATTCGTACCAGTTTTTAACGATGTGGGAGAAAGCACTGTTAACTGGAATGTCCTTTAATCTGGTTGCATTTTTTTTTGTTAACCAAAAAATGGGGAGTAGATCTTTGGCTCCTGCAACTTTTTGCAAGTCCGTTTCATACCAATCCTCTTGTCTAGCTTCTGGTTTTTGGGATATAATGGCCTGTGTGATAAGGGATGCGTCTGCGTAATCTTTAATGACTGGTACTCCGAGCCCTCCTTCTTTCTTTTTTTTTGACATTAATTTTAGACTTAGTCTGGGTTTTTTTGCAGCCCATATAAATTTGTTGAATGCTGCTTGAACTAAAGCGAGCCAGCTAGGTGGTACTCTGTATGGGATCATTCTGAATAGATAAATATATTTCGGTAATATATATGATTTTATTATTGTAATCCTCCCCCACCAAGATGCACTTAATTTCCTCCATTTTTTCAATGAAAGATTTGTCTTTTTTATGAGGGGGAGGAGATTAATCTCCATCCATGTGAAGGGATCTGTGTTGATTCGGATGCCCAGGTATTTAAAATGATCTTTGGCCCAACTAAACCCATATTTCTCTATCTCTTTTTGTTCTTGGGGTCCCATATTAGTTCCCATAGCTAGGGTTTTACTTAGGTTCAATTTGTAGTTAGAGAGATGGCTATAATTTTGTATAATTGCCATTAAAGGCTTGAGTGATTCCTTTGGTTTTTCTATTGTAATTAGTATGTCGTCTGCATAAAGTTTTATTTTTTGTTTCCCCCCCTTTCCACTTCCCACTATTTCATTAGAAGATCTTATCCACTGATGAAGTATTTAACCCCTTAGTGACAAGACATTTTCACCTTGACTTTCCCTTGGTGACAATGGCTGTTTTGACATTTCTGGGGTGTTTGTGTTTAGCTGTAATTTTCTTTTTTCTCAGATACTGTACCCACACAAATTGTATGTTGTTTTTATCGTCATAAGAAGGGCTTTCATTAGATACCATTATATTCATCATACCTTATAATTTACTACAAAAAAAAATAAAATATGATGAAAAATTTAAACAAAAAACAAACACTTTTTCTAACTTTGACCTAAAATATAATTTACACAAATACAATCATTAAATAAGACCCCATCTAAATAGTTTCTAAATGTTGTCCCGAGTACAGAAATATGCATGTTTCCATATTTTTCGGTATTTTTTTGCGAGTTATGGGGCAAAAACCAAAAATATTGTTTTTTGTTTTTTTTCCTATATTGAACATTGAACCCAAACCCGAACCCAAAATTTAACACTAACACTAAATTTAACCCTTATGCTATCCCTTAGTATATTTTAATTTGAAATTAATTTTAACCCTATCCCTTATGCTAAAAATTATTTAATTTTAATCCTATAGGCTAATCTAACTATTTAAACAGTTTTATCCCAATTAAATATGTATTTTAATTATTTTACATTGCTATGCTGCTTGGCTACCACTAGGGGCAGTTAAGCAGCATATTCAGAGCGACGGAAGTGAAGTTACTTTCACTTCTGAAGCTCAGACCTCCAGAGGGCATAGCCATATTGACGGAGCATGCTGCTCCATCAATATGGCTCCCACGATTGCTCTGTGGGGCGATCGTAGGTGCCCCAGAAAATAAATTTTTATGCTGGCTATTGCCTCGACATCGAGGCAATAGACCAGCACCATTAAAGTGGTTTTCGCGATCGTTGATCGTGAAAACCGCTTGATTCACCACACGACGTGCCCGGCACGTCCATTGTCGCGAAGGGGTTAAACAGCCCCATAAATCACTATTGATCCTACAATATTTACATTTATATAAATCACAAACACCATAGTGATATATTTTTCAGAAGCTTCACCCTGTTTTACAAGCCAGTCTTCTCGCTAAAATGGAACGGTGACGAATAATTAAGGGAATTGCAAAAATAAGACTAAAATATCTAAATTGGAAAAATTGCACTTGTCAGTTCACCTCAGTTCACCTTTTACTGAATTAGATAGTTTTGTAAATTAAATCTTGAAAAGAGGATGAGGGAAGATTGCGGATATTTTATTGTTTAATTACGGCTGTTTCATTAACTATTTGAGGTAACAAACTACTCTTACAATAAAGTGATTTTCTAATTTCTAGGAGAACAAAGAGAACTAAAATACTAATGCTGTGTTTAATTTGTTTTTTTGTTTTTTTGCAATACTCATCTAAAACAAAGCAAATCACAGAATGATTTGCTTTTCATGCTTCCATCTTGCGCACATCTCATAAAATACAGCAGAGGGAGAGTTCTTTCATAACAAACTGACCATTACGTTGATTTCTACAATACACATTGAACGTAAAAATTGTGTTTAATTAAAAATACTGTTATAAATGTAAAAAAAAATAAAAAAAATAAATAAGATAAAATAAAACCCTTACTATTTGCAGCAAATTGAGGGGACCACTTGTCATTCCATCCAATCCTGGAGTTCTTGCATTTTAATTTAAATATAAAGTGTGTTATTAAGGAAATCTATAATTAAAGAACTTGACATTGCCATTTAAAGCAGAGAATGTGTATACTCAGCAAATTCTTCAGGAATGTAAGGTGCTTATCAAAGGAGCTCAGTGAAATTAGCAAGAAGCCACATTTCACCAAACATGGTTTTTCGAATTTCCATTTCAATGCTTACTCTTTGTCTGGGTCTGTTTAGTTTAATTAAATGTCATAATAATGCAAATTAAAAAAAGAAAGATCTGTGGGCACTGTTATTGAAAGTTTTTGAAAGATGGAAACATAAGTATATTTCATATTATATATGGTAAAGGGCAAAAGGCAAAAGTAAAAAAAATGGCACCAGGGATTCATTAGAGTGGAAAGAAGAGTAAAACATTACTGGTTATATAAATAAATAAATCACATGTATGTGCATTAATATGTGCACATGTATACATATGACTATATGCATCCATGCAAGTTCATAAGAAATGCACTCTGCTGAAGTAGCATTAATTACTAGGGGGTTATATACAGTCCAATAGTTATATACAGTCCAAAGAGATCAGTGCACTCACATCAAACATGTTGTAAACTCTCAAAACTGTAGTTTTCATTAAGGATATTTAAAAACATATTTTCCAAAATTAACAGATAACTCACATGATATGGCCATATGATGCATACACACCACTATGTCAAAGTACTCCAATGTAGGTGGGTCCTAATACAAAATAATTTTGCTTAATCTGTGATAAATATAATAAGTTTGTTGGTATATACTGAAAATCTAAAACTCTCAGTAACTGGACAAATAATTAGCCACCCAGCCAATATTTTAACAGTAGTTTGCTGGTTTTACACCAATGTTAAGTATTGATGTAATACCATGGCTGATATCTTTTGAAGAAAGGAAGCAACTATATACAACCACCATTTGGAAGATATTCATTTAAAGGGCAAATGTACAAAAACCTTTGAAAAAATATATAGAATAAAAGGACCAATTGCCACATTAAATCATGTATTCTTGAATCAGTGGTGTACTAAAGGGAGTAGTGGGCCGCAAGAGGAGCGTACCAGATCAGCTCCCCCACTTGACCTCTCATCAGCACCCCATACTCAATATCCCTGGTGTCTAGTGGGAGCAGCAAGATATACATTCTCTGATGCTGCCAGTGATGTCATTATTGGGACTCAATAGTCAAGAGCGCAGGGTCACGTGACATGAGATGCATATAGGGTCACATCATCCAGCGCAAGTCAGGGAGAGCTGCCGCTCAACACATGGGATTGCAGAGAAGCTTTTGTGATAAAAGGTATGTCAGTTCCCCACGTGTAGGCAAATTTGTTAGGTGAATAGGATCTCAGCAGACAAAACAGGATAAATACGAGAGAGCGACAATTTAACGCTGACTGGATTGACCACAGTTTCCACAACAAAAGGACCAATTAATTTAGGATCCAGTTTATTAGTAGGGGAATGTAGCTTTAGGTTGGCAGTAGCCAGTCACACTTTAAAACCTGGTACTGGGGTGAAGCTTGTCTGCATATTTCTTATAAACTGCTTGAGCTTTACGCAAGGTAGTCTGTAGTACCTGAAAGTTCTGGGGCACAATCTAGGAAGCATATAAGTGTACAATCAGACATCATTTTTATCAAATTAGGAGCGGAGCGCAAGAAAGTACACACCACCCGACTGAATCACACAAGCAATACCTCAAATTGAAATCCATTTGGGGATGCAGATCTCACAACCAATGGCTCTCCACACCCTCTAATACATTCAACTCAAATGTTTTATAAATAATTCCCCTCAGAAACACAAGCTGGTCCACCCTAAAACAGCATTTGAGGAATTGCACACTTCTTGTGTGACGCGCCATGGGATTTTCCTACTATGCAAACAACTGATCTTACCAGAGGACTCACCTCCGCCCACATATGTAGGTAAATGGTAAACAGTGGGAAAAGATTTTTGAACTGATCCATAAATGCTTAATTAGCACAAAAATTTTGTGTGTATCCCTTATGTTTCCAATGGTTGAAAACTCATTAAAAAAAACTGATTTATAAAACACAATATGCAACTTATTTAAGAAATATCATGTGTGAAATAGCAACTAGCAGTGTTTACTGTGCTTCACAACGACTATTTTATACACAGCATTTTGGCGACATTAAAACACATATTTCCGGAGGCGGAGCTGGCTATGGCCGCAGACGGACAAGTATTCTATGAGCCCTCATAGCCAGAGCCACCCCTCACCCCCAGGGCATTTCTGCCGTTCCTTTGCGAACAGGCAGTACCTTACCACATTATGTGGTTGATTGCCCATTTTCTTTTGGCAGTGCAAGCTAGCATCTGCCAGTGATCCCCCCCTCGGGAAGCCTTCCCCCCCTTTAATTATCTCTCCTTTTTCTTATATATGTTCCCTACTTTTCTCACCTTTATTCATTTTTCTTTTTGATAACCTAGATCCCCCTATCTCTCAAACCTCATTACCACTCTTGTTTTCTTAATTCTACTCTTCTTTTCCTCTTTTCTCATTTAATTCTCCTCCTCCTTGGTCATTGTCTGGTTTCATTACAAATTGGCGCTATGTATATTATGTTTGTTTATTGATCAATATATATATATGTATACTGTATGGATGTGCCTAATAGTGGAGGCCTAGCCATGTTTATTTTCTCTATCCCTTAAGGGATGGTGTGTTCAGGGGGCAGGCCACACTTACCATTGATGTTCCACGAACTTAGAGAAAGTTACACGACTCTCAGCAACACAGGCTTTAAGTAGTTCATTAGAGTAATATATAGAATTGTTTAAAGCCCATAAAGTGATTTTGCCTTCCTATTATATGGTCAACAAGTAATTTGCAATTAACCTTTTGTTTACCGTCTTTTATTCTCTAAAAATACTTTAGGCCTTTTTGGTTCTCAACTAGTATTCTGAAAATGTTAATTGAGTCTGCAAGATAAATGCAATGCCTGAATTGTATGTTAAATATTACAATGTTTTTGATGTATGTATTGCAGTACTATCTGTCGATTCTCATATGACTCAAATAAAAAAACTCTGATTTAAAAAAAAACACATCTTGCCACTCAAAAGTTCTCACCTACAGTCTGGGACAATGGGCCATAAATCAAACAAAAAACTGAAAGCTGCTGGACATCGGCCCAAATCTGGTAGGGTTGTCACATGCCTCTTCTGTCAAATCATCAGGCCTCCTTAATAGTGGTCCAAGTACTGCTGAATCGTGAGGAGCGGAAACCCAATTCTCCACCAAAAGTTACTACCTCCAAATATAATAAGAACTTTGGATGTGACTAACTCTCCAACCACTAAAGGAGACATTAAAATACCATTCCTGCTGAAAAATATAAATATTCTGCATATTCCAGAATCAGTGGACAATGTGGAGCTATTTGACTATGTATCACATCTGTGTAGCTAAATCTAAGTGAATAAACACACAGCTGTTGCATCAGTGGAGAAACTGTTTCGACTGCCGATGGCATCTGAGGCCCCAACTGAAGTCCCAAGAGACACTATCACAAACCTGGATTCACGGCTAGACAACATGTCTCTTCTAGCATACTCAACAGCTAATACAAGTTGGGGGCTCAAGCTCTAAATTTATGAGGATTTGCCATCCTCCCTCTTACATTGGAGGTGACAGATGTCCTCAGTGAGTCACTGGGCCTCTGTAATCACATTCCTCTGAGGGCTTGACTCCCCAGGTTGGTGCAGCCACAGCAGGTTTACCCAGTACAAGACAAGACAGGATGTCACAATATCCTGCAAACACCCTGGAGCAGGCATAGGATATAGCACCACAGATTTATATACAGGATACTGCAGGCTGAGACAAACATGGTCAAGCAGAGCAAAGTAGAAAACAAAAAGCAGAAACAGGAAAAACAAAATACAGAGTACAGGTCTACAGAATACAAATAGAATGGAAACAAGGCAAGAACAATGAAAGGGTCCAGGCAGGGCATAGACAAGCAAGCACAAAACAGGACTGGACAAACCAAGGACAGGGCTAGCCCAAGAAGTACAAGACATTGAGTGAGGAGTTGGGATTCTCAGATGCTTCTAAAGGGTAAGCAGAACAGGGACATTGAGAGAGGGCAGATGAGCTAGAATACTCAGATGCTTCAGGGAAAGAGGCTAAGAAAACAGGATTAAGATTCTGAGTTGGAAGTGGTGATGATTTAGTTACACCATATGGCCATGTGATGATAAGCTGGCCAACCACACTCACAATACAGCAGGTCCTAGCACTACCCCTACCTAGATAATATGATCATTGAACTAAACAGATTTGAGACAGGACATATCATTTTACCCATCCATTCTATGTCTCTTTTTTATCTCATTTATTATGGCAACTGCCAGGGGAGAACTGACAACTGTTGGTCGGGGGCAAAAACAATTTATCTCTCCATGGGGTCCCTTCATCAGCCCACCTGCTATCGTCAAAGATGGACACAGATAAACATGCAAGACAGATTTGCTGACACATAATGTACAGAGATTGATAGGCAAACAAGACAATTGGATAGAAATATCAAAAGTGTATCCGACTGGGGTATTTAAAAGTGAAATGTTGTTCAGCCCCTGCCCATTGAGCTTAGAGAGCAGCCCAGGAGACAATTGCCTTCCTGCCCCACCAGCCAGACCTCTCCTGGTAGCACCATACGACGATCAAACTGGGGACTTAGGTTCTGTACAATTTTGGGTTGTTTTTTTCATTTAAGATATGATTGTGTAATTGTATTATTCAAGTTGTTAGTGCTGTTTTTAAATGCCATTCCCCTTAATATTCTGTGAAAAGTAAGAGGTCTGTTTCTTACATGGTTTGCATGCACAGTGACCTGGTCTCTACTTTTTAACAAAGCTTTAGGACATTCTTGTCTTCCTTCCTTTGTTTTCTGCTCTTTCTCAAACTGAGATCCCTCGACCTTAATCTATCTCTATTTCTGTCTCTTTACTTGGTTTTCATTAAGTAGGTAGTCAATATTGCATTGTTTTTATCTAGCATGTACATATAAATACCTTTATCAGAATCTTCTTTACACTCATTCTTTAACACTGATGATGTCATAAAGCAGCCCTATTTGTCATCATTAGTAATACACCTAGTAGTTCTATTATTGCCACAAGTTTCACCCAGTTTTACAGGTCAATCAGTGAACCGATGATGTCATAAAGCAGCCTTATTGGTCATAATTAGTAATACATCTCATAGTTCTATTATTTCCACAAGCTTTACCCAGTTTTACAGGTCAGTCAGTGAACTGTAGTGTATTAACAAGAACGCTGCAAATAAGGACAAAACACCTTAGGAGGACTGCATTTGTGTAGTAATTTTCATATATGTTCCGGTTCAATACAAACACCTTTATGGCGATCTCCTTATATATCTACGTTTCCAGATCTCACGGAGGCATCCCTTAGGACTGGAAGATAGCAGGTACCATCTTGAACTTTAAAACATGATTTTGTTACTGTTAGAGCTGTTAAATTGTGGAATACATTGATATCTGTCATTGTTTTTTTCTGGATACAATAAATGCATTCAAAGAACAGATGTCTTTCTAGGAATGAAAAGCATGTAGTAGTTTAGATAATGATGAACTAGAATGAACTTGACTGTTGGAACAGTATATAATGTGGGTTGTTTTTACCTTCTCTTGGGTAAACAAATATGGGTGTGTGGTAATGTTGAACTTGGTGAATGACAAGTCTTTCTAACAATCCAATATTTAAAAAAAAAAAAAAAGGGGTTAGATGCCTTCATTAATTCCATGTATGGAAATAAATTCAAGTAATGGATTGGTCATGTTGATCCATGCAGAGTGCGAAAGTGTTTTAATTAGTTCATGGTTGAGCCATAAAATTAATTGTAATTTGTAAGTTGGGTTTATGTGCAGCATTCAATATGGTTTAACCTTTCAAAAAAGTGTGTATAGGTTGAACCAGTAAGCAAGGGCTATGCATAGGATTATCAATGATAGGATTTTAAGATGAAAAAAAAAATGCCAGATCTTTGAAATCAAATTGTTCTATTACATGAGGAAAACTATATTACAATATAAAATATTTAACTGCAACATTTGCAGCTAAAACTATATCCTGCAGTTGAAGATTGACATGTCATAAGAAAATAACTTTAATAAAAATTTTAACTTTAATAAAAAAATGTTATACTTCAGTTTCTGTCTATATATATATATATATATATATATATATATATATGAAGCAAACCATTTCAGTGATGGTGGGGTAAAGGTGATGAAAAAAATCGAGGCAAATCAAACACAAATCTACACACATCAAACAAGCAGAAATCCCACATTCATAGTGCTACCAACAATGCAAGGGATTCTGGGTAGGCACATACAAATCTGGTCAACAATGATCACCAACAAATATCACCTCTTAATCCATTTTGAACATTAGAGCATATGCACGCCGTACAAGACAGCTTTTAAAGAAAGCTCAGGACAGAGGTGCACTCTATTATAGACATACCACCATTCACAAGTAAATATTAAAATCACATCACATGTTATTACTTATCTACTTGTTCGAAACTAATTGGGAAAATCAAATTATATTTTTGTCTTGTGATAGTTTGGTGGTATAAAAACATTTCTCCAGAATGGTATTCTTATAAATGTGAATAAATCAATCTGAAACTTTGATATTCACTCCAGCATAGATAGGGTAGTGTATAATTGGCATTAAATTGTAATTGTAAAGTAAGCACATCTTATATGACATTTACTTTCCACTTATATTGTTACTAATTTGGTTTACATTAGTGGGTTTGCTCATATTTACACCTAAGATATTGAACTGCACTTGCAAATTAGTTCTAACATTTTTGTTATAATTCTTTTAATTTGTTTCAGTTACATAACTCAACAGCATTTTGTAAGTTGCTGTACACTAAAAGGATTCAGTATCGTCCTGAATGAAAGGAAAGTTTTAGTAATACAGGAAGTTTAGAAGAGCAAAAAAGTAAATTAAACATAGATCAATAATTATGGAATATGCATCCATCATGAGCATTTTGTAAAATAAAATTATATTGTTATAGGATAGTCTCCTAGATGAACTCCCCCTCTTGATTTACTTGGTAACAGATACATCGTTTGATGAGACAGTAACATTCGATGAGAAAAGCATTGAAGAAACAGTGTAGAAATGTTGTTGTTACTTTTTAGGGGATCGTTGAAATGGTTTCAGGAGAGTTTTCTTTATTTTGGGTGAAAAAATCCAGTCCCTCGTATTCAGAAGTCACAATGGAATTTAATAGCAGTTAGAAGATTTGCCATAATATAAGTAGTCATAGTAGCATCTGCTTACATAGGGGGTTCTGTATAAAGCTGTTCCATCAGAAATGTAGCACAATTGTGCCATAATTCTTGTTTACACCTATTTTGCATCTGTTGTGTCTGTTGCTCCAAGATAAAAAAAAAAATGACCTAGTCATTGTTTAAGATTTGTGTCTTAGATTACGTGTCAAAAAAGTGCCTATTTGAAATAACTTTATTGGACTATGGCTATCTGCATTGAACAGAAAGTCCCAAAGTGAGACTAAAAAGTTTTACATTGAGATTAAGAATCCATTTCTACAGGTTTATAAATACCATAGAGGCACATGAGCAAAAACCCTGCTTGAAGGTATCAAGAATAGACATAAAACATAAGCCCCATTGAGTCAGCATTCAGCATAGGAATTGATATAGTATTTAAAAGATATTATTAACTCAGGTTTGAAAGACAGAGCCAAGAGTATAAATGAAAAGATAGCGAGAACACAGTTTGCCAACTGGAATTAGAAGGGAAGAAGAACAGATGAAAAACGAGAAAAGTAAGAGAAAATGTCAGTACCAGAAGTTAAGATGGGGAGAGTTTTCTTACTTGGTACAACAAAATCTAGTGATAATACAAGAAAAAACACATTGCCCCATTGTATTGCAGTGTACCTTGTGGCACAAGAAAGGAATAGACACAGTATGATTTTAGAGACATGCTTTTTACATTGCTTAGATCCCACTTGTAATCCAGTATGGCTGAGACAATGTTATTTTAGTCTTTTTTTAAACAATGACCTGGAAGAAGACAAAAAAAGGGGAAAAGAATGAAGAAAGAAAACTGTCACAGTAATGATCCTTACCACAGAATGTACATCCCAAGAAGCTAGACTTGTAGACATGTAGGATAATAATTACTCTTATAGCCCCTAATTTACTAGCACATACTTGCTGATAACACAATCTTTTCTTGAGCATCTTGGATAACACCATCTTTGCTTGATCTCCACCAGCTGTTTTAACACAACTGCCAAGCTCGGAATACCCAGTTATTAGTATAGTATAGAGACCGCACACTTATACTAGATATGTCACAGCATGCCGAAACATGGTGGTACATATAACTGATATAAATGAAAGATACAGTGTCAAAAGAATAAAAGTAAATACATATTAAATAAGTATTACCTAACACTTTAATATAACAGCAGTATAGCTAAACTACTTCAATACTACTAATACCAATACAACTTAAAATAATATTGGCCTCTTCACTCCTCCAGGGCTGGAACTTCTCGGATGACATTGCTTGTTCTCTGCTGTGACTGCTGCCATTCTTCCTGTTTTTCAGTAAATGTTTGGCATGGAAAGTAGTCATTCGTGGGACATTTAAATGTCTGCCTATGTGCTAGAATCAGAGAAGTAGAAAGTTTCATTGTTTCTCTTGTAACTAGGTGTTAACCTTGCATCAGTACTTGACCGTATGTTTAACCAATGCTAGAGTGAGCACTGTTAGTTGAGAAAAATACTCAGGAATGCAAGTTATTGGAATGCTGGAATTCTCCATTTTGGCTTTTTTGTTAAAAAATCATGACGCAGTGTAATATGTCATGTGCTGTTGTTCATCTGAGGTATTTACCTAATTTAAAGATTTGCCAAGGAACAGATGATTACACAGACAGTCAAACATATGTAAATGCATGTCACAAAATGTGTCACATATGTATGCAGTCATACACAGAGTTGCACACACACGTGCAGAGCTACATCTATAGTTACATATATACATGTGCACATGTACACTCAAACATATAGAGTTACACAATACATGAGAATACATGAAGAGTTACACATACACAGAGTCACACAACCCAACATGCATAGACACTTATACAGACGTTATACAGGTTTTTGCTCCCTATTCTATTTATTCTGTATGGATATTTGAAACTTGACCATGCTTTTTAGCATCCAAGGTGGCTTTGGGGGGAAGTGACTGTACATGGTGCTACATCCAGAAAATGCTAGAGGAGGTACCGGCTCATCTGTGCCTCTTCTGTCAGAAGTGCTGTCTGGATAGATCAGCAAATCTCCCCTTTGTTCTTCGTTGGTGTAATTCTTTGGTTGTAGGAGGTTCCTAAGGAGTTTCAAATTCTTGTATAAGCATTTTAGGTGGCCCACTATGAAAACATATTTTAAAGATATTGTAAGAGTATTTACAACTTAATATATATAAAAAAAACAGCAGGGTCTCTAAAATCCTCTACTGGTACCCAATAATCCCAGGATTTATGTATCGCGTGATTTTATACTAGACTTTCATACTCATCTATTTAATCTCAAAATCTGCAATATATATATATATATATATATATATATATATATATATATATATATATACACAATTAGAATTGTATACATGTTTACATTGTTTGAAAAAAAAATTTTTAGCAATAAAATATACTGGTAATTTAAGGTAAGACTAGGATGTACATTTACTCCATCAAACAGTGTAGGTCAGAAACAGGAGATCTGATGATTGTATAGGCTTGTTCAGCACTGGGTAGTGGGTAATCATGAAGGCTGGATTAAGAGCAGGAAATGATGTGTACACATACTTCGAGGGGGAGCTTCATCCCAGTGCCTAATAAGCCTTGCTCGGAAGTGCACATCTGCAGGATAATAGGTGAGAGGCCAAGTTCCAATATAGGTGGCAGGGTGTAGTGGTCACAAGCATGACCTCATGGTGATTTAATAAATATGTCATAAAATTGTCTGTGATTACAAATATTTTTTAGGTTTTCTTCTTAAGTATGTCTCTTTTCTTTTCTAAAATCTATGACCTTTCATCTCCTGAGCTATTACAATCAAACCCCAGTGAAAACTGTGATTTCTAACACCAGGGATGTCTATTAAAACCATTTATAAAAAAGAAGTTCTGTGTCTCTGGAAGAGGGATACAAGAAATAGATTTCATATCTTACAGTTTTCCAGGTTGTTTTATTTATTTTTTTCCGTAGAAATCTAGACTTTCCACACATTAAAAACAATACCTAAATACATCCACTTTTAATAAAATAAACATATCAGAGTTTAAAGGGAAGGGCAGTAACGCACAGCAGACACATAGAGTGTTAAATCAGGCCTTGTTTATTTGTTCTGATATCTGTAGTTAATGTGGTACCCTGCATAACTAGGATTTCTAAATACTATTTATTACATAGCACTATGGTAATAGTATGAGTATGAGGAGCTTAACATGGTAGATTGTTGTGTGGATATAAAATCTATGTTGAACAACAACTGAGAATATTTTTATAAAAAAGATAAAACCATCAAATAGTTATATAAAATGTGTCCAAAACAAAAAAGGAAAATTTTCTACTGCTCTTTCCTTACACTGATCATATCCTTTTCTATCTGTATATTTTTTTAGGGACTGTATATTTTCCAGGAAGATATTGTGTTGTTTCCATTTGTTAACTCACATTGACAGCAGTGTGATTCAACACAATAAAACTGTCAGTTCTGATTTTTTTTTTCGAGAACTGAAATTCTGATAATAAAGTACTAAAAGAAACAGGTCACTCATCATATATTGACTTGGCTTATAACATATGTTTTTTATACATTTAAATTAACATTAAAAGAGGCACACTTTTTACATCACTGGCCAGACTTGCAGAGACCTACTGCTTCATCACAAATCATGGGTTTTCATCAATGAACCCAGATAATGAGGATCAGAAAAACATTTGCAATAGGAGTATAGTCTCAGTACCTTTATGGTGGAAGTGTCCCACATTATTAGATAGGCTGTGATTAAGGTAATTACATCATGGAAAATGGAAGTACCAGGGACTGTTTTCTAGAAAGGGTCTGTGACATTTCAGCATGGCCGAAACATCATGTTGTACTCTCATATTTTGGGCTTGAATATTTTATAAGGGTACTAAGTTAATTGTAATTGTAAGTGTAATCTTAAAATTAATGTTTTTCAGGAAGGCCCACAAAAATCTATAACACTAAAGACATATGTGTACTTTGCATTTTAAATATTTTTCTTGAAGTGTCCACAGACCTCACATCAAAAAACCATTGCTTTTAGCATATAGTTGGGTTTACACAGATCTGATAAAGTTATGATTCTGGTGCTTGGTAATATTTTTAACATTGAAAATTTCTATTATAGTACAATATGACAGGAAACTGTTAAAACACACTTCCCAACATATACAGGGAAATTACTAATTTTTTTTTACTATTGATCGTCAGTAGAATCTTGAATCCTCTGAGATTACCTAAGTGTCTATTTTATCATGCAGTTAGTCTGAAATATGAACAAGAAATTTACGTTCTAAAAGTTTATACTATGCCAGGGGTGTCCAAGTTTTTTCTGAAGAGGGCCACTTCATCAGAATTTTATGTGTGTGTGGGACACATTACTTTTTCATTGAGAGAAAATTAAATACACACAAAAATATATGCATCACAGCAATAAAATACAAGGTAACATGCAGTGTGCACGTGTATCACAGACTCCCCAGCAATAAAACACTCACATGCTGCACATTACTGTGAGTTGCATTGCTGTGGAGTCTGTGATACATATATTTATATATATATGTGTGTGTTTCTGTGTGTTTGTAACTGACTGCATATGTGACTGTATATGTGTTTCTGTGTGTATGTGACTGACTAGGTGTGTTTCTGTGTGTGTGTATGTATGTGACTGACTGCATGTGTGACTGAGTAGGTGTGTTTCTATGTGTATGTGACTGCATGTGTGATTGTATAGGTGTGTTTCTATGTGTTTGTGACTGACTGTATGTGTGAAGTATTTGTGTGTTTGTGATTGACTGCATGTGTGACTGTATATGTGTGTTTATGTGTGTATGTGTGTGTATGTGACTGACTGCATGTGTGACTGTATAAGTGCTTTTTGTGTGTATGTGATTGACTCCATGTGTGAATGTATATGTGTGTTTCTGTGTGTATGTGACTGACTGCATGTGTGAGTGTATTTATGTGTGTTTCTGTGTGTATGTGTGTATGTGACTGACTGCATGTGTGACTGTATTTATGTGTGTTTCTGTGTGTATGTATGTGTGAATTTATGTTTGTTTTTATGTTTATGTGACTAACTGTATGTGAGACTGCATATCTTTGTTTCTGTGTGTACATATGTGTGTATGTATGTGTTTGTGACTGACTGCATGTGTGACTGTATAGGTGTGTTTCTGTGTGTATATATGTGACTGACTGTAGGTGTGACTGTATTGGTGTGTTTCGGTGTGTATGTATGTGACTGACTGCATGTGTGACTGTGTAGGTGTGTTTCTATGTGTATGTGACTGCATGTGTGATTGTATAGGTGTGTTTCTATGTGTTTGTGACTGACTGTATGTGTGAAGTATTTGTGTGTTTGTGACTGACTGCATGTGTGACTGTATATGTGTGTTTATGTGTGTATGTGTGTGTATGTGACTGACTGCATGTGTGACTGTATAAGTGCTTTTTGTGTTATGTGGTTGACTCCATGTGTGAATGTATATGTGTGTTTCTGTGTGTATGTGACTGACTGCATGTGTGAGTGTTTAGGTGTGTTTCTGTGTGTATGTATGTGACTGACTGTAGATGTGACTGTATTGGGTGTGTTTCTATGTGTATGTATGTGGCTGACTGCATGTGTGACTGTATAGGTGTGTTTCTGTGTGTATGGATGTGACTGACTGCATAGGTTTGTTTCTATGTGTATGTGTGACTGTATATATGTGTGTTTCTGTGTCTATGTATGTGTGGATGTATCTTTATATGACTGCATGTGTGACTGTATATGTGTTTCTGTGTGTGCATGTGACTGGCCGCATGGGTGACTGTATTTATGTGTGTTTCTGTGTGTATGTATGTGACTGACTGCATGTGTGACTGTATACAGGGAGTGCAGAATTATTAGGCAAATGAGTATTTTGACCACATCATCCTCTTTATGCATGTTGTCTTACTCCAAGCTGTATAGGCTCGAAAGCCTACTACCAATTAAGCATATTAGGTGATGTGCATCTCTGTAATGAGAAGGGGTGTGGTCTAATGACATCAACACCCTATATCAGGTGTGCATAATTATTAGGCAACTTCCTTTCCTTTGGCAAAATGGGTCAAAAGAAGGACTTGACAAGCTCAGAAAAGTCAAAAATAGTGAGATATCTTGCAGAGGGATGCAGCACTCTTAAAATTGCAAAGCTTCTGAAGCGTGATCATCGAACAATCAAGCGTTTCATTCAAAATAGTCAACAGGGTCGCAAGAAGCGTGTGGAAAAACCAAGGCGCAAAATAACTGCCCATGAACTGAGAAAAGTCAAGCGTGCAGCTGCCACGATGCCACTTGCCACCAGTTTGCCCATATTTCAGAGCTGCAACATCACTGGAGTGCCCAAAAGCACAAGGTGTGCAATACTCAGAGACATGGCCAAGGTAAGAAAGGCTGAAAGACGACCACCACTGAACAAGACACACAAGCTGAAACGTCAAGACTGGGCCAAGAAATATCTCAAGACTGATTTTTCTAAGGTTTTATGGACTGATGAAATGAGAGTGAGTCTTGATGGGCCAGATGGATGGGCCCGTGGCTGGATTGGAAAAGGGCAGAGAGCTCCAGTCCGACTCAGACGCCAGCAAGGTGGAGGTGGAGTACTGGTTTGGGCTGGTATCATCAAAGATGAGCTTGTGGGGCCTTTTCGGGTTGAGGATGGAGTCAAGCTCAACTCCCAGTCCTACTGCCAGTTCCTGGAAGACACCTTCTTCAAGCAGTGGTACAGGAAGAAGTCTGCATCCTTCAAGAAAAACATGATTTTCATGCAGGACAATGCTCCATCACACGCGTCCAAGTACTCCACAGCGTGGCTGGCAAGAAAGGGTATAAAAGAAGAAAATCTAATGACATGGCCTCCTTGTTCACCTGATCTGAACCCCATTGAGAACCTGTGGTCCATCATCAAATGTGAGATTTACAAGGAGGGAAAACAGTACACCTCTCTGAACAGTGTCTGGGAGGCTGTGGTTGCTGCTGCACGCAATGTTGATGGTGAACAGATCAAAACACTGACAGAATCCATGGATGGCAGGCTTTTGAGTGTCCTTGCAAAGAAAGGTGGCTAAATTGGTCACTGATTTGTTTTTGTTTTGTTTTTGAATGTCAGAAATGTATATTTGTGAATGTTGAGATGTTATATTGGTTTCACTGGTAAAAATAAATAATTGAAATGGGTATATATTTGTTTTTTGTTAAGTTGCCTAATAATTATGCACAGTAATAGTCACCTGCACACACAGATATCCCCCTAAAATAGCTAAAACTAAAAACAAACTAAAAACTACTTCCAAAAATATTCAGCTTTGATATTAATGAGTTTTTTGGGTTCATTGAGAACATGGTTGTTGTTTAATAATAAAATTAATCCTCAAAAATACAACTTGCCTAATAATTCTGCACTCCCTGTATATGTGTGTTTCTGTTTATGTGACTAACTGTATGTGAGACTGTGTATCTGTGTTTCTGTGTGTACATAAGTGTGTATGTACGTGTTTGTGACTGACTGCATGTGTGACTGTATAAGTGTTTTTGTGTGTGTATGTGACTGACTGCATGTGTGTGTGTATAGGTGTGTTTCTTTGTGTATATATGTGACTGACTGTAGGTGTGACTGTATTGGTGTGTTTCGGTGTGTATGTATGTGGCTGACTGCATGTGTGACTGTATAGGTGTGTTTCTGTGTGTATGTATGTGACTGACTGCATGTGTGACTGTATAGGTTTGTATCCATGTGTATGGTTGACTGCATATATGTGTGTTGCTGTGTCTATGTATGTGTGTATGTATGTTTATATGACTGACTGCATGTGTGACTGTATGTATGTGTGTTTGTGTGTGTGTATGTATGTGACTGGCTGCATGTGTGACTATATATGTGTATCTATCTGTGTGTGTATGTGACTGTATATGTGTTTTGTGTGTATGCATGTATGTGAATGTGTGACTGTATATGTGTTTCTGTGTGTGTATGTGACTACATGTGTGACTATATAAGTGTGTTTCTGTGTGTATGTGACTGCATGCATTACTGTATTTATGTTTGTTTCTGTGTCTATGTATATGTGGATATATGTTTATATGCATATGTATGTGACTGCAGGTGGGACTGTATATGTGTATTTATGTGTGTATGTATGTGACTGACTACGTATGTGACTGTATATGTGTTTTGTGTGTGTGTGTGTATGTATGTATATATATGTGACTGACTTCATGTGTGACTGTATATGTGTGTTTCTGTGTGTGTGTGTATGTGTATGTATGTGACTGATTCCATGTGTGACTGTATACGTGTGTTTCTGTGTGTATGTGACTGACTCCATGTGTGAGTGTATAGGTGTGTTTTTGTGTGTGTATGTATGTGACTGACTGTAGGTGTGACTGTATTGGTGTGTTTCTGTGTGTATATATATGGCTGACTGCATGTGTGACTGTATAGGTGTGTTTCTGTGTGTATTTATGTGACTGACTGCATGTGTGACTGTATAGGTTTGTTTCTATGTGTATGTGTGACTATATATATGTGTGTTTCTGTGTCTATGTATGTGTGGATGTATGTTTATATGACTGACAGCATTTGTGACAGTATGTATGTGTGTTTCTGTGTGTGTGTGTGTGTGTGTGTGTGTGTGGGTGTGTATGTATGTGACTGACTGCATGTGTGACTGTATATGTGTATATCTCTGGGTGTGTATGTGACTGTATATGTGTTTTGTATGTATGTATGTATGTATGTATGTGTATGTTACTGACTGCATGTGTGACTGTATATGTGTTTCTGTGTGTGTATGTGACTGACAACATGTGTGACTGTGTGTGTGTGTTTCTGTGTGTATGTGACTGATGCCATGTGTGACTGTATAATTGTGTTTCTGTGTGTATGTGACTGACTCCATATGGGAATGTATATGTGTGTTTATGTGTGTGTATGTGACTGCATGTATGACTGTATTTATGTGTGTTTCTGTGTCTATGTATGTGTTGATGTATGTTTATGTGCATATCTATGTGACTGTCTGCAGATGCGACTGTATAGGTGTATTTCTGTGTGTATGTACGTGACTGACTACATGTGTGGCTGTATATGTGTTTTGTGTGTGTGTATGTGACTGACTCCATGTGGGAATGTATATGTGTGTTTCTGTGTGTATGTGACTGACTGCATGTGTGACTGTATGTGTGCATGACTGTGTATTTATGTGTGTCTATGTAACTGTTCATACTTGTTTATGTGGTTATGTGACTATGTATTTAATTATGTATGTGCATGCATAAATAATCACATTTACACATTGTGTATATTTGTGATTGCATAATTGTATGTGGTATGTGTGTGGGAGGGAGGGGGAGAGAGGGACAGCATTTACATTCTGGACAGTGTGTGTGTGTGTGTGTGTCTGCTCATTGTCATGGTAAAGAAATATGCATATACTTCCACCAGAATGGACACTCACACTAATACACATGCACCAACACACACTCACATGACGCTCCCTAATACATACTTACTGGGCATGCCCTGGGTGGTGATGGGGCATGTCCTGGGTGTGTAATGTGAGTGATGAGTAATTGTCCTGGGATGCTGGGGCAAGTCATGGCGTCCCCACCAGGAAGACGCCATGAAACCTGAAGACCTGCAGATGTCTAATGATGAAAGCATCATAGGTTTGTTGGTACTTCAACATGTGTTGACAGGGTAGAGCTTGCATCTGGGATAAATTCCAGGGGGACCAAGACAGGGAGTATAGCATTGAGTCTTAGAGCTAGGATATTAGCATATAGTTTTACATGAACTTGACGAGGGAAATAGGGTGAAAACATATGCATATTACCACATTTTTTTTATCTTAACATGTCCTGGGATGGGTGGATTTATCCAGAAACAAAGAGTAGTGAGATGTGGGAGAAGGCAAAAGTTGTATAATATTTGGTGGTGTAGCCATTAAGGTCAGGGCATGGGCATTTTTTTAAAGATTTAAAGCCAACAATATTGATCAGAGGAAAATAAAATACAAAAATAGTGTAATATTGTAGGAGCTTTTATCATAAATAATTCAAATGGACTTTGAACTCACAAACAAAAGAATAGCTCGAGCTCATCATATGACATCATAGTCATTTTTGATTATTATTCCATACATTTACAGCATAAAGGATGGTCAGATGGCAGAGCTTCTTTTATATCTTTTTGTTAAATCGGTTGAGTGGATCATTTTTTTTAAAGGGACGCTCTCACCAAAAAATGAAAAGGTTTTTTATTTCTTTTAATATGTATTTTTGATTTCAGATATGTCTTTTGTTTTTGTTATGTGACTGTTTTTAATAAAATATGTAACTAAACAAGTGTGACTGGACCATTTTGTGAAATATAGTGTTTTCTCACTAATTTCTCACTTTGGGGCTGGGAATACATAAAGCAGTCTATAAGTCTGAATTCTGACCATAGACTTGCATTGAATGGGAGGGTAATGTAACTATTACATCATAAGGGGGCAGAGTTATGTCTATGTCTATGTTAATCTCCTCTCTTTGTGTTGGAAGGCAGGTAAAAAAGTTGTACACAGCCACCTAGTCCTGTCCATTATGATACACATTTAAGTCTACACTTTTGCCATGTTATAATTTTTTTGCACAATTACCTCTGTAATGTTGATGACTGCTAAACATTATTGGAAACATGGCACCGCGATTGCTCATAGCATTTGATTTGTTGTTATTGTGACAATTAGATGAGAACTTTTGTTTTTGTGTTTTTTTTTTATATACTATATCTTGATAATAGTTGATGGTTCTTTGAAATAATGTTTTTTAGTAAGGTACTTCTGCATGCCATGTTAGCTTTCTAACGATACTTCTCCAGGTTTCTACCATATTAGAGAATAATATTTATTTATAGCAAAATGCATTCATCAAGTTTATATACACCCAGTTTTTAGATGGGTCTATTCACTAAAATTCGACTTTGGAGATCGACTTTCATTTGGAGACACCCGAGTTCGACTTAAAAAAAAAAACAAAACAAGGTTCCAATCCTCCCTATTGCTGTGCTGAATTTGACTTAGTCTCAAAATGAAAGTCGACCTCAAAAATTGAATTTTACTGAATAGACCCATTAGACTACAATACCTCAGTACAGTGCTCTAGAATTTGTCAGCAAATAATAATAATAATCATAATAACCACATTCACCTAACAAAATATCCTGGATGTTCTAAACTTTTAGTGTATTCGCCGACAAATGGGCAAAATATGGAATAATTCTTTCTTTTTAAGGCCAGCATTATGCATATTTCAATACATTTTGGTAGTTACATTTTTTTTGGTTTAAGCGCACTGATTTATTTCTCCACATAAAAAATAACCTGCAGTTGTTAAATCATGTTAATCAATCATTGCGTGAAAAATAGAAATATATCTTTTCAGTTCTTCTAAATGCATTGAAAATCTAATTAATAAAACTTTGAAATGTTTCTACAGATAATTGGGCTCTGGTATGGCACCTAGATAGAACTTTTCAAAGAAATATAATATGACCATATTAAAAACACATTTTAAGTGTAAAGAGATACCAAAAGGAATACGTTATCCAGACGCTGTAGACTTTATAAATCATAATTTACAATTCCAATGCCAGCAGCAAACACATCATCTTTCTAGTGGTGTTTTAAAACAGTTTCTCATCTTGTTAAAGGTATACCGATGGGGTACAGTATTGACACTGAATGGAGGGGGAGACAATTATGGTTAATGCACATTTTGAAAAATAGTGTTAAGTTTATAGAAGCTTTTTTAAAGAAACATAGATAAATATAGATTATTATCTTTTGAGATAAGGCTTAAAATTCTGCAAATCTGTTGTTGTCTTTGTGTGTGTAGCTCTGAATTTAGACTGGGAATTCAGAGCCACGCTTTTTAACCCATTTCAGGTCACTTCGGTGATCCAAATTGCCGCATAGGGGCAGGGGACATTGGACATTAATAGCTAGGGACCAGGAGGAAGGAGCACTGCCAATTGCTCAGTTAGCTGCAAGGCCATGGAAACAAGGATGCCGACTTATGGCTAGGTAACCATTCTGTTTAGGAGCTGGAATACTCATCTTCGGAGTCGGACTATGGAGAAGGAAGATAGGGGAGGAGGAGCACCTTGCAAATGCAAGTGAATTAAAGGGACTGTCTCACCTAAACATTGTTTTGACTGTAGGGAATAAAACATGGTTGAAAATAATTTATACACTATGTTAGCAAAATTGCAAGCAAATGTCTAAATTAGAAATGTTTTAAATATCTCTGTGGAGTCACCTATTTATGACATCACATGTAGCCTGAAAGGGAAAATGTGTAATTTTTTATGCAAATCAGTCCAAAGGTGATGTCATAAATATAATTAAACTCCATAGCATAAATATTAGACAGGTATCCTAAGGAAAATATGTGGTCAGCACATCTATGCACAATCCCATGCTAATGCAGTATTTTCAAAGTTTGTGTGCAGGTCTGTTCAAGTACAAACAGGTTTGTTCCAAACAGACCAGCCCACAAACCCTTAAAATATACTAAATATACTAACTATAACTGAGATGTTGTAACCATGCACCCTTGTGCAGGCTTATCCAGGCTGTATCCAGGCTTTTCTGTATTGTTCTTTCTTTGCTTTCTTATTTATTATATATTCTTAGTCCTGTCCTTGGCTTGTAGTCTTGTCCTTGGCTTGTAGCCCTGTCCTTGCCCTCTAGTCCTGTCCTAGCCCTGTTGTCCTATTATGTTTTTCTTTCTGCCTGTCCATATGTTTCATTCCAGGTTTTCTCTCATTCCCTCTGCCTTGTCAGTTTACTTCTATTTAAACCCCACCCGTTTCTGTTCAGTCCTTTGCAGATGTCTACAGGTATTTTCTGTGTTTAAGTTTCAATGCCATTTACATAGAAACATAGAAACATAGAATGTGTCGGCAGATAAAAACCATACGGTCCATCTAGTCTGCCCTGGAGTACTTTTATTAGTCCCCCGTTGCCGGTCTTATAGCTAGGATAGCCTTGTGTCTATCCCACGCATGCTTAAAATCCTTGACTGTGTTTACCTCTACCACTTCTGCTGGCAGGCTATTCCATACATCCACTACCCTCTCAGTAAAGTAATACTTCCTGATATTACTTTTAAATCGTTGCCCCTCTAATTTAAGACTATGTCCTCTAGTTGTGGTAGTTTTTCTTCTTTTAAATATACTCTCTTCCTTTACTGTGTTGATTCCCTTTATGTATTTAAATGTTTCTATCATATCCCCCCTGTTACGTCTTTCCTCCAAGCTATACATGTTAAGATGCTTTAACCTTTCCTGGTAAGTTTTATCCTTCAACCCATGAACCAGTTTAGTAGCCCTTCTCTGAACTCTCTCCAAAGTATCAATATCCTTCTGGAGATACGGTCTCCAGTACTGCGTTCAATACTCCAAGTGAGGTCTCACCAGTGCTCTGTACAATGGCATGAGCACTTCCCTCCTCCTACTTCTAATACCTCTCCCTATGCAACCAAGCATTCTGCTAGCATTTTCTGCTGCTCTATTGCATTGCCTACCTACCTTCAAGTCCTCTGAAATTATTACTCCTAAATCCCTTTCCTCAGATGTTGAGGTTAGGACTGTACTAAATAGTCTATATTCTGCTTTTGGGTTTTTACGCCCAAGGTGCATAATCTTGCACTTGTCCACATTAAATGTCAGTTGCCACTGCTCTGACCATTTTTCTAGTTTAGCTAAATCATTTGCCATTTGGCTTATCCCTCCATGAATATCAACCCTGCTGCAAATCTTTGTATCATCAGCAAAAAGACATACTTTGCCAACAAGACCTTCTGCAATATCGCTAATAAAAATATTAAAGAGAATGGGTCCAAGAACAGATCCCTGAGGTACCCCACTAGTAACAAGACCTTGCATTGAATATACCCCATTGACTACAACCCTCTGTTGCCTGTCACTCAGCCATTGTCTAATCCATTCAACAATATTGAAATCCAAACTCAAAGATTTCAGTTTATTGATAAGCCTTCTATGTGCGACAGTGTCAAAAGCCTTACTGAAATCTAGGTAAGCAATGTCTACTGCACCACCCTGATCTATTATTTTAGTTACCCAATCAAAAAAATCAATAAGATTAGTTTGGCATGATCTCCCTGAAGTAAACCCATGCTCTCTCTGATCTTGAAATCCAAGCGACTTTAGATGTTCAACAATCCTATTCTTTAACAAGGTTTCCATTATTTTCCCCACTACTGAAGTAAGACTTACTGGTCTATAGTTGCTCGCCTCCTCCCTACTACCTTTCTTGTGAATGGGCACAACATTAGCTAATTTCCAATCTTCTGGAACTACTCCCGTTAACAATGATTGGTTAAATAAATCTGTTAACGGTTTTGCTAGTACACCACCAAGTTCTTTTAATAACTTTGGATGTATCCCATCAGGTCCCATCGACTTATTTGTCTTTACTTTAGACAGCTGAAGTAAAACCTCTTCCTCTGTAAACTTACATGCATCAAAAGACTCATTAGTCTTTTTCCCTAAATGAGGTCCCTTACCCTCATTTTCATTTGTAAAAACTGAACAAAAATATTCATTAAGGCAGTCTGCTAAGCCTTTATCCTCTTCTACATAGCATCCTTCTTTTGTTTTTAATCTAATTAATCCTTGTTTTACTTTCCTTTTCTCATTTATGTATCTAAAAAATGTTTTATCCCCCTTTTTCACTGACTGGGCTATAGTCTCTTCTGTGTGTGCTTTGGAAGCTCTTATAGCTTGCTTTGCCTCTTTCTGCCTACTCTTATAGATCTTTCTATCTTCCTCACTCTGAGTATTTTTATAATTACTAAATGGTAGCTTTTTATTTTTTACTATTTTAGCCACCTCTGCAGAGTACCACAGTGGTTTCTTCAATTTTTTGCTCTTACTGACAAGCCTTATGCAATTTTCTGTTGCCTTCAGTAGTGCAATTTTTAGATAATCCCATTTCTCCTGGACTCCATTTAAATTGCTCCAGTCTGATAATGACTCCTTTACACCTAATCTAATTTTAGAAAAGTCTGTTTTTCTAAAATCTAAAACTTTTGTTTTTGTGTGGTGTGACTGCGTCACTGTTCTTATATTAAACCACACTGTCTGGTGATCACTAGATCCTAAACTTTCACCTACAGTAATATCTGATAACAAATCTCCATTTGTGAACACTAAGTCTAGTATGGCCTGCTTTCGAGTTGGCTCCTCCACTACTTGTTTTAGAGATAATCCCAGTAGGGAGTTTAGGATATGCGTACTCCTGGCGCAAGTAGCTGTTTTGTATTTCCAGTTCACATCAGGAAGATTAAAGTCACCCATGATGATCACTTCTCCCTTCATTGTCATTTTAGCTATTTCCTCAACTAGTAGATTATCTAACTCCTCTATTTGTCCAGGGGCCTATAAATCACACCTACCCGAGTTACCATATGATTATCAAATTCTAATGTAACCCAAACTGACTCTATGTTCGCCTCACTAACTTGTATTACGTTACATTTTAAGCTATCCCTCACATAGAGGGCCACCCCTCCCCCTTTTTTACCTTCTCTGTCTTTTCTATATAAAGAGTACCCTGGTATTGAAATGTCCCAGTCATGTTTTTCATTATACCATGTCTCAGTAACAGCCGCTAAATCTACATTCTCAGTTGCCAATATTGCCACAAGTTCATTGATCTTATTCCCTAAACTGAGAGCATTTGTAGACATGACCCTATTTATGTGTCCTAGATTCTATTATTTATGCTTTTGCTAATATTATGTTTTAGTTAGGGACTTGCCTAATGTGGGGTACCTTGACATGGTTGGAAAGCTAACATCTAATTGGCCAATTGGTGAACCAAACCCCCACCTTTACCATATTTAGTATTAGGATAGTTCCTGTATTTATGTTTGTTCCTTTGTATGTTTCTCTTGTGTCCTTTACCCTGTGTCTTGTATTATTTATCCTTAGTTTGGTTTCTGCTTTATCTTATGTCTTGCCTCTGTCCTGTATTCAGTTCTATTCTCTTTCAGTTACTTTTCTGTTTTAGCTCTGCTTGGCTGTCCTTTAGTTCATTTCCTCTCCAGCCCTGGGACCTGAATACAGCAGATGCTTCACAGGGCCTGGTTGTGGCTGCAAAAACTTGGGGTCCCGAACTTCCGAGGGATTGTAGTTACCCAGCACCAGATCCTGTATTTCCACCCTGCAACGTAGCTCCTGATCTCGGGCGCTCAGGGTCTATTTCCATCTGGCACCCCGTACATTACAGATGCTGACGGCCACATGAATTCGTCAATCACTCTGTTGTTGATTCGACTAGCATTAAAAGTATACAAAAATAACTTATAGGCCACAGTAATTCGCCACAGGGTCACTCACTATGTTGTTGAATCAGCCTTTTGGTTATTTTTAAATATTTTTCGTGCTGGTTGAATCAACAACTGATTGAGTAACTCTAATACCGAATTCTTGTGGCCATTGGCCTCTTGGTTATATTTCATATATTTTCGAGGTTTGTGTGCTGCTTCTTCACAGCACATGTGCCTGTCTTCACCAGGTGAAAATTTTAGGATGTAAGCCCACATGATCTGTTTATAACTGCAATTGGGTAAGTTGTTTTGATACACTGGCACTCAACAAGCATTTTGAGATGCTGAAAAGGTGAGACAATAGGGTAGAGTAGACAATAGGGTAGAGTCCCAAAATGTTCTTAATGAGTAAATATTAGCATCTTACTCTCCCTTACATGTTTCTCATGTTAATGTAGGGGTATCCTACAGCAAGTACAAGTTATGCGACTAGAAATTAATTTATTAACGTGGTCCTGTGGGAGCCCTGTCTTGACTGATTAATTAATTGATTTTCTTTTGTTAACCCTATTGATGATATTACTTTATAATCTCACATTTTCCCATACCTACCAACATTTCAAATAGCCAAGGAACATTTTTTTTGGCCAATGGTGTGATTATGAGTGGGACAATACCCAGAAGGTTTTAGTGAATTTATGGCTATATATATATGATATTTATATAATTACATAAACTATATTTGAGTCACTATATTTTACACATGCTTTATTGTGAGTTTAATTCTTGTGGCTCTCTTTGAAGCTCCACACTTCCCAACTTCTCTTCCTGGCAATGTGGCCCACCGGGGGCAGGGCTTCAACCAACAGTGATACTGCTCTTGTGTGGTATTCATTCTCCCAGACAACAGAGGAAGAAAATTGGGATTACCGAATAGATGTCTCAAATTGGAAATTCCCTGCCCAAGGTGGGACCGTCGGGGCATGGATGCACTCGTACACACAAAAAATGTTGAGCTCCATTGAAAGATGGAATCACTAAGGACTATTCCTCCAAAATAGGAACATGCCCCCTACCTGCCTATAATGTTATTCTCTGGTGTCAGTTACAGTGGAGACTGAATACTGCACATGCTCAGAGGTCTGCTCATGCGCAGTAGCATTGTCTGTTGCAGTGACAGTCAAATTAGAACACATTGAGGAAGAATTGGGAGGCATGTTTAACCCCTTCATGACCCACTTTGTGATCGGCAGCCAGGAACATCCAAGCAGGGACCCGATCAGGGTCTCTATAGACCCTGTTGGCCCCTGCTAACATCCCGCGATACTTCGTGTTTGGGCACGCTGGGATGCCAGAAATGTAGCAGATGCTCGGTTTGGGCGTTCACTACATTTCTTATGTCAGACTGAGGCAACTCAAAGGGACTTGCAGCGGAATCCCCAGTACAGCTCTTCGCAGGGAGCCCGCAATGAGCTGTTACATGCAGGAGGGTCTATGCCATCCTGCCGGCTTCTGCTGTAAAATGTCGCCGATGCTCACTTTAAGCGTCAGCTACATTTTCTGTGTCAGAGTGAAGCCACTCAAAGTGGCCTCACCTGACAGTGGGGACCCCAATGCAAGTCCCTGCAGCGGGATCTGCACACAGCTCATTGCGGGGGGCCGCAATGATCTGTTTATTGTTGGACATTCCATGCCATCCTACTAGAATTTTGGCACTAAATAGTAGGAGAGCATGGGATGTCCTTCAAGCGAGAAGGGGTTAATTCACAAAAAATCTGGTCAAAATTACAGTATGTAGGAAAAAGGCCCCACCTTATTAATCCAAGGGTTGCCCAGGAATAATAATGACCAGTATTTATATACCGCCTTTCTTCCAGTTGGATTAAAAGCATTTTATAGGGCATGCTTTGTGAGTTAACTGAATTTGCAGCTAAATAATTAATACTCATTTATTTACCTCAGAAGAATGAAGGGCTGAAACCAGGCCAGGATTTGAACCCACAACCTTGTTTGAAAAAACGTTGCAATCAGGGCATTCACTTAGCTTTCTCACAGGTGATCAAAATAATAATTTAATAAACGTAAAAACAGTACCGCCTTGGAGGCTGTGTCTCTAAATCAGGATAGAGTTTTCAGGACAGAGGTAGAGCTTGGCCGGACAGAGAAATTCAGAATTGCAATCCTGCAGTCCTGAAATCATTCTCAGGTGTCTGCGATAACGCATAATACCTACTGCACATGTGCAGCATTGTGCACATGTGCAGTAGCGATGCCAGCTTCAGTATCAGTGCTTCCAGGCATGCACGGTAGCACTGACACCCCTAAGGGTTTCCACCTCAGCAGGCGTGGATGCTCCGTTTGTGCTAGGTTTGTGCCACACACCTAGTACGGAACCGCTCTATATATTTCTGGGGTTTGTGTGCTGTCGGAGCACACAAACCCCAGAAATACACAAAATACATTGTGCCCCCGAGTGACAGGTGTGCTCTGAACTTGCACACAAACCCTGAAAATACACAAAATGCATCCGAGAGGCGGACGGCAGCTGCAGATATCGTATACTTTTCGTGCTGGTTGAATTGGCAACAGAGTGAGTGACTCTGATGCCAAACTTTGCTGCTGCCGTCTGTCTCCCAGATGTGTTTTGTGTATTTCCGGGGGTTTCTGCGCTGTCTGTTCGGAGCACACAAACCCCAGAAACACACAAAATACATTGTGCCACCGAGTGACAGGTGTGCTCTGGACTTGCAGCACACCTGTCACTCAGCAGCACGATACACCCTTGCATCTCATCCATTTTTTACTGACCACATTTTGCAGGCTGCCTTGCAGTATGTCGAAGTCATATGTGACCAGAAGTCAATCAATTAACTAATCACCGTGGCTCTGTGGGATCCAGTACTTGATTAGATAATTGATTTTGTACTGGTCAGATACGACCTCTACATAATTCAAAGCAGCTTGCAAAAGTTATATGTGTCCGGTAAAAAATGGCCAAGGTGGCAACCCTTGCGTCGTTTGTAGCCTACTCCTGATAGAGGCACTCTGGGGTTAAATGAAGAGAAAATGCAGCAAAAATGCCAATGCATCTTTATTGCAATAAATGATATATACAAAATGTAAAGGCATTGTAAAAAAAAATTAAAATAATGTCAGTTATCCCTCTTCTAATGTTTTCTATGACACACTGCAAAATGTTATTGTAGCTGAATGGGTGCTGGTGTCTTTAAGAGGCTGTGCAAAAGCCATTCAACCAGGAGAGCTTTTCATCCTCCTCCTGTGATGACCTCACCAGCAAAGCCTGCAGCTCCTAAGAGAACTGATTTGGTTGAGAAAAGGTAGTTTGCAGGTCAGTAACGGGGGACAGGTACCTGCTACACTGTTATTTGCAAAATGACATGTCTTTGTACTCCTACTTGTGTGTTGAAAGACATATGCAAATGAATGTTTTTACTCTCACATACTTGAAAAACGTCTATGTACAGTGCTTTATTAATACAAATAAAATCTCAATTATTCTGGTGATTTTTCTATAGGAAATGGTGCCATTTTATGAGATGTGCATACAGTCCTGGTGAGTACCCCTTCTGCCTCCCCAAAACATAAACCTGCATAGTAGATTTATGTTATTGCAAACACATAGATGCATGCATATAGTGTACACACACACACACACACACACACACACACACACACACACACACACTATTATTATTAGCATTCATGTGGCTCTGCTGCAGTTACATGTGTTTCAGTATGCAGCACTGTGATCCACTCAGTAAATGATTGCATGAACTGTTTATCTGGTCTTCTTGTTCCAGTCACTATTTCTCCACAGTCCTGTAGGTCAGAAGGAGGTCTGGTCATTCCCTATTGTGTAAATTAGTGCACCACAGCAAACAAAAAAAATGTAATGGTGTAAGTGGAAGAGTTTATAACATACCAGCCTGTGCTGTCTGATTGGATTATCCTTTATATTTTTGCCTGTTCTTTTGTTTTTTTCTGGTTATGTGGCACTGTATATGTAATGGACTATTACAGGATATCACTGTAGGTTCTTGAAATGGAAAAACACATTTAACTCTTTGATTGTTGCCTGGCATAAAAGAATTGTAAAGTGCCAGGCATAAATCACTGTCTATGATGTTAGAGTTGTAAATTAACCCTTTTGTATCCCTTGTCTAACCTTCAAGTGGTTATTTGTATCATACAACAATGTACGTACTTTGTTGCTTAATTAATAGATGAATTACCAGGTTTGATGGCTTCATAGTTGTAGGGACTCCATCCTTAGACATTTTCTGTATTTTATTAGCAGAATTGCAAGCCTATAAGTAAGAGATGCCACAAATGGATTTAAGAATATTTTAATTTGCTGCACATCCAAAATGTCATAAACAATCAATTTTCATTGGAAATGTGTAATTTGAATATCAAACCACAAGGTGATATCATAACAGGATACACTACAGTTGCATTTAAAGGTGCAGTTTCACATAGCAATACTTTATCATGGTTGCCAACATTGACCATGTTACCAGGGACACATTTGTTCCACGTGCTGCAGAAAGACCATGCAAAGTGAATCTCAGCAGTATATAGGCTGGATATACGGACAGACAGAATCTAATTTACTGAATCAGGGTGGAGATCTCATAGAACTTGCCATGATTAATTAATTGGATTGTGCCTATGCGTATATGCTTCATGCATCCTACATACTGCCGGGCTACACTTTGCATGCTCCTTCTGCAGCAGGTGGAACAAATATGTGTCTCTGGAAACATGGACAATGTTGGCAACTAAGTGCTGCATGATGTAAAGGGACGTTAAAAAAAAAAAAAACCAGATCTAGCATTTTATTGGATCACTTAAATCTCCCTGTCCTATAAAAAAAAAAAAAAATGAATACAAATCTATAGAACGTTCCTGAGCTTTCATAGCAACGGAGTCGTGCCAATCATCCAAAGCCCTCCTCTACTTGTGACGTCGCATCAAGGAGAATTCCTTCAAACCATCCCACATGAACGGCAACGCTCAGGAACACAATGCCAATAAGAGAGTTTGGCAAGGAGACAATGAGACTTGCTGCTTAAATAGTCTGGACTAAGTAGGAAAGGGGCTGGCTGATAGCTACCAGGTGAGTAACTGTGCTAGTATTTGAGGTTCTTATAAAACCCAGACACCAGGTAGGAATGGGCAGCTGTTTAAAACAGGTGAGAAACCTTGACACTTTCTTCCAGTGGGACTCAAAGTGCTTTTTAGCACGGAATTAACTGAATTGGTAGCTGAATCATAGATGTTATTATAACTAAATTGGTGGTACTCCTTTATGAACCTTGGGAGAATGAAGAACTGACCTGACCCTGCTGGTTTTTAATCCTCCAAACTTGTGGTTTAAGCAGGCTCTGCAGTTAGGGCTTTTACCAGCCAAACTATCTCACCGGCCTAGATTTATACACTTGTGATGATGGTGATAATGCTTGTGAAAAAAGCATGATCTGGTATCACAGAACACCACATCTCCAGCGCATTACTCTTTATCACATGATCTCAGCGGCACACTATACATTAGGTCATACCTCAGTGCAAGCACATATTAGGCACATCATACCACAGGCATGTCATATCTCCATGAAAGTAAGTAAATCGCACCATGTAAACATATGCCAGTATAGTCAGACAAATCCAGGTATGCTGCCATGTATAGGAAGAGGGTCAAATGTTTAAAAACCATATGTACTTTTTAAAAGAAGGGGAAAGGCCGTGAAGAGCCCCCTAACGTATTGGCCTATCTGATTGTCCTTGCTACCTTTTGATTGCCCAAACAATAGCTAGTTTAATTACTGTATTTTATTTATTTTTTTATTTTAATGACTACCTTGATTATAAGAGGACCCCTCCAAATATTTGAGATTAATGAAAGAAAAAAGGCCTGAATATAAGACAATAAAGGATGTGTAATCAAAAAAAATTGCATTTATACATTTTTTAAGGAACACACTATTTCCTTCTTTTCTCTCTCTGAAAAAAACAACAACGCCTTACAAGCAAATATGGCATTTAGATTAATACGCCTAAGTTGGGAAACATGGCAGTCCAATTGGTTGGCTGCAGACTCTGAAAATGCTGGGATGGCTGCATGCACCCACATGCATGAATAAACATTTTCTACTGGTAACAGAAGCTAAACAGAGCAGATGTTAGCAAAATAGGCAAGTGATTTCACATATTATTTCTAAATCACAGCAGTGTCAGTAAGAGTGCAGATCTCTCCCCTGCACTCCTTACACAATATTTCCATCAAGAGCTGCAGCAGTGGCTGCCTGCTTTGTTGGAGCAGAGGGATGAGTTTAGGACCCAGTAGCTTCCTCCTCTGAGCTGTGCTTGTGGTAATGTCAGACATGGTAGGGAAGACAGGAGCTGAGGGAGCTTAAGTGACAAAAGTCAAATAACTACAAACTTCAGAAGAACGGCAAGTTTTTTTATGTTTTTTATTTAAACAAGAATAATTTATTTGACACATATTTACAAGCAAAATTAGAGGGTGCGGGATTTAGGCATGGCCAGCAACATAGATCCCCTTGAACTGCTCGCAATCTGCTGGACCACGGGTCCCGAACTTGGCCGTAATCGTCAATCAGAAGAACAAAAGGTCCAAGGTGCAGAAATTCAGATGAAGCTCGATCCAGTTAAAACATAACGTTTAATCCAGAATGATAAAATACAAAATATGACAGTGGAAAAATCACCTAACGTGTTTCGTCCATTCGGACTTACTCATAGGTCACTTTCCTACTGGTATATTATTACATATTTACAAGAACAGCTTCTATAAGAGACTTTTCAGCTGAACAGTATAATAATACATTTACATATTATAATGTGAATGTAAAATACATAAAGCAATCAGCAGAATCACCAAACTGGTTAGATCTTAACGCTAAAGTTTCTCAAAACTATAAAAACACCTGTCTTACATGGGGAAAAAGATATTTGGACACATTATATGGCCATATGTTGCTTAGCCCACCACTGCTTAAAGTACTCCAATATTGGTAGGTCCTAACACTAAATATATTTACAGGGTTTAATCTCTACAAATACATTATTTATAAGGGACCAAATGCCTTTGTTTTACAGGAACTGAGACAGTCTTCCAATTTATAAATCCATGTGGCCCCTATTTATGAAGCACATGAGATGAGTGGGGCGCTCAAAGCAGCAAATAAAAAGAAAGCACAATAAAACCCATAAACCAGCATAAGCATCATGAGTTGTAGCTGAAATTACTAAAGTTAAATATAACACATAAAGGCATCAGCACAAAACAGGCTTAAACCTAACGATCTTACAACTAACTAAAAAGAGATTATAATGTGAATGAAGAGCATAAAAATGGTCTATACATTGTGGTAGCAGAATGTATAGTAAATGCATAGATTAAAAGAAAAATGTGTTATAAAGGACAACTCAAGATTTTTAAACCCTTGCTTCCTTCTGCAAGGGTTATAACAAATAGTGTCCCCTTTTTCAAAGTAACCCCAGTGTGTATCTTTAGAGAAATATGTGGGATTGCTCTTGGTTCTGCCTCAGAACTGAGGCAGAGCCAGTCAGGAGAATGGCGCACACTAACTTTGTCATCACACACACAGCCATTCATGGCCGGGACTTGTCTGACCAGGATCTGCACGGAGCAGGGGGTGGGTGTCTCTCTCTGATAATGCAGTGAGATACCCTTGTTTTCAAAGGAGTTCCCCTCTGTTGATCACCTTTTAAAAATGATGCCGACCAGACCAGGCTGCCTGCTTCCCAGGGAGGAATGGCAAGTGCCTGTTAGAGGGTAAACTGGCATGTACTAACAAACATCTATCTATATTAGAAGCCCAAGTAAAAAAAAAAAGTTTTGTTGTCGTTTAAATGTGTGTGGGGTATCTTCTGTTTATGTCATAGACAGGCTACAACATTTAATCAATTGATATATGCTCTTTTTTTTCCCCAATATTGAATATCTTAATATTTCATGACATTGAATATTCCTCTTGGTGACTTTATCCACAATATGACAATTCTACATAATAAAATGATTACATTATATTTTAATCAAGTATTCTCCAGAAACCTATTTTACTTATATTGTTTACTCTGTTATAAAGGACATTTATTCTACAGTGATCTGCATTAAATTCTAGAACCTGTTATACGTAAGTTTAATAAACACTAGACATGTGCATTCGTTTTCGGACGAATGCATTTTCGGACGAAAATAGCATTTTCGTCCATTCGTCCGAAAAACGAATAACGAAAATTTTAACTAACAAAATCCGAATGAACGAATGGTTAATAAACGAAAATCATTCGTTCATTCGTCCATTCGTCCATTCGTGCTATTGGCATTCTAAACCGAAATAGAGTCGGTTTACAATACCAATAGCATTGTACTACATTCCATAAACCGACATGAATGACTTTCGGTTTATGGAATGCATGTAATGCTATTAGCTTCCTATAAACCGAAATTGAGTTCCCATTCATACGAATAGGTCAATTGACCTATTCGTATGAATGGGGACTCTTTCGGTTTATAGAAAGCCAATAGCAGCATGTATTCTATAAGCCGAAAGTCTTTAAAACAAACGACGTTCGGTTTATAGAATACATGTAATGCTATTGCTGTTCTATAAGCCGAAAGACATTCGGCTTATAGAACAGCAATAGCATTACATGCATTCTATAAACCGAACGTCGTTCGTTTTAAAGACTTTCGGCTTATAGAATACTATTGGCAAACTATAAACCTAACTAGAGTCCCTCCTCATTCATAAGAATTTCTTATGAATGGGGACTCGACTCTAGTTCGGTTTATAGAAAGCCAATAGTATTCTATAAGCCGAAAGTCTTTAAAACGAACGACGTTCGGTTTATAGAATACATGTAATGCTATTGCTAAACTATAAACCGAACGACTTTCGGTTTATAGAATAGCCATAGGATTACATGTAGTACATAAGCCGAAAGTCTATAAACCGAAAGTCGTTCGGTTTATAGGCTGTCGGCATTTAACTATACAGAGACAGAGTCTCCATTCATAAAATTATGAATGGAGACTTTGTCTCCGTGTAGTAAAATGCCGAAAGTCTATAAACCGAACGATCGGTTTAAAGACTTTCGGCTTATGTAATACATGTAATCCTATGGCTATTCTATAAACCGAAAGTTCGGTTTATAGAATAGCAATAGGAATACATGTATTCCATAAGCCGACAGCCTATAAACCGAACGTTCGGTTTATAGGCTGTGGGCATTTTACTACACGGAGACAAAGTCTCCATTCATAATTTTATGAATGGAGACTCTGTCTCCGTATAGTTAAATGCCGGCTTTTAACTATACGGAGACAAAGTCTCCATTTATAATTTTATGAATGGAGACTCTGTCTCCGTATAGTTAAATGCCCACAGCCTATAAACCGAACGTTCGGTTTATAGGCTGTGGGCATTTAACTATACGGAGACAAAGTCTCCATTCATAATTTTATGAATGGAGACTCTGTCTCCGTATAGTTAAATGCTATTGTATTCTATAAACCGACTCTATTTCGGCTTATAGAATGCAATAGTACTACGAATGGACGAATGAACGAATGATTTTCCTTTATTAACCATTCGTTCATTCGGCTTTAGTTAGCTTAGCATTTTCGTTCTTCGTTTTTCGGGCGAATGGACGAAAATGCAATTTTCGGACGAAAATGCATTCGTCCGAAAACGAATGCACATGTCTAGTATATATTCACATGTAAATTGCTTTTTAAATAAAAAATTATGATATAAAAAAATCTTGTTTTTATTTCCTTTTATGTGACAATGCTGCCTCTCTCTTTCCCTTGCCCCCAGATTTGTCGCTCTCCCCCCCTTAGTGTTGTCTCTCTCTCACCCTCCAATTGGCTCCCCCCTCGCTCCCCTTGTGTCTGTCTCTTCCCCCCTTCCCTCCCCTTGTTTCTCTCTGCCCCCCCCCCCCCCTTGTTATTCTGTCCCCCCCTCACCTGTTTCTTGCTCCCTGGTGGCTAGTGGGGGCAGCCGGGGGATGTATGCACTATACATAATAGACGGAAGTGTCGGGCAGCATGGAGGTTGTCTGCACGATTCGTGCAGACATCCCCCAGCTGCCCGATTCTCCCTGGTGGCTAGCGAGGGAGCGGAGGATGTCTGCGCGATGAGCGAGACCTCTCCTGCTGCCGCCCGGCATGACCGCCGGGACTTCTATGATGAAGCTGGGTACTTCCGGCTTCCTCATAAAAGTCCTGGCTGTCGTTCCGGGTGGCAGCAGGGGAGGTCTCGCTCATGGCGCAGACATCCACCGCTGCCTCGCTAGCCACCAGGGAGAATCGGGCAGCTGGGGGATGTCTGCACGAATCGTGCAGACAACCTCCATGCTGCCCGAAACTTCCGTCTATTATGTATAGTGCATACATCCCCCGGCTGCCCCCACTAGCCACCAGGGAGCAAGAAACAGGTGAGGGGGGGACAGAATAACAAGGGGGGGGGGGGGCAGAGAGAAACAAGGGGAGGGAAGGGGGGAAGAGACAGACACAAGGGGAGCGAGGGGGGAGCCAAAGGGAGGGTGAGAGAGAGACAACACTAAGGGGGGGAGAGCGACAAATCTGGGGGCAAGGGAAAGAGAGAGGCAGCTTTGTCACATAAAAGGAAATAAAAACAAGATTTTTTTTATATCATAATTTTTTATTAAAAAAGCAATTTACATGTGAATATATACTAGACATGTGCATTCATTTTCGGACGAATGCATTTTCGTCCGAAAATTGCATTTTCGTCCATTCGCCCGAAAAACGAAGAACGAAAATGCTAAGCTAACTAAAGCCGAATGAACGAATGGTTAATAAAGGAAAATCATTCGTTCATTCGTCCATTCGTAGTACTATTGCATTCTATAAGCCGAAATAGAGTCGGTTTATAGAATACAATAGCATTTAACTATACGGAGACGGAGTCTCCATTCATAAATTTATGAATGGAGACAAACGTATAGTTAAAAGCCGACAGCCTATAAACCGAACGTTCGGTTTATAGGCTGTGGGCATTTAACTATACGGAGACAGAGTCTCCATTCATAAAATTATAAATGGAGACTTTGTCTCCGTATAGTTAAAAGCCGGTGTTCTGACAAATTTCTGGAGCAAATTCTCCTGCGCAATCGCAGGAGAATTTGCTCACTGCGCATGCGCATAAAGTTACAGCTGATAACTCAGCTGTAACTTTGTGACCACCGTGCATGAGACAGCTGCGCAACCCACCTCCCGCCCCCCTCACACCCGCCGCACACCCCTTCTTACCAGATCATCGACCACAGCGATACACAGCGCATGCGCACGCCTATCCAGCCGTTTGGGAATGCGCGCGTCCGTTGTTGTGTTCTTAAGGTGGTAAGTAACACGGGGCGTCGGGACATAAGGGGGCAAGCATCCTGGTGAGGGCTGCCTCATCTTGATGGGATTTGTGATCCTCCTGCTGTATTATTGATGCAGCAGGAGGATCACAAATCCCATCAAGATGAGGCAGCCCTCACCAGGATGCTTGCCCCCTTATGTCCCGACGCCCCATGTTACTTACCACCTTAAGAACACAACAACGGACGCGCACATTCCCAAACGGCTGGATAGGCGTGCGCATGCGCTGTGGTCGATGATCTGGTAAGAAGGGGTGTGCAGGGGGTGTGAGGGGGCGGGAGGTGGGTTGCGCAGCTGGCGCATGCGCGGTGGTCACAAAGTTACAGCTGAGTTATCAGCTGTAACTTTATGCGCATGCGCAGTGAGCAAATTCTCCTGCGATTGCGCAGGAGAATTTGCTCCAGAAATTTGTCAGAACACCGGCATTTAACTATACGGAGACAGAGTCTCCATTCATAAAATTATAAATGGAGACTTTGTCTCCGTATAGTTAAAAGCCGGCATTTAACTATACGGAGACAGAGTCTCCATTCATAAAATTATGAATGGAGACTTTGTCTCCGTGTAGTAAAATGCCCACAGCCTATAAACCGAACGTTCGGTTTATAGGCTGTCGGCATTTTACTACACGGAGACAAAGTCTCCATTCATAATTTTATGAATGGAGACTCTGTCTCTTATTAGTTAAATGCCGACAGCCTATAAACCGAACGACTTTCGGTTTATAGACTTTCGGCTTATGTAATACATGTAAACCTATGGCTATTCTATAAACCGAAAGTCGTTCGGTTTATAGAATAGCAATAGGATTACATGTATTCCATAAGCCGAAAGTCTATAAACCGAAAGTCGTTCGGTTTATAGACTTTCGGCTTATAGAATACAATTAATACTATTGCCTTTCTATGAACCGAACGAGAGCCCCATTCATAAGAATTTCTTATGAATGGGGCTCTCGTTCGGTTTATAGAAAGCCAATAGTATTACATTGTATTCTATAAAACGAACGAAAAAAATTAACGAAACGAAAATAATGAACGAATTTCGTCTGAAACGAATGCACTAATGAACGAAATTCGTTTTAGACGAAATAAATAACATTTTCGTCCGAATGGACGAAAACAAAACGAAAATTTTAGTTTTGCACATGTCTAATAAACACGTCAATTATAAGAAATATTATATAGACTTGGTAAAGTGTATATTTCTTATTGGTTTATTAGTGTAACCATTTCAATGTCATGGACAGGGCCGATCCTGGGCGGGTGCACGGGGTGCACCGCGCCCAGGCGCACCGGGAGGAAAGGCGCTCCGATGAGCACCTTTCTCCCTCATTCTGGATGTGCGGCCCGCAGGTGAGCGCCTGCGGTCACCGCACCTCCTAATCTCATTACAGCGCGACGGGTGCAAGCTCCGCCCCGTCGCGCTGTCTGATTGCCGGAGAAGATCTGAATGACGGTGTTCTGCCTCCTCTGCAGACACCGTCCGGAAATGTCCTCCCCCCTCCAGGGAGGGGGACCGATAGTAAAAACAAGTTTTTTTTTGTTTTTTAAATTAAAAGAAGTGTGTGTGTTTCAATGTGTATGTCTGTGTGTGTGAATGTATGTAAGTGTTTCAGTGTGAATGTGTGTTTCACTGTGTGTGTGTGAATGTAGTAAGTGTGTGTGTGTGAATGTGTGTTTCACTATGTGTGAGTGTGTGTGAATGTGTGTTTCACTGTGTGTGTGTGTGTGTGTGTGTGAATGTGTTTCAGTGTGTGTGTGTGTGAATGTATGTAAGTGTGCGTGTGTGAATGTGTGTTTCACTGTGTGTGTGTGTGAATGTATGTGTGTGTGTTTCACTGTGTGTGTGTGTGAATGTATGTGTGTGTGTTTCACTGTGTGTGTGAATGTATGTAAGTGTGTGTGTGAATGTGTGTTTCACTGTGTGTGTGAATGTATGTGAATGTGTGTTTCACTGTGTGTGTGAATGTATGTGAATGTGTGTTTCACTGTGTGTGTGAATGTATGTGAATGTGTGTTTCACTGTGTGTGTGTGTGTGTGTGTGTGTGAATGTATGTAAGTGTGTGTGTGTGAATGTGTGTTTCACAGGGTGTGAATGTATGTGTGTGTGTTTCACTGTATGTGTGTGTGTTATATATGTGGCATATTAATGGGAAAACTATCTGTGGCATATTAATGGGCAAACTGGCAGTGGCATATAAATGGGCAAACTGGCTGTGGCATATTAATATGCAAATACACAGGATTATGAGGAGGGAGAGACATACATGTGAGTTATGAAGAGAAAGAGACAGCAGACATGGGTGTATAGAAGGAGAGACAGACATGCAGAAAAAAAGACCACCATGGGGAGCATGAGGAACAGAAAGATAGACATGGAAAAATATATGGGGTATGAAGGGAGAGATATATATGAGGGTATGAGTGGAGAGAGAGAGTTATACATGAGGGTATGAGTGGAGAGAGAGTTATATATGAGGGTATGAGTTGAGAGAGAGAGAGTTATATATGAGGGTATGAGTGGAGAGAGAGTTATATATGAGGGTATGAGTGGAGAGAGAGAGATACATGAGGGTATGAGTGGTGAGAGTTATACATGAGGGTATGAGTGGTGAGAGTTATACATGAGGGTATGAGTGGTGAGAGTTATACATGAGGGTATGAGTGGTGAGAGTTATACATGAGGGTATGAGTGGAGAGAGAGAGATACATGAGGGTATGAGTGGAGAGAGAGAGAGATACATGAGGGTATGAGTGGAGAGCGAGAGATACATGAGGGTATGAGTGGAGAGCGAGAGATACATGAGGGTATGAGTGGAGAGATACATGAGGGTATGAGTGGAGAGAGAGTTATACATGAGGGTATGAGTTGAGAGAGAGTTATATATGAGGGTATGAGTGGAGAGAGAGAGATACATGATGGTATGAGTGGAGAGAGAGAGATACATGAGGGTATGAGTGAAGAGAGAGAGATACATGAGGGTATGAGTGGAGAGAGAGAGATACATGAGGGTATGAGTGGAGAGAGAGAGATACATGAGGGTATGAGTGGAGAGAGAGAGATACATGAGGGTATGAGTGGAGAGGGAGAAAGACATGGCGGTATGGGAAGAGAGAGACAAGTGAGTGACTGACTTGGTGGAATATTATATATTGCTCCTTGTGTACTTCTTTTCCAATGATGCTCAGCCAGACTAATGGGAGACTTTGGCTGGTTGGACATCATGGGAACTGTAGTTAAAACTGCTAGCCAGCAAAAAGTCTCCCATGTTGATGGCTGAGCATCATAGACATAAATAAAACCACTACACTGTTTTACTGCCAAATAAATATCTTTATTTAAAATAAAAGCTCTTGTTGGTCCTTCATCTAAAAATAAAGTTTGTGCTCTCCACAAGAATCCCCCCACCCCAATAATGAAAAATTGGTATGCCTGGAACATGCATGTGTAAAGGGGAGGGGTTTATCATATAGCCACGCCCACCTGGGGGCGCCAAAAAAAAATCCTGCACTCAGGCGCCCGTGACCCTAGGATCGGCCCTGGTCATGGACATATTAAATGCAGCATTCCATATTCAGCACTATAAAGAGTGTAGAATTAGTCCTTTTTTGACATGACATATTATTTAATGTTCCTCTATGATCCTGTAGGACTGAAGTCACTGACATATTGATTTACTGCTATAGGGCTATGCAAATGTATATACTAAACACAACCCCCCCCCCCCCCCCCCCCCCCACAGAGGGCTGAAAAACGGCATATTTTATTTTAAAATGTGAATGTTAGTAAGTACCTCATTGATTAATGTGTAATATGTCCTTGGTGGACATGTACGTCCAGTTTTAGAGTAAATCAATACATACAGTATCACTAAACCGCAAACTACAGTGACTGGACAAGGAAACAGCTGAAGCCAGGCATAAAAGGTCTACTTCAAACAAAAAATAAATATATTTTTTTTATATTATTTGGTTAATTATATAAGCAAATGAGTCACCTGAAAACATGAGGTAACTAACTGGATGACTGGGAGTCATCCATCAATTTAAAAAAAAATGTCTTTCATTTTAACAGTTATGTGCACTTCATGTATGAGTAACAATCTGCAACAATATTGACACAGAGGTGAGCATTATGCATATCTCTTTGTTTATTCCCTCCGCAGAAAAGAAGAGAAAAAATAAACTTGAACCAATCAGAACATATTATGAACTCCTCTATATATAACAGTATTCCATTAAACACATCCTCTTTTTTTGATGAAACAAAAAAACCTTCAATGTATCATAGTCCACCATCGAACATTAAAACAGCAACAGTCCATAAACAATCCAGAAGTTGGGTAGAAATGACATCCAGTAATCCAACACTGATAGACAGCGGATAATCCAAATTGATGTTTCACGCTAGAAGGAAACAGAGAAAATGTATAATAGTTTGGTATGTATGAAATCATCTCTGAAAATATATATGGAATATTGTATACCATCAGAAAAACCAATGAGTTACATAGAATTATATCAAGTATATAACCCATCTTGCCAGTGATGTTGTAGACACTGTAGCATGTGGTCTACTAATAGCCAAAATCAATTCCGGGCACAATGCTTCTTAGAATAAAACCGTCCGAAGTTTGTACTGTTTCAGGCTACGTACTGGACACAATTTTGGATTGTGCGGAAAACAAGGATAAAAGACAGAGGTAATAGAAGTTTTTGTCTATCTGGTGATATAAAAAAAAAAACACACCGTCTGGGGTAAATGGTTGAGAAGAAATATCCAGAGCCTTAATATCAGACACGCCTTTGCAGCATACAAGACAGCAGAGTGTGGTCAATTTAGCCAACAATAATAATAAAGACACATCTTCGTTAACCGGCCACGATTCGAACAAACGAAAAACGGTGTTCATATACCATAAAGCTGAATACCGGGTCTAGGTGGTCTAGCCAATCTGATACCATTTAAAAGGTGTCCCATCTGTTTACCCACTGGACAGCTGTCAAAACCCTGATGACCAGCTGAAATAGCAGACCTATATACATGTTATAGTTCTATAACTCCGACCCATTTCAAAACGGCAGGTAAGAAAACAAAAGATGGAATTTACAGGTGCCGATACGGAATCAAAATGTCGTTCCACACACCAACTAGCCCATGCATTCCAGGCATGAGTAGTCTATGATTGTCTTTTGCCCGGGGCCCGAGCGCCTGCCAAAAGAACCATAGTTGTAGTCAAAACTTCTGACACAAACCAAGGTACCCGGAGAGGCACCACGCCAATAAGAGAGGATTAGGTTGGCTGTGGAGTTCCACCAGTAAATCTGGAGAGGACTGTAGTAGCCTGGGAACATCCATGGATAGTTCTATAAAGAATGGGAACCAAGGCTGAGTGTCCCACCAGGACGCTATCAAAATCACTGCTGCCTGTTGGCATCGCAGGTGGATCAGTGTGCAAGGAATCAGACAGAAGGAATGAAAATCTTCAAGGCTGCCTGCAGCCCAGGTCTGTAGAAAAGTGTCTGTGGCTAAGGCATCTGAGTCTGGTTTCCAACTGTAGTGGAAACCAAACTGAGTGTTGAGATGAGCGGTAAATAGATCCAACTAGAAAGGACCACAAAGATCCAGGGTCTGATGAAACTCACTACAGTGAAGACACCAGTCGATGGAATCCCGCAAATAACGAGAATTCCAATCTGCGTCTGTATTGATCAATCCTGATATATGCCCAGCTGAACGGAGATCTTGCGCGCTAGACAAAATTGCCAAAACCTTATCGCCAGTTGCGATAGAGCTTGATATCTCGCGCCCCCCAGTTGATTGATTTACCGGACTGCAGAATAATTGTCCATCCGAAGGGGAATGGAACAATTGCAGGAGTTTATGTGAACTTGAGTCTCGGTGTGACACCATTTGCTCCCTGTGGAAGTAGAGCCACACTGTGCACCCCAACCAAAAAGACTGGCATCTGAGTCTATGACCAGGTCCGGAACTGTGCTGAATATTGCCCTGCCGTTCCATGCATCTACGTGGAGAAGCCAACAATGCAGTTCTTCTCTTGCTTCGCTACTAATGTAGCACACGTGTTTTTGGAATGTAATTGCTGGATAATATTGAAAAATTCTTCTTGTGTTCAGAGGGTTGGCCTGTTTGTATGAACCCTACCTGGTCAAGGAAGATTTTTTTTTTTACGTTTTATAATTTTATCAAAAAGAAGGCGAGGTGACCTCATAATACTGCCAGTGTACTACCTTATATTACTATCCCCAATAACATTTTGAGCATCAAATTGAAAAATCACTTTAGACCTTTGCATTAGAACCAAAGCTACCATTTATGCTTGTGGACTTCGGTATACCTCCACATAGGCAGGCTAAGTTCTGCTTGTGACTTCTTTCACAATTAAATGTTTTCATTAATGCTGTCAGCATTAAATGCTTTCCTTGATCTCCTTAATTGTATTTTCATCAAATTGACACTACTGGAATTTGGCACCTAAATTCATACAAGCAACATTCGCATTATGCACCTGCCCTTTAGCCAGAGTTAACACTTCTGGAATTTTTATCCACACCATTTTTAATAACTAACGGATACAGACAGGGTTGGCCCCTTTCTCCTTTACTCTCCCTAATATCCCTAGAACCCTTGGCAGAATCCATCAGAAACCATCCAGACATAACAGGCATCAAGTTCAAATCATAACATTATACAAAATCACCCTGTTCACAGTGTTATGGACAAATGTCTCTTTTACTATTATACACTTGTGTTTATGTCTTATTTGTCACACATTCCCTAAAAGAATATACTTGGTCATAATTTTGCTCAGTAACTATTTCCTCTGTAAATTCCTCCCATCTAGCTACCCCTCCCCCTTCCTATCCAGCAAGCCTCATGTAACAAATTCCTGAACAGATTCCGTTACTAACTCCTCCCCCACTTCCTTTGTGTAAGTTAACAGTTATGTGCCACGTGCAACAAAATGGAGAATCACTGTTAAAGTAACAGTAACTGTTTCCCCTGCAGCCCCTCTTTGTTCGGTAACTACTCACTCCCCCTCCCATGGTGTAACCAAGATGGAGCTGGAATGTGGGTGGGAGAACTCTGTAATGATGACGTCACATCCTGTCGGGTGAGTTTAGACAAGACCCCTTAAACTATTAGCCAATTGTTGAATGTATACTGTATGTTTAACTGTGACTCTGTACATGACGTATTTCTGCTTTAAAAGGAGTCTCCCACTCTGGGAAATAAAGGTTTGCCTCAGGTTTTTCACTGATCAGAAACGTTGTCTCCGGTGTGCATTACTTCTAGGGAGAGCGCATTAATTAATCAATTTGGAAGGAGTAGATAGACAATAAAGCAAAGTTTGCTTTGATCCAAATCAACAGATGACATTATGCTCACTACTACGAACCCTATTATCTCAATTCCAAATTTACACAAAACATTAGAAATCTATGGAGCCCTTTCATATAACAGAATTAATGTAACAAAATAACGAGCCTTGTCTTTGAACATACCTACACTTTAATTAAAAGAACTAAAATCTCAGTAGGTATCCCGCTTAACCTACAACAACAAACGAGTCACATTCTCACAAACTTGATTTCAACTTCCTACTTCTGAAGGAGGATTGGGAATTCCAAACTTTCTTTCCTACTATAAATCTGCCAACCTAGCTCAAACTATTTTGACCCACTCACATCAGAGAAACATCTCATGGGTGAACATTAAACATGAAGAAATATCTCTGTCAATTAATTTTGACAGCAACAGCACATAGCTATGTGCTTTTAAAATAACATATTTTTAAATATTTTAAGATTTGTTGTATACAGGGCCGGCCTTAAGTGTTCCGGCGCCCTGTGCGGGCTTCCCCTCTGGCGCCCCCCCCCCATCCCTGTCTCTTTCACCCCCCCCCCTATGTTTGTGTCTCTCTCCCTTCCCATGTTTGTCCCTTTCCTCTTCCTTGCCATGTCTGTCTCCCTCTCTCCCCCAGTTCTGCCTTTACCCCCTGCCCCTTTTCTGTCTGTCTCTCTCTCACCCCTCCCCTGTTCTGTCTCTCCCCCCTCCCCCTGTTCTCTCTCTCTAGCCCTGTTCTCTCTCTCCCCCCTCCCCCTGTTCTCTCTCTCTCCCCCTGTTCTCTCTCTCCCCCTCCCCCTGTTCTCTCTCTCTCTCCCCCTCCCCCTGTTCTCTCTCTCCCCCCTCCCCCTGTTCTCTCTCTCTCCCCTCCCCCTGTTCTCTCTCCCCCCTAACCCCTGTTCTGTCTCTCTCCTCCCCTCCCTTACCTTTGCCTGCAAAGGTGGATCCAGGGAGGGGGCAGAGCTAACCGGCACAGCGGTGTAGCTCCGCCCCCACCCCGGGAAGCAGAGCAGAGTCTGCAATACGGGCAGCCATGGGCAGCATGAGAAAGTGCTGCTCGGGCTCCCCATGCTTAATGCAGGCATGGGGAGCCGAGCAGCACTATCTCATGCTGCCCATGGCTCCCTGTGAAGCAGACGCTGCTCTGCTTCACAGGGTGGGGGCGAAGCTACACCGCTCAGCCGGTTAGCTCCGCCCCCTCCCCGGACCAAGCAGAGGATGCCGAGCGGAGGGCTGGTGAGGGGGGATCTTTTGATCTCCCCCAGTCAGTGCCTCTTCCAGCTTTTTTTTTATTTTTTAACTTTTTTTTTACTTTCTACCGGCCGGGCAGGCGCCCCCTGGGGTGTTGCGCCCTGTGCGCTCGCACAGGTCGCACACCCCTAAGGCCGGCCCTGGTTGTATAGTTGCACAGTGAATGTATGTATTGCATTGGGTGAATTTTGGTCACTCTAGTGGTGCTCTATATAACATAAGCTGGTAATGGGGGCTTTCCAAATGCCTGTTTTTTGTGAGCAACATCACACAGACCAAGACATTACTCTCCTACCGACCACTCAAGCATTATTACAATTATGGGATAATAAATTTACCAGGAAACGCAAGATTCCCATTCTGTCTAAACTCACTACAACTTCCATTTTACAAATACCCATGTTTCCAGTTGAGAGATGGAATGAAAATGAATACATTGTTTTGGAAACATACTATCAGGAACCAAACTGAAACCTTTCTGGACGTTACAAAACAAATACATTTGCAACAAATTGACCACAGGAAAAACAATACATGATGAATGGGAGATGGAATTAAAGTCAGAATTCAGCATAACGGATTGGTATACTGCTCTCTCAAGATTGAAAGGATTAACCAGATGTACAACTTGCCTAGAAATAAATATCAAAATATTATAATTAGTTTCAACCAAACTAGCGGAGATATACCTAGGCACAACCCCCGAAATGCTGGATATGGAACTCCGCGGTTGGAAACATGCTACACATACGGTGGTCTTGACTCTCATTACAGACGCTATGGGCAGCTATTTTTGACCATGTAAACAAATGCTTAACAATTCAATTACTCCCTGCTCCAGAAATAGCTTTACTGGATATGTGTCCAGACTAAATAGCACACTTTTTTTTTTACAGTAACCAAACTATGTATAGCCAGAAAACAGAAACAAACCTCTCCTCCCTCAACAACCGATGTTCTTCAACAATTACATGTAAACAGTGGTTTTGGAGAAGCGTGATATGCAATGGAAAATAACAAAATGGCTTCCTATTTTACAACAATACGAGTTCACACCAAGCTGTTTGAAACCCACTTTAACTACAAAGACCACCTTGTTTAATTTGAAAAATAATTAAAATTTAATAATGAGTGATCCAGAGCACTCCCCCACTCCTCCTCTTTGTTTTTTTTTTTTTCTTTTCTTTTCTAATGTGAAATATAGCCTATAAATCTATTATATTGACTTTACAGGTAAACCTGTAAAAATAACAAACGTTGGTGAACTTTTATTGCTTTTTTATTACCAACATTTTAGAAATTATGACAGAACTATATTCTGAAGCACTGTATGTCCATGTATTGTTATACCTTTTCTGGAAAAAAAAAAAAAAAATCTGTTTTTCAAATTCATTAATGACGTCTTCAAAATCAATTTGCTTCAAAATGTCCCTCTCAATTGACACTCATTTCATAATCTTTAGCTTTGAAAAGGAATGCTCTCCCTCAGCCACGGACGCGTGTAATGTCAGGTAGAGATGAAAGACTATATTGACATTTGGGTAGACTGAGATGATGTTTCTTTCTTGCAAGAATGTGCTATAGTATGCACTATTTGGATAATCTTTGTCCTCTTTGTTACATCTATTAGAATTGCTGCAGATGCTGGAAAGGCATCATTGTAATAAACATTGGAAAGCAACAACTTCATCTGTAAATGTGTTTTCCAAATCATCCAGATATGCTTGTTGTAAATTAGTGTTTTCTTAATTGTTGAACTGATTTGAAAGCCAAGTCATCCAAAGAGCCAAACTTGACGTTTTTTTTTTTGAAGAATCCCATTCGCCTTGTTACCCTCATGTGTTTTCATGCACACAGTTGACAAGTGTGTCAATAATGACATTACAAGCTTTTGAACTTGACACTTTCTGCTTCCTTCTTTAATCGTGGCCTCATCAAATAAATGGTTGGGCTTTCTAATATAGGCCTTATACTCAGGCTCTTTTTTTTCTGTCTTGAAACTCATTTCTGGAAATTTGATTGCAAATAGAAACTTTATTTATTAAACTGAATATTTTCCAATATTTAAAAAAATAAAATAATAGAAAACTATTTCACTTGTCGTTGTGTGTCCTAATTTTCATGTAGATAATTTCCCAGAATTTGGAGACATTCAGTAATGTTGCAGTAGTTCAGCTGCATTATCATGGCTAGACAAACAATGGTCTCCCAGCTGCTTCAAGGAAAGTACCCTTCCCTTCGTATTTGGTTTTGGATGCCGTGGAAGCAAAGACCAATGATGTTTTAAAGAAGAGAAAAAATCAAGTTGTCTGAACCATAAAACCATGAAAAAAATGGATGCACATAACCGTTACTAACAGCTTGTTGTCCAACCAGATTCAAAGAATGAGCAAAACATGGAACAAATCCAACCAGAGGTTTGATGTTCTAAATTTGTGTCTCCACCCCTTTTATATTTTCCAGAGATATTACCAGCATTGTATAAGAATTTAGACAACGCTTAATCATACAATTCATGAAACCAATGTACAAATATCTACATGTCTTTAATAAAATAGTATTTGTAAATATAAATAGGACAGACAGGGATATTGAGCTTGTTGTATGGTATGATTAACAGCTCAAACTGTAAAGCATATAGCTCCCAATTATCACATACAGTGTAACAAATAATAATTTTGAATAGTATCCATGAGACACCTATTAAAATACAGCTAAAAAACAAACACAATGATACAGTATACACACCTCCTTACATAAGTTCGACCTGGCCCGGTACTATGGTGCAACATATGCAAACAGACGTCACACGGGACGCATTTCGATACTTCCTTAGCCGATTGATGTCCGAATTTGCCAGTTTTGCAAAAACAAAAGAGATGTGTTTATATAGTTTCGTGACATATTCTGTCCAAATTTTGGGGTTTGTACTATTATTTTTATTTTTTTTCATTATTTTTGGTGGTGGAGTTAAATCACTTTTTTTTTTCTTATATTTATTTTATATACTATCGATCTGAGCACTGTGTAACGCTTACATTATATTACCAGCATTGTCCTATACCTGACCATGTGTCACTGGCATGGACCAGTTCCAGTTGGAGTCCAGGTGCAGGGGCCGGAGCAGGTGTGATACACTGTGCAGGGTGACCACTCTCCCCCAAGGGTGGAACCCCAGGCTTTGAGTAGCCTCAATCAGGGGTTTGAGGCCTTCTTTTGGGCATCTTGACAAACAGGGTTCAATCCCAGCAGCGCTTACACCATGACAGTCTCTAGTATCTATATTGTGGTCTTTCCACTGGTTCACCACTGCATCTATCACCATAATACATAGTGAAGCTTAACTAGTCCAAATGATTCACATCAGCAGTGAAATCCACACATATGGAATAATTGGCCAATTTGACCTCCTTCACAAGAACAAAATCTTCAGACATTTTTTGACAGGTAAGAAGCGCGACCTCTGCCTTTGTTACCATAAGTATTAATATGTGTATATAAAAAAAAATCCAAGATAGATTTGCTGTTCTGCAAAATGGTAGGCCACGTTCGAAAATAAATCTAATCAAGACTGATAAATCCCATTTTGAAACCTCTGTCTAGTTTTTTTTTTAAATTCCTTATGTTTTCTTATAAGGTGGCGTCAATGTGTCCTTGATTACGGCACCTTTTGTATGTAGTATTTTACAGTTTGTTGATGTTCAGCACAGTTTTCATGCTGTGTAACATGATGTGATGCAGGTTTCCAATCCAGTGTCAGAAAATGTGACGGTCCGTCCGTTCTGCATGGAACATTCCAACATATCTTATGTAAGAGTAGGACCACATGGACACCAGTATTGCCAAAGCGTGTAGGCCATAAGGTAGGATTGGTAGATACTATTTTTACATCTACCTTATCCTGTACAACACTGAGCATGTCATCTTTATCTACTGTCATGTTATTTTCCCCAAGCCATTCATAGCGATCACTGTCTTCTGTTGCCTCATATAGCATCATATCTCCTTCCCATTCAGGAATATTATCTTCTTCATCTCTGGTACTGCTGCTCACAGTGATATTTTTAGAATCATAATATCTTTTCCTCCATAATAAAGAATCCCCTGTATATTTTGTATGCATTTTGTTTTTAAATATTCAGGTTAAAAACTTAAGGTGGCCAGGACATGCAAGCATGACCCCCTATTATAAATGGAGCTGAGATGTTGGCAAGTATTCCCAGCCCACTAAAAAAAAAAATTGGGGTGAAAGGGCTAATAGCCCTGCCCCAAACAGTAGAACAGTTGCTGCTGGCCCCAGAACCTTTAAAAAATTGGGGACTGGGGGTGCTCCACTGGCCCAGACTCCTTAAATTAATAATTGGTCCCAGTTGGGGTCTGGTGCTGCTCATAGCCCCACACCCCACTAATAAATGAATGTCCCCCATTAGGGGCCTGGGGCTGCCTCAGAGATGTATTTCTTTAGGGGGCTTAATGAAGGGCGTCATGGCTACAATGGGGGCATTGATTATTCAAGAGGTTGGTAACTGTGTTTGTGGCTCCCAGCCCCATTTATTATTAGGTAATTCATCAGTGAAGAGAGCACCTCTCAAAAGTGCCAGACGCCATCGAATGTGAGAATTTGCCCACTCAAGTCGGTTACGACGACGAACTACAGTTCGGTTTATAGACTTTCGGCTTATGGAATACATGTAATCCTATTGCTATTCTATAAACCGAACGTTCGGTTTATATGCTGTCGGCTTATGTAATACATGTAATCCTAATGCTATTCTATAAACCGAACGTTCGGTTTATAGAATGCCAATAGACTTACATGCATTCCATAAACCAAAAGTCGTTCATTATGTCGGTTTCTGGAATGTAAGTGTACTATGCTATTGTATTCTATAAACCGACTCTATTTCGGCTAATAGAATGCAATAGTACTACGAATGGACGAATGAACGAATGATTTTAGTTTATTAACCGTTCGTTCATTCGGCTTTCGTTAGCTTAGCATTTTTCGTTATTCGTTTTTCGGACGAATGGACGAAAATGCTATTTTCGGACGAAAATGCATTCGTCCGAAAACGAATGCACATGTCTAATTCCTACTGAACCAGACTGAGAGACCATTTAAAAGCTCAGAAACCCTTTGCAGGTGTTACGGCTTACTTAGCTGATTAGAGTGGGACACTGTGAGCCTAGAATATTGCACCTTTTCACAAAATGTTCTAATTTACTGAGATTGTGGATTTGGGGTTTTCATGAGCTGTAAGCCATAATCATCGCATTTATGAAAAATCATGGCTTGAACTCTCTTGCTTTGCATGTAATTCGTCTCATATATTTCCCCTTTTACGTTGTATTAGTGAAATAAATTAACTTTTGCACGATATTCCAATTTTTCGAGTAGCACCTGTATGTCAAGCAATCCAGGGGTTAACTCATCTAACACTGACTATATCTGTCTGGATTTTGTTACAGGTCACTGGTCACATTATGTGCCCCCCATGATAGTTTATCAATTAATATGTGACATCCAGCGGCTTTTAGTCACATATTAATTGATAAACTATCAGGGGGGGGGGAGGCAGAATTTTTTTCAGTTAGGGGCCCTGAAATTTCTGATGGCGGCCCTGCAGGACTTACCCTTGTCCCTGGTGGCTAGTGGCAGGTGTCCTACCATGCGGTCTGTTCGTCTCCCCTGTGGTGTGTGCAGAGAGGTTATGTGACACGGTGCGCCTTTTCCCCGTCATACCATCATACTCTGTGATGCCTGTTCGGCTCCCCATGCATGATGATCTCCCCAGCCACTGTCTCTGCCGGCAAGCACTTTTTTTTCTTAAAGGGGCAGCTTTTCACATTTTTTTTTTTTTTGCATTTTGTGCCTCCCCTCCACGGGCAAACATGGCAAGCACTTGCCTTGTTTGTCTTGCGCTAAATACAGCCCTGCTGCCACTGAGTGAGCACTATGTGAACGGAAGGCTATGCATATGCATTTTTTTTCTCCTTGACTATTCAAATCTCAGGAGCCAGGAAGGTATGCGTCATAGAAATCATATTGCTGGCTCCTAACTTTAATTGTTCTATTCACTATAATTCGCACCCAAGTTTGACTAAATAAAAAAAAAACAGGTTTGAATTTTCGCCATTGAAAGTAAAGGGAGGTGAAAAGATTCAAGCTATTTTTGAGACGAAGTCAAATTTGGCACCTGATTTTGACTTACTCTCAAAAATAGCTTCAATTATTTTGCCTCCCATTACTTTCAATGGGGAAGATTCAAACCTGTTTTTTTTTTTTTTTGCCAAATTTGACTTAGTCTCAAAATGAAAGTCGACATCCAAAGTCGAATTTTTGTGAATAGACCCATAAGTGTTTCACATAGATTTGGTAAATGTATGCCCCCTCCCCCCATACCTGAGTTTAATAAATCTTGGTCAAGCTTTGCTCTAGCAGCATGCAGGCAACACAAAACCTGTCCACAAAATGCCATGTAACCAGTTAGTTATAAATTGTTGCTCATGTGTGCAATGCTTTTTGAAGTGTGTAAACAACTGATAGTGTTGTTTCACATTAAATTAACTGATGAACATTAATTACTGCTTTTTAATTGCCTTTCAAATTCCTGCACTCATCAAAGTCTACATTAGTACTTGTATGATAAATAGCATGAAGTGCTCTTGTGGACCCTACATTAATTACAAGAATGCCCACTTTTCACTCCTTAGGGATATGCTACCCCAAAATGCAGACACTGACAAAGTAACCCTGCCTATCTGCTAAGAATCTCTTTTCTATTATCTAGGCTCCATGCCTGGGAACATTCCCAAGTGCACACTGGTATAGTGTATGTGTGTTTTCAAAACATTGCTTCCTTTTTTAATTTTGGAAAAAGTTAATACAACAATTCATTATGAAGGACATTTTATTGTTCTGTTTTTACTTTTAGAAAACTAATCAACAATATTATTTGCTGATTTAGGTTGTGGTAGCAGTCAGAGTTTTTATGTATGGAAGAGGTTTATTTATTTATTTATTTTTTTAAAAAGGTGGTAAATTATAACCTATTTATAGCTCCCGGAAAAAAAGGTATAATACTGTAGTTACTGTACAAGTGAGAGTTGAAAGAAACTTAATTAGAGCATGCAAATATTGTTGTCTCACTATCATTTTATGGACCATTATATTTGTCTTGTATTATTTCACCCCGCACAACTACTTTGAGTATATGTGTGAGTTTGATCCTAATTCTCAGCTATCATCCACCAAAGTAAAGCTCGGCAAAGCCCAAGACTTTGGATAACATCAAACATGGACAGTGCAGAATCGTAAATATCTAAAAGACGGTAAAAATTCAATAGAACCCTTACTAATTCTAAAAGATATATATTTGATTTCAAATTGGCTCGAATTAAGTTATATTTAATTGAAAGTGTGTATCAAGTGTTTTAATTTTAACCCCCTCCTGACATTGGATGGTACGACATAGCAGGTGTTGCTATGACGCTTCAATATCGAGGCAAAATGCAGCACCAACCACCAGGGGCGTCACTAGGGTTGGTGTCACCCGGTGCGGAAACTCATGGTATCACCCCCCTAGATTTCCTCCATACAATGCCAAACAGATTCCTTAGTAATGCCAGTTAGATGGCCTATTAACTATGCCACACACAGGAGCCCCATAACTATGCCACACACAGGAGCCCCATAACTTATGCAACACCAGAGCCCCATAACTTATGCAACACCAGAGCCCCATAACTTATGCAACACCAGAGCCCCATAACTTATGCATCACCAGAGCCCCATAACTCATGCAACACCAGAGCCCCATAACTTATGCAGCACCAGAGCCCCATAAATTATGCCACACCAGAGCCCCACTATTTATGCCTCACCTCTGCCCAATTAATTATGCCACACACACAGGTGCCCCATATTTATGCCACACACACACACACAGGTGCCCCATAATTATGCCACACAAAAGAGTCCCTTAATTATGCCACACATGGGGCCCAATAATTATGCCACACACAAGCGCCCCATAATTATGCCAGACATGGGACCGCCATTAATTATGCAACACACAGGAGCCCCACGAGGTGACAATCTTACAATTATAGATACCAGTAATATTGTACATTCAGATCCCAGTAGTATTGTCCCACTCAGAACCCAGTAATATTGTGCCACTCAGAGCCCAGTAATAGTGTGCCAGTCAGATACCAGGAATATTGTGCCATTCAGAGCCCAGTAGTATTGTCCCACTCAGAGCCCAGGAATATTATGCCAGTCAGATACCAGGAATAGCGTGCCAGCCAGAGCCCAGTAATATAGTGCCAGCCAGAGCCCAGTAATATAGTGCCAGCCAGAGCCCAGTAATATAGTGCCAGCCAGAGCCCAGTAATATAGTGCCAGCCAGAACCCAGTAATATAGTGCCAGCCAGATGCCTGTAATATAGTACCAGCCAGAGCCCATTAATATTATGCCAGTCAGTGCCCAGTAATATAGTGCCAGTCAGAGCCCAGTAATATAGTGCCAGGCAGAGCCCAGTAATATAGTGCCAGCCAGAACCCAGTAATATAGTGCCAGCCAGATGCCTGTAATATAGTGCCAGCCAGAGCCCATTAATATTATGCCAGTCAGTGCCCAGTAATATAGTGCCAGTCAGAGCACAGTAATATAGTGCCAGTCAGAGCCCAGTAATATAGTGCCAGCCAGAGGCCAGTAATATAGTGCCAGCCAGAGCCCAGTAATATAGTGCCATCCAGATGCCTGTAATATATGCCAGCCAGAGCCCAGTAATATAGTGCAAGCCAGATGCCTGTAATATAGTGCCAGCCAGATGCCCAGTAATATAGTGCCAGCCAGAGCCCAGTAATATAGTGCCAGCCAGAGCCCAGTAATATAGTGCCAGCCAGAACCCAGTAATATAGTGCCAGCCAGAACCCAGTAATATAGTGCCAGCCAGAGCCCAGTAATAAACTGCTCGTTTAAACCACCCTCCTCCCCCCCTTCCCCATCACTTACCGAATCGCTGCTTCTCTGTGCTTCTGGACGGACGCCTCCTCCGTGCAGTCTTCCCTCCAGCACGGAGGAGGGAAACACAGTCACCGGATGTGACGTTTAGTCATCCAGTGGATGCGGCTGCCAGAAAAAAGAAAAAAAAGTTAAGCAGCGCGATGCGGGGGGTGCCGGCAGCACGGGTGTCACCCCCGCTGGAGGTGTCACCCGGTGCGGTCCGCCCCCCCCGCCCCCCCCTCGGGATGCCACTGCCAACCCCCCCTCCCCGGGCACTGGTGCTATATTGGAGAGAACCAATGCTTGTATCCAGTAAGTGTTAGAAATTCCAGTTAGGGTTAGATTTAGGGTTAGGGGTGGATTTAGTATTATACAGGTCAAAAAGTGTGTTTTCATCATATTTTATAATTAGTTTATAGTAAATTATATGATGAAAATAATGGTATCTAAAGAAAGCCCTTTTTATGGTGATAAAAAAACAGTATATAATGTGTGGGTACATTAAATGAGTGAGTAAAATTACAGCTAAACACAAACATCGCAGAAATGTTAAAACAGTCATTGTCACCATGGGTGCAACAATTTCACAGCTGTTCTGTTACTAAGGGGTTAAATATAGGAATATAAGTAAATTACCTTATTGAACCCTCTTTGCATCATATAGCCCTATTGGAAGTGGACATATTGTTTAGAATATTGGGTTGAATCTGACCCAAGGCCGAAAGTAGGTTTTCAGGTGGTAAGGTATATCTTAATAAAACTGTATTTCAAAAAAATGCATTTCTTGTTTTTATTTCCTTCCTCTGTCGTCTTCACTCCATTTACTCGGCCTTCTTGCACAGAGAACCATCTGGCAGCACCCAGTTGACTTGCCTGAGCACCTTGATTGTACCTACAAGACTTGCCCAGAACCAAGATTGCACAAACACGTTTTGCCCCATCACCCAGACTGCACATATATGACTTGGCCAGCACCCAGATAGCATACACAGGACCTGACCAGCACCCAGATGGCACACATATAACATACCCCAACACCCATATTGCACTCACAGGACATGCCCCAGCACCCACAGAAATTGTCTTGGCACCCCAATTGCACACACAGCTCTTGGCCCGGCACCCAGATTGCATACCCTAGACATGTCCCAGAAATCAGATTGCAGATCCAGAAGTGCATTGATCACATAGAGTATAACTTTTACGTCCTAGGCCATAAGTGCCTCCAAACCTTGAAATGTGTCACACACAACACCGTCTCTTTTAAACCCTGTTCTCTCTCACACAGAATGTGCCCCTACTGACCACTTAATATAACAAGGTTCTTCACCATAATACATACTTGACCTAATTTTAGGTCCCATGACTGAAAATGAATGGAGCCTAAAGGGGCAGAGTTACGCAAAGTAATACAACTTTGCATGACACTGCAGCATTGAGCTCCAGGCTATCCATGTGGCTGGAGCTCATTTCCCAATATTCTGACTGTGTATATTTGCCAGATATACACATTTAAACGCAATGCTGCCTGTGCATGGCCAGTATTAATGCAAGAAAAGGACCCAACAACAATTATATTATCACAACAAATTCAGAACAGTTGGCAACTATGATAATGCATCATAATCTTATCCTTTACATTTTTTGATGCACCCGCCAGCATGTAGCTAAAGGGTCACCCTTGCCTCCTTTGCATTGGACTCTGTCACCTGCATCCCCCTCACCCTCTAAAACCAAATGTGCAGAAGAATACTCTCCCTGCCAATGCAGTACAGACCCAATGTGGCATCATACCCCTCAAACAGGGCAGCCAACACTGCAGCCCATTTCATGTTAATCACATAAAGCAGCATGTTGCATATTAATGATAATCACACATGGAAGCATATTAGTGCTAATCACATAATGCAGCACATTGCACATAAATTATAGTCACACACTGGATAGTGATAGTGATAGTGATTATGTATTCCATTAGCCGAAAGTCTATAAACTGAACGTTCGGTTTATAGACTTTCGGCATTTGTAATTAATGTAATAGTACTATTGGCTTTCACTACACAGAGACTCTGTCTCTGTGTAGTGAAAGGCAATAGTACTATTACATTCATTACAAATGCCGAAAGTCTATAAACCGAACGTTCGGTTTATAGACTTTCGGCTTATAGAAAATGAATAGTAGTAGTGCCTTTCTATGAATCCATTCATAATTCTTATGAATGGGTTCATAGAAAGACACTACTACTGTACGTTTTCTATAAGCCGAAAGTCTATAAACCGAAGGTCGTTCGGTTTATAGAATACATAGAATTACATGTAATTCTATGTATTCTATAAACCGAACGACCTTCGGTTTATAGACTTTCGGCTTATAGAAAACGTACAGTAGTAGTGCCTTTCTATGAACCGAACGAGAGCCCCATTCATAAGAATTTCTTATGAATGGGGCTCTCGTTCGGTTTATAGAAAGCCAATAGTATTACACGTATTCTATAAAACGAACGAATAAAACGAAACGAAAATAATGAACGAATTTCGTCTGAAACGAATGCAGTAATGAACGAAATTCGTTTTAGACTAAATAAATAACATTTTCGTCCGAATGGACGAAAAAGAAACGAAAATGTTAGTTTTGCACATGTCTAATGTCCACCCTCTGATAGAGTTATAAAAACAGAGGACTTAATGAAGTAACTTATTTCTATTATTTCACTAAAATATTTCTATTTCAAATTCCTACACTTCCTTTAATATCGAAAAAAATGACATCCGTATAAAAAAAATATATGAAACCTAAAATATGCAGCTCGTATATTAGCTGGCAAAAAGTCACTTTATCTACAAGTAAAGCCATCTGTGCAAGCTGCATGAGATCACATATCACAGCATATATCTATAGGGCCAAGACTTTGTAACTGACTTGACTTGAAGTCGCTCTATTATACTCCGACTTCAAAATAAAACATTTTTTATGCATATTAAAGTTAAATAACTATAACAATTTATATATACATACCCACACACCATATATATATTTTGAGTCAGACACTGACGGTTGTACAGCATAACTCCTATTGTTGCATAATGAGCCAGACACTGAGTTTGTACAGCTTACTGCATTTGCTGAGTACTTTGGACCTCCCATCATGCCGCTGTGGATTACCATACTTCTGATGTTTAATTCTACTGGTCCAGTTCTTTTTTTTTTTTTTTTTACTACCAACCTATGGTTTTATGACATCTGCCAGCAAAAAGGTTACTAGGATTGCACCAGGTGCAGGCATTTTAAATACAAATTCACTAAAGGAGAAAATAAATAAATCACTTTATTTAAAAGTGATTTATTTTAAAATAAATAAATCACTTTATTTATGAGCCCTGTTTGCATGTATAGCAAGATTGGTCAGAACTTCTTTCATCTGCCCAAGATTCTGAATAAAATGTCAGCCCCCTCATAGAGCTATACAGAGCAAAGATGGCTCAATAAGCAACTTTATTTTTTCACTAATATATTTATATTCCAAATGCCTACACTTGATGCGGTATTTCAGTTAAAAACAACTTTACATTTTTTTGTGTCCTTTAAGAATATTTTGTCTTATTAAATGATAGTTTCCATTAAGACTGATATTGGGGAAATTCTATTACAAGCAAGATAATATATAATATTTAATGTCACATGGTCTAAAACTTTCCAGGAATGTATAGGTATGAGTTTATTCATGTGATGTTATTTAACAATACTAGCAAAAACAACACCAAAAAATAACAAACAAAAAGGGGAAAATAATTGTTTGCTGCAGAAAGATATTTGCAAGATTTCTTTCATGTCACA